>JAFELO010000049.1:904604-916767 GCA_017140195.1 Eumaeus atala | reverse complement strand
AATGTTCTTGTTCACAATCTGCTACTCATGACAATGTCTTTTTTTTTCAAATTGGTTCTTGTTTAGGTTCTTGAGGTTTGAGCACTGAGTGTATTTAAAAAATAAGCATACATATTCTTAATTTTTAAAACTAATTATAAATATTGTGTTCAAACTGCTAAAAGGAAATCACATACAAACAACAAATATAAGTTCGTAGACTTAACAGAGATCAAATAGTTCATGGCATGACCGGTAGTCATATTGTACTGTCCCATTAAAATATAAACAAGCTACAGAACAGGGGCATCTCGATTCACAACAAAACAATAGCATTAAAAACAACCTATAACAAAATCAATCCGCATGGTTTATCAAACTTGTGGAATTACAATTTTATCCACATACTGGTTATGTGGATAAAATTGTAGGAAGCAAGAAGGATGATTCTCTCTAGCAATAATAGCTCCACAAATCTTCTACCATTCATACCATCACCTAATAGATAGGATTTTTTTTGCTGTGGAGTAAATACATAAGTACCTATATATAGAAATATTTTACAATATGTACGAGTTAGAATGCATAGAAAGATGTATCATTTGTACTTTCAACATAATTCTGATTATGAATAGTTGCCACTATAGAGTAGAAATTTGTTATTTAATACTCTACTTATGATCTACCCACGTTTACGTATCATTGGGACCGGCATGACTGTCCGCTATTCAATAACCTGGTTAAAAAACACCCCTAGTATTCAAAAATCATTCCCGTGATCTCTTCATACAAAGCCTCAATAATGGCAAAACAAATTATTTACAATAAAAAAAAACAAACAATAACAGATCATTTGACAGTTGTTGACGTTATTCAAAAAGACGTGGTACAATGTTTTTATCAGTCTACCATCTCTACATGTCAATGGGAGCACGTAAAAGTAGCGAAAACATACGGTGTACGGCCATATAACTTTGGTTTCTAATGTATGTCTTTGCCAACTTTAAAATTAATGGAACAGTACTCGTATCGTTTGTTGCCCTCATGGCAAAACAGACAATAAACAAACTTCGTATCTTTTCGTTTTTAATTTGAGCATAGCAAGGGATTAAATTGATGATCATCTGTTGGCCTGAGTTTAAAATCTCTTACACAGGTTAATAAAATAATTAACTAACGCATCAGTTTTAAAGTAACAAAAGCTGTGGAGTTACGACATAACAAAAAGGCGAATAGATATTCAAGAATACTTGATTTGTGGGACAAAAATTATCTTATGGCTTGAATAATTTCAATTGATTGAAAACGGTTTGACCACTGGAGATGGAATTTTGACATAAGCGTCATCGACGATCAATCATACGAAATATGTCAAAATTCTATCCTTAATAGCAAAGGGCACCGATTGATAGCGTATTGAAAATGGCTATGAGTAGGTTAACTTTGAGAGCCCACAGTGTACGCAGTATTATAGTATAGTTACAATTTTTGTTACTATACCTATTTGAATTATATTCAAAGTTACTCTAACAATCGTAGAAGTTTAATTGTGATAGGCATTTTCAAAGTTCATTCAAGTTAGTGCTATATATTCTGCCATTTGATCCAGGTATATAATATATATTTTATAAAATGTGCCACAACTGTTGTCTTGTTACTTTTGTTTTTAACATTTTTGACGTTATAGCGTCATAGCAACGTTATGAGCATTAGTAATGTTCGAAATGGGTTGAGCCTGTGAGCGAGACCGCATAATAAGTCGCCTCTTGCACTGCATCGGGTCATGTGTTCGCAGATCAATTATAAGAACCGGTATAACGTAAAATTATATTGTCTGTAAACTGACATCAAAATACCAATTAGTATTATTTAAATGAAATTTCCTTTCAGTGTTGTCTTGATTGTTAAAGTAATCTTGAAATTGAGTAGTTTGAATGAAAAAACCTGCTATGCACAATGTTAAAGTAGACACAACATTTTTCGAATAAACAATAATAAACGCTTATATCCATCTTCGTAATTGTACTTATTTGAATGTAAATTCAATCACTAACCAGTTACAACAAAATACAACTGTAATTAAGTCGCACAGTGACTTTGACTTAACCACTTCTAACAAATAAAGACGTTAAAAGAATTTGAGCATTTTATAAGTACCTTCGACAGTCAACATAACGTAGGAACTAAGGGATGCAGAGGTTGTAAACTCAGGTGGTACAGTCGGTATCAAATATTGCTGGACAGATCCAGATTTTCAAAACACAGCATAGCAGGAATTCGCTTATCAAGCTCGCTATAAACACCGTCCCATATGGATTGTGCATTTGGGACTGTCATGCCATCCAGTTGCTGAAACGTGCACTTTTCGGGCAATAGTCTATACTATTAGTGGAGCGCGTAATCCTGTTTTTGAATTTAAATGTACATCTCATTCTTACATTTTTCGGCAATTTAGTGTCTAAATTAAGCACAAGGGAGCTATGAGCTGCCTCTTCTATCGTCCATTTGAAAATCTGAATCTGATAATCGGCTTTTGCCGACTGTACATCGGTAGTTTTTTTACGAGCCGCCTTTCTTCCGTCCCTTGGAGGACAGTGAATACCCCCGAAGCGACCGCATCGCCATCGCCCTGTTGAAGTGCCTCTGATGTTTGTGCTCCTCTGCCTCGTTGCTGTTGTCCACTGATGATAAGATAACTAGGAGCACGCCCATTACCTACCACAATTGAACTTATTCAACTCATTTATTCCACAGGCTGTATATTGTGATATATTAATAACAAAATTCTACGGTATAGACGTTTTTTGGATTTTTCAAATATCTAATCACAATACGGATACGGACCGGACTGAAGTTGGTGGTGTTACACCCGTGGCTCTAAGCTGTCGGTCCCGCGCCCGATGTCGAACAGGTCGTCTTCGGTTGCCGTCCCATCGGAATTGGTGAACAAGGGAATAAAGAGTGCACCTGTGTCTGCGCGAACTCTTGCGCAGTATAAACCATCCCGAGAAAATTGCCGTTCTCAATAGAGATTGCAGTTGTTACGACATTCTGCTAGGGCGAAACTATTATTCACAAATACTGCATTAATAATCTTGTAACGTTTAAGAAAAAAAGTGGTTGTGTGAAACCGTGATACGAGGGAAAGTTTTATGTTTAACTTAAAACAATAAAATATAAAGTAAATAACATTACGTACCAAACAAACAATGATCAGTAGGGTATAGACGTGCACGGATGCTTCTGGTATGTTCTCTATGTCCTTTAGCGCTGTCAACGCTGGCTCGAAGTCCGGCCTCAAATCCAACGCGTGCTTGAGGTGTACCGCGGCTTCCTGCGTATACATATCAGTTCCACGCACCAATAATGTCAAAATAGCTAAAAAGTTTTTTTTTCGGCCTGAATTCATGCTGTGGAATTGAGGGCAAGCCCAATAAAGCTTCATCGGATTTCTCACTTTTTAAGGAAAATCAGATTTATCCTAGGCATTTCTAATCATTTTCTTTTTTTCAGTGCCAAACCATTGGTAGCACATGAAAATGTGTACATAATTATTATTATTCTTTTTTTATAGAATAGAGGTGCAAACGAGAAATCTGAGGCTTTTTTGGCTACCGGCGCCCATGAACATCCTCATAATTACTATGTTGATGCGTTAACCACCTCCTCCCCCCCTTCCCAATGGGCCACCGGCTACTCACCAACCGCACGAAACGCGTCATTGTTGATGTCACTTTACGGCGGTATTATGTGTATTTTGTTTTATTTTATTTATGTGAGCGAGAGGTCCCCGGTCGTGCCGACCCAGTTCCGTTGCTCAGGTGGATGTAGTGTCAGGCATTACCTCCTCCTATGCAGCATGGCACCACCACTTCCTCGAAATTTTTAGATTTAAGTTTTTTACTGTGTTGTAATATTCCATTTACAATTAAGCACTTTTCTGTATTTTCATGTGAGTATCGTTGATTACAAAGATATAAGATACACGATTTCATACTGAACTGTAATTCTGAAACATCCATGCATAAACACATTAGTTTTTGCCAAATCAACCTTACGTGTATAATTATATTTTTTTATAGTGCATAATTGTACACATCTTTTATAATGACAATTTTGAGACGATGACTGTGTATCGGTAAACCAATGGCGTTATCTACATATTTATTGGTTTAAAACTATATTTTTACTATAAATTAATTAATGATTTTCAAAAGTTCAATTTATGTAAAATTCAAGTCGACAACACTGTAATATAGCAAAACGTAAAAGCAAGGGAGGTTGAGCAGAGCGGATCCCAGATAGCGCATAGAAATAGCACTACTTCTTACCTGATAGTAACCAGATGCCCGGAATATCTCCCGAGCGCGACTTACTACTGCGCTACACCTTCGGAGAGCGGCGGATAATCGGTGTTCGACGTACCTGATAGTAGCCATACGGCTTGAATATATCTCCGAGCGTGAAGTGCTGCTGCCAGACGCTACACCTCTGGAGAGGTGCAGGTAGCTAGCGCTCGAAGTACCTGATAGTGACCACACGGCTTGAATATATCTCCGAGCGTTAAGTACTTCTGCCAAGGGCTGCAACTACAGAAGTGCAGGTAGCTAGCGCTCGAAGTACCTGATAGTGACCATACGCCTTGAATATTTCCCCGAGCGTGAAGTACTGCTGCCAGGCGCTGCGGTCTGGCGGTTGCACCTCCAGCGAGCGGCGCGTCAGGTAGATGGCGTCGTCGAGGTATTGAAGGGTGAAGAGCACCCGTGCGAGGTTTAGGAGTACCTGAAACGTTACTACTGTTAATTGTTTGGGTTCTGTAGCACTTGTGGAGACAGCTAATGTTAGTTTATACTTTACAGCGACTAAAACAATTCTTAAAAATAGCCAGCAATATATATGGTTATGGTTCTATAACTGATCATGGAGAGATAAAAAGCATGCTTGAAGTTTTACACCTAACTCCGTGAATTGCCAGAACTTGACGGATAGAGATTCAGAAGAGGAACAACAGAGTGCCATAATACAATCCTTAATACAAATCCTCCTTCCCTCAACATTTATTACCCTATTCAAACATGCTGGTTCCAAATACAATATAAAATACCCAGTCCTTCAGTTTAGTTACCTGGAACTTTAGTAAAACATACAACAATTTTGTTACAACTGCATACTGTTGAGAGATACTTCTCCAGTCACACATAACATCACCTGCAATTCTGTACATTCTTGAACCCTTACCTCTGCATTGTACGGTGATACGGCAAGTGCTCTGCGAAAACATTCTATTGCCTGTCTGGTGTCTCCTTTAATTCTCCAGAAGTTCCCAATCTGATTGTACAGTTGAACCGATTTTGGTTTCTCCCGTTTTGCTTTTTTTAACTTCTTCTCAAGAGAATTTATATCTAATTCTGTAACACTATTCTTATTTGACTTTTTCTTTGTAAAGATGAGTGCCACCTGGAAATGACAGGAAGTATTGATAGCTAAATCCAATAGAAAACCCTAGTTTTAAACAACAATAATTTGATGAGCGAAAAATTTAAAGTTGAGTCACTTTTTTATTATGGATTACAACCACTATCTAGCGAATCTGCAGCCTATCATGGTCTATTATGGAAAACATGTTCGGTTGGACATACTTGATACAGCATGATGATACTTTATACAGCAGTCAGTTGAGAGCAGGACGCAAGGTGTTAATAGAGAAATGACACAGACTGTAAAAATAGGATAGTGTATGAGTTTCTTATCACTCCATGATCAAGCTAAAGTAACTGTGTATTAATAAAGTACAATTTACTATACAGTCAATTTGTAAATATAAATAGATTTAAGTTTAAGTATTAATACATCTGGTCTTAATGGTCCAATTAATGGTGGTATATACAGGGTGGACCTAACGTCCGTTAACATTTGAATCGGTTGCTGCAACTAGCAGCGGCGGTGGAGAGGGGCGAAGGGGTTACGCATTGCAGGAGCGGCCAATGGGAATTTAGTACCATGGCGTCGTATAGCGGCAGTCAACGTGCATTTTGTGTCTGCGAGTACTACCGAAACAACGATTTGTGCAACATGGGCTCAACATTACAAGATACTACACAAAAATCAAGCCTCATCAGGTGTGTTAATTAAAAAATGCTTGAGGGACCCCGAAAACAGAGCGAGTGAAATCGTCTGTTCGTGACCAACCTGGACTTTCAACTTGAAGGCGGTCTGCCGTACTTAACGTGCCAAGAACATAATTGAAACGCATTATCTAGAAAGAGTTAAGTCTACATCGTCGACATCGCGATAGTGGTGAGCGCCTCGAAAAATGCGCCAAAGAACAGGTTGAGGATCTTCTGTTCCTTATGCGCATTTTTCTTATAAGTAAGAGGGATAGAAGGAACAGCCCCCTCGGTTGAAATGGCTTTGCCAAAGGTGTTGGGTTCATCCCAGATACTCAGCCCCACCAATATGCCAAAAGGCTTGAACCAAGGTAGAGTTCACCTTTGTACTTATCCTAACAAAGGTTAGCCGCTGTAGCCAAATAATGACTATGAAATTTGTTATTATACAATTCACATTCACTTAATTTCAAGTTTAAGAAAATAAATTCTACTAGTTTTAGCAAGACATGTGCTTTGTAACAATCCATAAATAAATAATCTTAGAAATTACTGCACTTACTTGTGGCTCAGGTACATTTGGGTGTCTGTGGCGTCTCGCAACTCCAACCAAGTTGTCGTAATAAGTAAAATTTACTGCTTTACCACAATCCAAATATTCATCATCCAAATCATTATGACTAGTTTCACTTGGATTTGTTACATCAGTGGTTTCGCCATTTGTCCTGTACATAAAATTACTTTATACTAAATATTTCAAACTATACTTCTGAATAAATTGGCATAACAGATTATACACTAAAACCTTATTTGGGAATTTCTCTATCAGTGGGTCGTTTTTTTCAAATCATATACAGCTTTTGGTGACTCTGCTTAAAAATATGTATAGATTTTTTATTCCATGATTTAATTAAATAAGTCATGTTTGTTATGCATGAAATTTATATGTAGTATTAATAGTGATGTATTTAAAACTCACCTTAGCTGTTCGTATGTCTGACAATCAGTGCAAAACATATCAAAGCCATGTTTAGTCCATGTATTACCATAATATACTGTTGATGTTATTATATTGAAAATGGAATCATCTTCATTCATTTTAGATTTATTTGATTCACCCTATAAAATGTACAATTTATACATTGTCTTATTATTGCACTTCAGTTGCAATGAAGTTTAACAAACTTATAAAAAACACATTCTAAAAGTTTGTCTTTAAATTTCAATCATTACTATTGTAGATGCTATGGTAAAGTTTGTACACATATTGAAACTTTACCACTCAAGGCTAACAAGTTAGTAGAAGGTAGGTCGTAATGCGAAATCATTTACTAAAATACCAACAACAACACAGTTTCCCACATGCCAAAGAATTGATTATGTAAATGATACAACATCAAGTAGCACCAACCTGTGAAAATGTAGTACCATCAACAATTTGTCCTTTCTCAACATCCAATTTCCAAATGTTGGAAGTGCGAGAATCGGTGATAATTATTTGAAAAGAAAATATATACAGAACCAAACAGGTCAAGTATGGTGAGTCCCACATTTTGGCGTCTAAAAAGTAAAGAATACATGTAAACTACACTTCTGAAGTTTGTTTAGCTATTCTTTCACACAGGAAGTCTTATTTTTAACACAGAAGATAGACGATTCTAAAATATTTTACTCTCTTCTCCCGACGTTATTTTGACAGTTTCAGAATTCACTATTCCGATAGAGCTGTCCTTAAAGGTGTCGATACTTTGTACTACCGAGTACTTTTCCTTTCGATACCGACACTTTTACCTCTGGTACCTGAGACTTTTACTCGATATTCTATAGAAGAAATGAAAGAAATTGTTACTAGAGATTTTGAATAGTTGGTTTTCTGACTAATGTTTAAATGCCTTCTAGTTGAATGATATCACTAGCTATCTACAAGTTTCAGTAAATTCCGTGGACCCTAATTACCTCTTCCTCCTATAATTATCGAAAGAAAAAAATTTTTACTCGATTTCGGTATTAGGAGAGGAGGAAGGGTAGGGCTTAAATGAGTCTTATAATACTACAATGCACCAGGTATATATATAAATATATACCTGGTGCACATAATAATAATGACGCCCTAGCCTACAGCCACCATATGTACTGAGACAAGCCACCTGCATGGGACACATCATAGTGCACAAATGCTCCAATTCATTCTCTTAATCAGATAGCATCGTTATCAGACTCAACCGGAAAAACCGGACCTGATGGATCTCGGAATCAAACCAGAGAAATGAATAAAAAAAGAGAGACAGAGAATTGACCACAAATATTTTTTGACTTTATTACGACCGCCTTTTAGACTGGCCTTCCTTCTCTATCTACATTGGATATAATAAATAGTTATTATAACTGTCTCTATATTTTTCGTACGAGATTAAGTAGACAAAGTAAAGCATTCTTACCTTCCTTGTCTATTAGCCTTCTATTATCATAAAAAGTTATTGAATAGACAAAGAATTAAAATTGTACTACCGTATCGACCAGTATAGAAAAATTAAAATCTATGAAGAATACAATTTCTCATTTGTCCTTCCAAATTCTTACTAAAACACAGAAATTGTTATAAAATAGGCAGCATGGCTTTGGGTCTTAACCTGCTTCTTCGTGAATGAAAAAAGAAACCAAATTGTTGTTATTGTCAGATTGGTAATTTGTCAAATGTCAATTGTTAATTTTCTGTATCAGAACTTGAACTGTGTGACTGTTTCGTTAATAAACACAACTTTTCTTGAACAAATAATATGAATCTTGATCCCAGAGAAAATTAGGATGTTCAGATTTGTTAATACAACTAAATATCAAACATAAAGATGCAATAATAATTTACTTAAACTAGTTTGTATACACATGATCTATCATGAAGAAAGAAAGAACGGGGGACAATTGTCGCCCTTTTAAATTATAAGTACCATTTGTATAAGAAAACAATATTTATACATTTTATAAAAAGGAGGCCAAAGGCTAATGAAATATTTCCTATTTTACAGCTCATCAGATCTTAAGTTTGACCGGTATCAGTTTCGAGAGAAGGAGTGTTATTGTAAGCACGAATTGCACCTTGTTTGTTGTAATTGTTTGTTGTATATATTTTTTTTAATGATATCATAGGTAGCGCCATGCGGCATTACTGCCGAATCGGTAGAACCGGTAAGGTACCTCGCTAACAACATGTTAAAGTGACAGATATTCTGACTCGTTTTTTGTGTTTTGAGTTTGTGGTGGTCCATTGGAGAGGCCGAGAAGAGGAGGCAACACATCTGAATAACAACCATGGATGTCTGAGGTGTTGGTAGTCCCAAAAACGCTGACCGTCTACCAATAAACTATAGAAAAAAAATCATAATGATCTAAATGTTTACAGGGATTTGTGGAGTTGACTATTGTGCCATTAAAAGACAATTTGAGATATATACGTTTAAATGCCAAGCAATGTAGAATTTATCGTGTATGCTTAAATGATCAATATGAAGCAAATTTTCAATATTTCGATCCTTTTCTTGACATTTGCCAGAGTGATCCAAATACGTAAGTATTAAAAATGTTTTGTTGTGTAAGAGGTGGTGCCATGTAGCATTGCAGCCAAATTGTGTGTACAACTTGGGTGGCATCTCTCACTCATTCACATGATACCACTGTGAAGTGACAGCTACGCTGTTACTTCCCCTGCTACTTATGAGTAATTTATTAAGAAAGACAGTGTACAGGCCAACACATCTGAATACATGCATGTGGTCTCTAAATAGCTCACACAGCTCTTGTGTCCTCCCCATAATAAAATATATGGCTTATATTTTTCACTAAAACAAAAAATATTCTTATAGCCACAACTGTAAACATTCTTATAACCAGAACTATTTTATTTTAAATTTCATTTTATGACTGAATATTTAGACTGAAGACATGCTTCTATACTTCACAATAAATAATGTGAGCATTTCCGAGATGTGAGAAAAGAAAAAGTGAAAAATATTAATCTAACTCAGCCAAATAACCAATGTCCATTACTTTTATAAGCTTTATAAACTTTGTAATAAGTAATTCTGTAATTAGTATAATTATTTCTTCTAATCAGATTACTACTTATAGTGTACATTGTCGAGGTCCAGTAAAAAAATATATATAATTGTATTTCCTAATAGGATATCAAATGTATGTAGCTATGTCAAATGTATGATATTCTTGTAGAAACAGGTTAAGGGTAAATTGGATAAGATCAGGAGATATAATATGTCTTCTTGCTAATCAGATCAAATAATCTATATTATTACTATCATTGGATACCCTAATAAGTTCATGTTACATGTATGGCAATTTTATGCACTGACATAGTGACGCAACAGGGCAAGGACGGGGAGGGGAATTCTACATTTCAGCGAGGTTTTCAGATTATGTGAATGTGTAATACATTTGCAGACGTTCTTTGGAAGTGTTTTCGCAGTGTCATTTGGCTGCAGCCCAAAAGACAGACCCAGATCATAATGCTGGCGAGCTCCATATTCAAGTTCCCGATGATGCAGCCCACCTAGTGGGTGAAGGAAGAGGCTTACGGATAGGCATTGAATTTTCACTGGAGTCTCCACAAGGTGGTATGCACTTTGTCGTTCCTGAGGGTGAGGGTACATTGACAGAGGTTAGTAATATATAATAATAAACTGAAAAAGGCGTAATACTTAGCATAATGTATATGTAAATACTTGGCTTAAGCCTATAGCCAGTATAAGCAATCCAACATTAAGTTGAGCAGCTACGTCTATGTTTAATAATAATAGCAATAATAGTATGCTGCTTCTTAAGCCCTACTTCACTCATGCTCCAACTCACCTTAAATACTGAAAACATGCTTACATTGAAAACACACTAATCAACAACAAACACACATCTAACAAATAACTCACAAAATTACCACTTAGCACTAACCACCTCAATAATTATAATAAGAATCTGAACACTCGGTCTAGGCCCTCAGCAGGTTCTCGATATCCAACCTTTATTTGTGTTAGAAGAAACTTATTTTTTAAATAATGATAATAAGGGACTTAATTTCTTAGTCCTTTTTTTGCTATCACTATAGTGTAGGTTCCTGTAAGATGTTATCTGCTTTATCCTATTCCCATTTTTTAACCATGTGATCTGTGGTTTCTACTCACAATGCTTCTTTTACCATTGAACTGCTCTAGTTAGCTTCTAGTCTGCATAACTGTTTTATAGTAAAGTGGGGAAAATGAGATATCGGAGCGTTTTTATGACTGTCAATGCCACATCATCTACATAATTACTTTGCCGATGCATTGCCCTCGCATTCCTTTCCACTCCAATGGGTCACCTGCAATTCACAAACAGCACGGAACTCGACACCGAAGATGTTACCTCCAAGGTTGTGCTGTCCCAATTCTGCTGTAATGCAAGATGGCACCTCTTATCATACTAAGATGGCAGTAAACCCCTATACGGGTTAGTCATATGTCAGAGAGTACAGAGAGTGTCAGATGTCAGAGGGTACAGAGACACAAGTGTTTGTGGCACACTTAATATCATAATCACCATCATCAGCCGGATGACGTCTAGTGCTGGACATAGGCCTCCCCCACAGAGAGCCCCAGGTCAGAGTCACTAGCCACTTGCATCCAGCATTAAGCAGTATTATTATTTTTTAGATGTTTTTTACATTTGTGACAAATGCACTAGATAGAACCGCAATGGTATATGTATATTTGTTTCTTATATTAAGTTGAAAGTATTTCCCTTCCTGCAAAGATTGTTATGTTATTCTAATAATGTCAATTTAATTCTGTTCTAGAAATCTGCACATATGTTTACCTATGGCCATGCAGCTAGGCTTTGGTTTCCATGTGTGGATAGTTTTGCTGAGCCATGCACGTGGAAATTGGAATATACAGTTGACGAGAGTTTGATAGCTGTATCCTGTGGAGAGTTATTGGATGTGGTGTATACCCCAGACCACAGGAGGAAGACATTCCATTATGTAGTGAACACTCCAGCCTGTGCTCCCAACATTGCCTTGGCTATTGGGTGAATACTAT
>JAFELO010000049.1:884619-904524 GCA_017140195.1 Eumaeus atala | reverse complement strand
GAGTTGAGTGCAGAGCTAAGATTTGTAGTAGAGTTTGAATCTAAATTCTGTCTTGCTTTATTATTTCTAATCAACTTCTTTATTGCATACATATTTTTATTTTTACACCATTTTTTAATTGAAAACAGAAATGTTTCCTGTCTGTCTCTATGTGTTTCTATTTCACTGTTACTATTATACTATTATTATCCTACAGGCCCTTTGAGACTTACGTTGATCCATTCATGAATGAAGTTACCCACTACTGTCTACCCCATCTGCTGCAAATACTGAAGAATACAGTCCGTTATCTGCACGAGGCTTTTGAGTTTTATGAGGAAACACTGTCTACGAGATACCCTTACCCGTGCTACAAACAAGTTTTTGTAGATGAGGTTTGTGCCTATTGTACCTGTATATCCACTGCCCCGCCCCGTGCTCTCACCCCTATAAAATTTATCTACAGGTGATCTATTCATCATTTCGGGATAAAAAGTAATTTTTATGTTACTCCATATAGTAACATATTTCTGTGTCCAATTGCATTCAATATGTCAGTAGGTTTCACGTGAAAAAATAACAAAATACACAAGAACTTTCGTATTCACTATGTTAGTAGAATATTTTAAAAGTTACATAGACTCACTCTGTAGCGTAAATGCGGTCGAGATGGGATCGTTGCGAAGAATATGTGACATAACCCACTGTGATGGTGTTCGCAATTACGAAGTGAGAGAGAGCTTCGGTATGAAAGAAAATGTCGGTGTAAAAGTGAGAAAGAGCATGCCCTATTGGTTCGGGCATGCAGAAAGAATGGCGGGTGAAAGTTTAACAAAACAGTCATACAATGCCAAAGTGGAAGGATGTAGGTACCGAGGAAGACCAAGACAAACATACCATGATCGGATTGATTAGGTACTGTCCGTAGGTGGTGTCAAGATTCTTCGCGAACGGCGTGTTTGTGTGAAGAGAGTAATGAATGTGGAGTAGGTAAGATGGATAGCGTTCCGTTTACTGTTATTATCCCTCTAGGGAGCTGGCGTGATGTGAAAATATTGCCAACGTGAAAAATGTATGAAGTTGGCGGTGTCATAGTCCATTCTCCTCGAAGGAGCATTAAATTTATATGACACCAGAATTCTGCCTCTCTAGCCGGATTTCCAATACTTCGAATGAACGAATAAAGAATGCAATTGTGTCCACATGTGTACGTGTATTATATTCTTCCTCTTATTTCCTATCTCTATTGAGCTACTAGCGATACCCGAACCTCGGCTCGAAAACTGGCAGAATTTTTCTTTTTTTTTTCCAGACAACCGACGACGCTACAGCGTACACGACTATGTCAATATTAAGCACCCATCTGCTCCATTCCATCGCCATCATAGATCAGACGTATATAAGTCGCAAGGCGATGGCCCAGGCGGTGGCAGAGCAGTTTTTCGGCTGCTTCATCACAATGCAGAACTGGTCAGATCTGTGGCTGGCTAAAGGCATCCCAGAGTACTTGTGCGGATTGTATTCAAAAAAGTGTTTTGGAAACAACGAGTATCGATACGGAATACATCAAGAACTTCAAGAGGTAAATTTTCACCGTTATTTTCCTTTCTAACAGGATAAGGGGAAAAGAAGCTGTTGGTACTTTTTTCTGACCACTGTAGCCCATAAAATTGCAGATGTGTTGCCCGTCTTTTACAGGATTGTTACAAGTCGCAGGTATTATAAACCATCGGCATATGAATGGGAAGTGTCCTTACTCCTTAGAAAGATGAAAATAAAAATGGCGGCATTGCGATATCATATGAAGTAAAAAAATATAGCTCCAACTACATTTTTCTCACTTAATTTACTCTATTTCTATATAAGTCATGCACAATTAAGTATATTAAATTGTCTTTGACTTTTTTTAATGAATATGTATATCGGTAGTTGTTATTGAACAAAATAAATAAATTACGCACTAAAATGTAAGAAGGATTAATTAATAATGTTGCAGGTAATGAGCTACGAGGAGCAGTACGGCGGCATCGTGCTGGACCCCTGGCAGCCGCCCGTCAGCGGGGCCCGTGTGGACAGCAAGGACGTGTTCTACTTCCCCGTGAGGAACGTCACCACCATGTCGCCTAAATACATCGAGGTACTGGCAAAATTAAGAATTAAGCAAATTTAAGGTGTGAAGGAGAAGAGAAGCCCAATACAGTTTCTCCCGATGGCTACGAGTGCTCGTCTGGCGTGAGATGGGAGAGATGCATCCTGATATGAGAGTGTTTATGATAGCTAATTTAACTATTATTATCATGGCCAGAAGGACCGAGAGGTCCCTCCTACCTCGAATCTGACGCCGGGGGCAGCTCGCCCGCGGCGCCTGAAATGGCTGCGGTACTGAACAATCTGAACAACCTCTGTAGGTACGCAGCGTTTAAGCTTCGCGTATTATTCATTATATTTCGTAACAGGTGATGCGCAAGAAGTCCCACCTGGTACTCCGCATGCTGGAGCAGAGGATAGGCCAAGAGCTGCTGCTGCAAGTGTTCAACAAGCAGCTGTCGCTGGCCACCAACGCGGCCAACACCAAGATCGGCAGCGGCCTGTGGGGCCACCTGCTCCTGTCCACCAACCTGTTCGTGAAGGCCATCTTCACGGTCACCGGCAAGGACATGGCCGTGTTCGTAGACCAGTGGGTCCGGACCGGCGGACACGCCAAGTTCTCGTTAACGTCGGTGTTTAACAGAAAAAGGTTAGTGGTAATCACTTTGAGACTACGAGCTCCGCACTGCGAGTCACCTCGCCTGTCCACAGGGCGAGGAGCGGGCCAACGCTCGTAGTACAAGGTAAATACAGAGTGCCTCGCTAACGATGATATATTTCAGGAATACGGTCGAGCTAGAGATCCGGCAGGAGTGCGTGACCGAGCGCGGCATCCGCAAGTACGTGGGGCCGCTGCTGGTGCAGCTGCAGGAGCTGGATGGCACGTTCAAGCACACTCTGCAGATCGAGAACACGGTGGTGAAGGCCGACATCACGTGCCACAGCAAGAGCCGCCGCAACAAGAAGAAGAAGATCCCGCTGTGCACCGGCGAGGAGGTAGACATGGACCTGTCGGCCATGGAGTGAGTGACATTGCTTTGACATAAATTAGTTATCAAGTTTTTTTAATTTTAATTTTTTAAGTTACACTTTATAAGTGACGTCTTTTATTTTTAGTCTATATAATGTTAGTCGCGTTTCATTCAGCTGAATGTGTCAAGTGTGTCCCATACTTGTTGCTACCATATCATTGCTATATGACATACATATCACTCTTTGCAAGGATTAACATTTCTCGCCTCAGCTGGCCCTACAGTCTGTACTCTGTAAATCTGTCACGGACATTTAAGTGAAAAGTGTAATATCCATCGTTTTTAGTTTTTATTAATGGCGACAAATCACTACTTTCCACTTTCAATAGTCTTATTGGTATAACAATAGTCGTACTCACGTATTGCTTACTTATTTAATAAATACGTGTGCAGCGACTCTCCTGTTCTGTGGATCCGCCTGGACCCGGAGATGTCGCTGCTGCGCTGCACGACTATCTCGCAGCCCGACTACCAGTGGCAGTACCAGCTGCGGCACGAGAGGGATGTGACGGCGCAGAGCGAGGCCATAGCCGCGCTACATGCGTACCCGGGGCCCGCCACGCGCAAGGCGCTCACCGACACGATAGAGAACGAGCAGGTGTACTACAAGATACGCTGTCGCGCCGCGCACTGCCTCACCAAGGTAAGTGGCCGGCGTGCAGGAAGGTGCACGCTTTAAAACAAATCTTATCGGACTATCAGCTTTGGAGATACTGCGCTATAGACAGACACACAAATACACAGACAATGAGGTAAAATTATAGGTCCCAATTTTTTACACATTCGTATTCAGAATAGAGGTTTTTTTATAGAACAGGGGCGCAAACGGGAAATCGGAACCTTTTTACGTCCACATCACATAATTATTGTACTGATGCGTTGTCCTCCTTGCCCCTCCAAGGGGCCACCGAACTAACTGACCGAACACGAAACCGCCTGACACCAAACCGTCAGTACAAACCACTGAACATGTTCTCTGATTTTGCACAGTCATAACAAAGCACTATAACTAATTTAAGGTAAAAAATACAATAAAGGGAGATCCGGCGAAAGTGTCACCTGGCTGGAGTAATTTGATAATACGATAAGGGTACATGAATTTATAATGGCCAGCGTCATTGTTTCATTGTAGCCGAAAGTAGCTTTCGCTCCCTTCAGACTTGCGGCTTAATAAGGAGCAGCTGCTGTGTGTAGGGCTGGTTTGACGTGATTATTTATACCTTTTTCTTATCTCTGCAGGTGGCGAACGCCATGATCAGCCTGTGGGCGGGTCCCCCGGCGATGCTGACGATCTTCCGCAAGATGTTCGGCTCGTTCTCCGCCCCGCACATCATACGACAGAACAACTTCGATAATTTACAACATTACTTCCTGCAGAAGACTATACCCGTTGCTATGGCCGGTGAGCTAATTCAGCTATGACGTAATTAGCATGTATTTGGTTCGCATTAGGGACGATCGATATTTTTATTTGTATCGATATATCCTAATTAATCGTTACTGTTTGTATCGATACACGATATTGTCAAATGGCTTTGTATCTACACTGACGTCGTCTCTTCTTTTCTTATTTACTTTCTAAATACGTCATGCTTAAGTTTTCTTTTTACATTTTGTTAATTAATAAAAAACAACAGAATATACTAGTAATTACTAATGTTCAAAATTTAACATGTTAGGAAATTTGCATTCGCGTTCGGTGGTATATCTTGCACGGTATGTGTTGTGTCTGTGGTATGCCAGAAAAACCACCTGCACCCATCGATGGCCAATAATATCAAGTGTGTTGTAGATCGCTGGGCACTAATTGAGTCCTTGAAGACTCATTTTGTGCCGCAAGTCTCAAGACATAATGAGCTGCGTTTTGTGTGCCATGGCTCCCTGGAACTGCATGTATGTTGTCAGGTCTGCGCAACATCCACGGCATCTGCCCGCCCGAGGTGGTGCGCTTCCTGCTCGACCTGTTCAAGTACAACGACAACTCCAAGAACCACTTCAGCGACAACTACTACAAGGCGGCGCTAGTAGACGCGCTGGCGGCCACCATCACGCCGGTCATATCTGTGCTGCAGCCGGTGAGTATTTCTGCTGACCGCTCCAAATTTCAGCGCACCGGCACAAACATATTCATTGCGATTTTTCGATTAAGACACAGAATCTCCCATCTAAATCAATCCAATGTTTCTTATTTTCAGTAATAAAGGGGGGGGGGGGTAAACGAGAAATCTTAGTCTTACATTTTTTTCACTTAATTTACTCTAACTTTTTTAACTTTATTCTAAATCTTTCACTTAATTTATCTTCCCTTCCCTTCCCTTCCAATGGGCCAATGTTTGTTATTAACTAATTATTGTCCCGAATATATTTTCGGATGTATCATTTCGTTTGAATCCGTTCTACTTGGCTGTATTGGACTTGTGGCTGCCAGACAAAACTCTGTATTTTCAATGAATCTGAGGGTTTGTCATCCCTATACAGGTTGCTCCAAGATATCCATTTACAGAACTTGCAACAATATTCAATGAAATTACATAGGACATCACTATCACAATGACAATATAAACGTATACAAGAAATAGATTTCTTTAGATTCTTTGGATCATTTTAAACAAAAATGTTCTTTACGCCACTTCTAAAATGAGCCGTTTGTGAGAGTGAACATATGGGAGCAGTAAAAATAACATGTTTGGTGTTGCATACTGACTTACTACCGGTAATCTTTGTCACTTCTAAACAAATTCCCGAAAAGATATCCAGGAATATATGGTTCAAAAAGCCTCTACTGCAATTTTTTTTTAATAGGTACACGCAGGTAGAATTACTAACAGATTAATTACTGCATTCCACGCGCAATGATGAAGCTTATGCGGATATGGGTTTTAAGTACTCCTAATAGTAAGATGTCTGCAGCGACAGCGGAGCTTTAGGCCGGAGTACTTGAGTACAAATTAAATCTTAACATATTCTCAATACCCAGGGTGCTCCAATAACGGCGGACTCCTTATCTGCCGACACGAAGCTCATCCTAGAGGAGATAACGCGAGTGCTGAACTTGGAGAAGGTGCTGCCGTGCTACAAGCATACCATTACCGTGAGCTGCCTGCGCGCCATACGGCGGCTCCAGCAGTGCGGACACCTGCCCAGCAGTCCCACCGTCTTCAGAGCGTACGCTCAGTACGGACAGTATATCGGTGACTCTCTCCCTACTATTATTTATACTATCATTATTAATTCGTCATCGTCATTGCTACCGCAGTCGCATGTACATCTTCATCTTTATCGTCATCATCATCATCTATCAGTCATTATCATAGTAATCAATATCAATAGTGGCAGTTTAAAACGCGACTTCTTACGATCAATCAGAAAGAGCCTTTACTAACTTTTGTTTGTTGTACAGACGTTCGTCTCGCGGCGTTCGAGTGCCTGGTGGAGTTCGTGTCTGTAGACGGACGCGCTGAGGATCTGTCGGCGCTGCTGGCCGCAGTGGAGGGAGACCCCGAGCCCGCCGTGCGGCACCGCCTCGCGCGCGCGCTCGTGACGCAGCCGCCCTTCGAGCGCGGCGCTCGGCACCGGCTCGACACCGACGCGCTGGTGCACAGGTACGCCTCCACACCGCGGTGTGTGGTCACAGGCCCCCGCGCGTGCTTGTGGTGCTACTGTAGGTAAAAAGTAGCGATGCGCCCAGTACAAATTTTATACTATATTTACCTCCACATATCGAAATGGGCATGAACTTTGCAGCGGAATTGAACTGGCAGGACTACGGAGGTCTCTCGTTCACAAGTTTCTGCCGCAAAGTCATAGTTATGTCGCAGTCGGATTGTCTAATTCGCCGTATTTTATTATGGCTAGCCAATTTCAAAACAGGGCTATTTCATTTTGATGCGAGTTAACGGTTAGCCGGATTGAATGCGGAATGAATTGAAATAAAGTGAATCGTTATCAGCCTTTTTTGCCACGTTTTAGTTCCTAACTTTAACAGTCGCGGCGTTGCTTGACATGACGACAGTAATGGCGTCGATTCTATAATAATATAGAGAAATAAAAAAACGATGCTCAGATATGTTCGAAGCTCCCGGATAAGCCTTCGTGATTAGGCTATTTTATTATTTGCACTCAAAACTCTAGGCCTAAAGTTATACTTGTATCGAACACTGTCACCACCTAATATCAAGAGACTCAATGGGGCTAAAGGTCAGCCGCCTTTTTGAAGAACGTCACGCAATGATAATCCGGCTAATCGTTAGCCCGCCACAAAACAGAACGGCCCTGTTTTTTAAAATGGCTAGCTGTAATGTTATAACGGCGATTTGTACTATACGTCCACGACAGTTACTGCCAGGTTGAAACATGCCTCCCATCCTGCTCTACGGTAACGAAATAACTAGAGCAGAGACGGTGAAATACTTGGGAGTCACTCTCGATAGGTCGATGAGCCTCAAGAATCACATAGATAACGTTCTGAAAAAGGCACGACATGTCCTTTTTAAACTTTATCCTCTTATAAACAAAAAGAGCAAAATGGCGTATAGACATAAGCTCACTTTGTATATTACATGCATTGGACTGATCATGTCGTATTGCAGTGCAGCAATCGCGCACATATCCCCTACCCAAATAGAACTTTTGCAGAAAATGCAAGACAAATTCTTACGCATGGCTACTGGATGCCCGTGGTACTTCCGAAACATCGACCTACATTGTGACTTTCAATTGACCACAATTAAAGGGCGCTTCAAAGAGCTGCCTCAAAATTTGTTTGACCGTGCTCTTAATCACAAAAATAAGATCAGCCAAACATTAAACGAGCTCAATTATCCTTATCCACGACACCGCAATTTAAACGACACCGTAAGGGCGCCGCCCCACTAGTGTGGGGAGGGGGACCGCTTCCCCCTTTTCAGTCCCAAAAATAGTTACTATAGGGTACGCCCACAATCAACCCGGTAAATCTCTTCCCATATGCGGGAAAAGAGGGGGGTATGTCCCCCTATCGTCTCCCTAAACCTGAAGACACAAAAGTCTTCGCTAGTCAGTCGAATAGTTGAGGCTGGACAAGCGCCACCAGCCAATAGTAGGTGCCTCCGAAAAAAAAACTGCCAGGTTTCGTTCAGATTGTGAGTTTCCGATAGCCCTTTGTTTGGTGAAGAGGGAAGGAGGACAATGCTTCAACATGACAATTATACGAATGATTATTGGCGTAGCCTCCTTATTCCCAGTTCTTCTCGTTTTCCTCTTCATACTATAGAACTTTTTTATGTGTAAGTGTGTCGACGTTATTTTATGTGATAATGGGTCCCTAAACCATCTGTGGAGTGTGTGAATAATGTGGATGGAATGAAAGATTTGACTTGCTACGTTTATTGCTCGCAAGCTCCGCCCATTTGGAACATTACTATGACTCGGAACGTTACTAGACGTCATAATTTTTCGTGGCGCTCAGCTAGCGCTTATCGGTTTACTGCGTTTGTTGATGAAGATTACTCGAGTAACGTCTATGTAGCAAGTTCCCAATATTTCCAAACGATGTCAGCTGTTTTGCTATCAGTAGATCTCGCCGTTTGTGTGCCTCGCAGTACACTCAATGTAAATATTTATATTCACGTAAGGTGTGTACTTAATTTTGCGGTGACAATGACAGCGACGCCGTGTTTGTGCTCGTCTTAACATTTCTCGTAATGTTTGTTTGACACAGTTCGTTTTACGGGTACATTCCATTGGGCCTGCCTACCTTGGTTCAAGCCTTCTCGTGGTCGTGGAGCTATTGCAGCGTGCTGCGCTTTGTACCCCGGTTATATTGGAGGACTAAAGAGGAGGGGGCGCCTTTGCTCATGGGGCAAAGATGGGGCGTCAGCCCATTGCACCTGCCCAAAATTGGTGGGGTTGTCTCGGATTCGGAGTGACCCTCCCTATGTGAAGGTGGCGTCGGTTCCTTGGGGGACTGACCAGCCGCTGAGGTGTCCCGATGATTTATAGTTCAGGGGCACCTCACCAAAGGCGGCACTGATTGCACTCGCGGAGATTTTAGTGAATATTCGGCGATAAAATTGGCCGAGCCCCGCACACCGCTGGACACTGGCCGGTGGTGGCGCGTAAGTGCATTTGCGTCATCAAAAAAAAAAAACCGCACCGGGCCTACACGACGTGATTTAGATAACGCAAGCTCACGTAATGCCTGGCCGATATAGTGTTGTGATGATAACTGTGCTGTTTCTTATTTATATTTTTTTATATCACAGGGGGACAAAACTAGCGATCGAAAAATTTTGGTGACTACGCGCATTAGTACCCACATATGAAGATGCATTATCCTCACCCCATCCCTCCAAGTTTGCCACCGGCTACTCCCTCGTTACTTCGTTACCTCGTTACTTTCGTTACTTCAATTATATAGCTCATAGTTGTGACGCATTAGCGTTTCACCGCGTTTCATATCACAATAATTCCAAATTTGGTTTAATTTCTTACTGTTGCAGGCTATGGAACAACATCAACAGTCAGTTGTCAAACGACGCGCGTCTCCGCTGCGACCTGGTGGACCTGTACTACGCGCTGTACGGACTGAAGAGGCCGCTGTGCGTGCCCCAGCCGGAGATACAGGCGATGATGAAGCAGATGCACCACCGCGAGAGAGAGAGGCTCGAGCGCGAGAAGGAGAGGGAGAGGGAGCGAGAGCGGGAGCGGGAGCGGCTGAGGGAGCTGGCGGCCAAACCGGTCATCAAACAGGAGCTGGAGGACGTGAGTATTGACCGAAGCGGAATGTTGTGAAGGTGCTATTCTAGTACACGTTGTACATGACGACCGGCTGGCGCAGTGGTAGCACAGCTCGGGTGTGTCGCGCCTGTTGCGCCAGAGGTCGCGGGTGCGTATCCCGCCCAGGTCATGTGTTTTTATAAAATTTCCTAAATTTATAAAAAAAGTATTAAGTGTGTTTCCGTTGCCCAATTGCCAGTAGCCTAGTGATATTAGACAAGTGGATTATGGAAAAATTATGATGCGTGTTAGGGCATCATAATTTTAGGTCTCCACAGACGACGAACAGACGTCAGTCAGTTAACAGTTCTGTTATCCTTTTCTTTCAACTGTCGTACTGTCAGTTCACAGTTCTGTTATCCTTTTCTTTCAACTTGTCTGGACACGCTACTGTGTCTTAACTGATGTTGTCATTATATATTGTGTGCTGTGGTTGTAGGTTCCTATGAAGCAGGACCTGGAGGTGAAATCACTGGGTGAGACTGTCACCACGGAGCCGGTGGAGGGGCTGCCGGTGCCGCTCGCCAGCATCAAGGAGGAGGACGACAAGATCGACGTCACCACCGTGCACGAGCTGCCCGGGAACTTGTTCAGTGTGAGTGTCACCCGCGTCTCTCTAGACGGCGGCGGGCGGCGCGTCACCGTCACCGTCATCACGAAGCCGGTGGAGGGGCTGCTAGTGACTCTGGACTAGTAAATGAAAAATGCATGATGATAAGAAATGGTTTTAATGTATAATTTGTTATGGTTTTGGAACCGGCATATTCATGGGCGAAGGTGGGACAGGGCGATATTATATTTTGATTTTATATTGAACTCTCTCATTTACGCGTATGTTACTCATTACAATAAAACTAAAGCTTCTGAAACGTCTGGTTTTGATAATAATAGGAATTGAATAAACCGCGATGAAATCTAGTTTCACTAAAAAGCCTTTACGCGTATGGTTTACGTACAGGATGACACAAAGCGCGAGTTCATATCGGACAACGCGGTGCCCCTGCCCGGCATACCCGGCTCGTCGGGCCCCGTCGGCTTCGAGCCCGGCATGTTCAAGACTGAAAAAGACGAGTTGGGCGTATCGAAGGTGGGTCATGCGGGCTATAAATGCCTTGGTTGGGATCACTGTGTGATGCGGGGCTAAAACCTATTGCCCACTTCGAGAGGCACTCGATATGTGGTTTCCTTTTCTTCACATTATTTATTTATGCCTATTCCGATGAACTGTTGCGGCAGACGCCATAGCACCCTCAGAAAATGAAGTGTATTTTCGAGCTTTTGGGAGAAACAGTGACGTAACCCACGGCGACCGTGTTCTCTATAATACTTCTTTTCCGGACTTGAACATTTCCCGTGGAAGCGAAGAGAAGTCCAGTGATAGGGGTGAGGTAAGAAAGAAAGTATCGGTGTAAAAGTGAGAAAGAGCGTGCCCTATTGGTTCTGGCATGCAGAAAGAATGGCGGGTGAAAGTTTAACAAAACAGATATACAATGCCACAGTGGAAGGATGTAGGTACCGAGGAAGACAAAGACAAACATGCCTTGATCAGATTGATCGGGTACTGTCCGTAGGTGGTGTCAAGATTTTTCGCGAACGGCGTATCTGTATGAGGAGAGTAATGAATGTGGAGGAGACAAGGCAGGTCTGTAAGGATAGTGATGGTGGCAATCCGTTCGCTCTGCCTACCCTACAGGGGAGCTGGCGAGAAGATGTGTTGTTGTTATTGATAAAGCAGTTATACATAACTTGTCCGACAAACAATAATATCGTAATTAACGATAAACATAACTTTCACGTGGATTATTTTTTGAAGTTTCTTGTCTGTCATGTTGCATTACAGCTGAATCGGACCATCACGGCCGGCGACAGAGAAAGAGAGAACTCTTTCTCTCTCTGTCTCTGTCTCTTGATACAAAGTGACGGTTATCCGTGCGGCTATTTGTGCGGTTTGTGAATTTACGGCGGCCCACTGGAAGAGCGGAGAGAACTAATACTATAAATGATAATCTTGGTTTTCGTGGTTAAGATAAATAGTCCGTCCACGAAAATGGCTCGCGCAGTGATTACTAACTCTCCAACCATTTCAGGCAAAGAAAAAGAAGAAAGACAAGAAGAAGCACAAACACAAGCACAAGCACAAGCACAGCAGCAAGGACAAGATGAAAGAGCTGAAAGACAAGGCGTTCCCTCCGCGCCCCACCAGCACCGACCACCTGAGGATCAAGGAGGAGACGCGGGAGACTCTGAGCTCGTTCAGCTCTAGCCAGAGCCCGTCAGAGGACATGTCGTCCATGCCGACCAACATGAGCTTCTAGATCCATGCCGCTTCGTCTAGCGGGCGCTCGCTTCGCCATCTGGCGATTGCTTCGCCTAGCGGACGCTCGCTTCGCATTAATAGGACTCAAGTCCTTTATTATTACTTTCTTTAAAGATCGCTATCTATGGGAGAAAGAATAGTTCCTCCTTTAAGCGCGGTCTGAAGATAATTTTAGAAAAATTTATTGTTTATCCTTGCGGTCTTTAAGGGAGCTAAAGTGGAGCCAGGCAATTCCTTGACTTACGATCTACGTACAGTTCGGTAAAATAAATTATATTTGTGTAATAGTTTTAAGAGAAATATTTGTAGAGATTATATTATTTTTATAATTACAAACCTTTCAATTAAATGTTTGCGTCCATCCCTTGTTCCACAATCTCTTATGACTTATCTCTACAGATTACATGGGACACACACAAAAAGAGGTGCAGGACGCGGCATGTCAATTGAACTATGACTTTAAACGTGCAGTAAAGTTTTTACGGGTTGTCAATAGCGATTTATGGGGTGCGAACATTGTATTACAAAAATACATGTACGATTTCATACTGAAATATCATTCTAAAGCAATCGTGGTTCTATATAAACATATCATTTTCCAATGTCAACCTAACGTGTATTATTTAAAGTCGTATTTACAATGCAGATTCTATTAATTTTAACATATTTCCTTGAAATATCAAACTTACGCGCACGTAGTGCGCAAGCTGTTTTTCCAAAGTAAATTGACAATTGATATTGCATGGCAATAAGGACGCTTTTGGGACGCTCACTGTGTGCATTGGTATTTTTCTAAATCGATGGGTACGACGCTAGGTGCAGTACTCAACCATCGCAATGTTTGCAAGATGCTGAAGTCAAGAATAGTCACGGGTACAAATTTGTTTTATAATATTTTTAAGAGTAACATAACGGCCGCTATTTTGCTTCAACATAATAGGTACGGCGATACCTATATCACGCTGAAATGGAGCGGAATTAGGCCAACGCGATCCAGGAAGTACCCTCTTGCTCACTTATAGTAAGTGACTATGTGGTCCTCTCTAGCCTCCCCGGTCGTGCCGGCCCGAAGCGGCTGCAATTTAGCATGGCACTACCTCTTACTACATCATTATTAATCTACTCGTACTTATAAGTTTTTGTCATTTAAATTACATCATTAGTAACATTCAATTACATACTTTCTGCAAACAAACTAAGCTAAATTGTCGATATGAAACTTGTGTACTAGATACTGTCCATACACACGGGGGGAAAAGTATTCGTCCTAGCCAACAAAATCACTTATAATTTCTTTTCTGCATAATCACCATCAAGTTCGATGTACTTTTGCCATCCATCTCCCATTTTAAACATTTAGACCGTTGAAAAAAAAAAATGATTCTTCCTTAGAGTCAAAATATGCGTCCACTGTTGTCGTTTGTCGAAAATCTTAGACATCCCAGGTGCTTTTCTAGGTTAGGGACCAGAAAGAAGTCTGACGGTGCCAGATCTGGCACCACCACCGTCAGACTTCTTTCTTTCTTCTTTTTTCGTCTTTCTTCCGTCAGACTCCTGATCAGGTGAATAAGGCGGATTTGGTAATAGGCCAAAGCCACAATTGAGGGTTTCAGCCATTGATTGCACAGATGTGTAAGCACGGGCGTTACCTTAAATAATAAAAAAGGATTTTACTACATTCTGGGCGTTTTCCTTTTATTTCCTCTCGTAAGTGACGTAGTTAGACCCAGTAGTAATCAGACTTTATAGTCTGACCTCTTTTAAGATAATCAATCATAATCGCACCCTTAGAGTCTAAAGCCATTACCTTACTGGCCGACAAAATCGCCTTTGCCTTTTTAGGGGATGGTGAACCAGGTCTTCTCCACTGAATTGATTGTTGTTTTGTTTCTGGCGTACAGTAAAACCCATGTTTCGTCCATTATAACAAACCGATTCAAAAAAATCATCTGCATCGGCTTCAAATAACTCAAACGTGACAAAACTCACGTGAAATAAGTCAAACGCCGTTCTTTTTTGTTCGACTGAAAGCAGTCGCAGAAACCCAATTCGATGACTATGATGTTTTGAGTTCGTTCATAAGAGATGCCTATAATATCAGTTATCTCTCTAACTTTTAATCTGTGGTCTCCATAATTAAATCAAGTACTATTTAATAGTGTGTGTGTGTGTAAATTTCGTCAGTAGTGGACGTCGAACGCCTTCAAGAGTGGGGTTCATCTTTCACACTCTACCACGCCAGGATTCTGCTATCTATTTTTTGATGATGGATAAGACAGAGCAGAATCTCCTAAAGTACTGACCATATCATCATGGATGGCTTTCGGTGATAGCCCCATCTTATGGTACTAAATGACGGCACGCTGCTCGGTTTGCTAATTATTGCACACGTTTCAAACTTCACACACGTAACTAGTCTGAACTGAACTAAATAATGTAGGTAGATTTGATTTTTAGTATTGAATGAATCTGTGTTAAGCCGAGTACTTTTCAGTAAATCCCGGCATTTTGCTTAAAAAACACCTAAACAAAAAATCTGTTTTGTTATCTGGTAATTTGGGTAAGTACTATCCTTCACTTGTTATGCATTGATAGCCAGTCTCTCCCGTCTGCGGGAGGGAGGGAGTCGGTCCATCTTACGACCAAATTTCCTCATAGCAATCTAATGAAGCTGCATGGGGCTTCTCTTCGCTTCCACAGCATTCATTCAAGGTCATTCAGGCCCCAAAGAAAAATTTAACACTTCACTCCTAAAAAGATCAGGGTCTTCTTTGAAGTTATACTTCTTGTGGGGCGTTAGGGGAAAATGATGAGAGTAAAGTTTTACGATGCGCGCGCACATTCACGAGAAGCCGACCCCCTGAAGTTAGCTATAGTTAAGTTTTTCTCTTGTTGTGCCAAAGAAGTATAAATTGTAATGCGTGTACTTAAATACACACACTTTTTATTATGAGTGCGAATAGTTCCAGTACATGAATACATATCATTGTAAGCAATTGTAACATTATAAATATTGGTCTGCATGTCAAGTGGACGGACGCGGCTAGTCGCTGTAATACAGTTTGCTACGCCAAAGTAACTTCAGCACTTACCGAGATCACCCACAACACTGCGCCGTGACATAAGACATGCTACATTACCATGATGGGCTGTAATTCTTCGTTTTTTTTTTTTTATAGAATAGGCAAGCTAATACCGCAGCCGTCTGATGGCTACCTACGTCTGATGGTTGACATCCGCATTATTATCAGTCACATTTTATATATGAAGGAGCCACCGGCTACTCACAAACCACACAAAACGTGAGAGCATAGCTATCACCTTACGGCGGCGTCGTGTGAGCGAGAGATTCCTCCCCGGCCGTGCCGGCCCAATTTGGCTGCAATGTAGCATGTCACTACCTCTTATTAAACAGTTTAAATTTATTTAGTTTCTTGCAGATACACCATCAGGTGTATAACAGCAGTAGAACAACAGACAGTTACTATTCGGTGCAATTTCTAAAACATTCGTAACGTTTACAACTTAGTTCTTTAGATATTTTTGCTTGAAATTTAATAGAAGTAAGAATTGTATTTCTTTTCTTTTATTTGTGTTTCTTTGTGTATTTCCAGGCCGGGTAATTTTAGTCATTCAATTTCATAATTAGTGGGTTTTGTTGAGTACGAATTCCTTTAACAATAACTTCAGAATTAAAAACAAATACATTAGCTTCAGATAATTTTCAAGTTTTTGGTTTATATATTTTATCAGAATATTTTATATAAAGAAGAAACTCGACTTCCTCGAGTGACTTATTGATTCTTAATCATAGTCTTATTCTAGCTAAAGAAGGGCTTCCTTCCTTTCCTCTTTACATTTTCTTTCCTCCGTTTTCCGCAATGGCGTCACCAAAACAGGTTACCAGTTCTCTAATATTACCCTGGCCTTGCTGACGACCGGCGTATATTATGTAATATAGACGCATTTGTTTGTGAGAATTCCGGACGCATGCCTATAGTTGAACCATCCGGAATGTTCTTAACTTTAATATATCAGAGAATCAGGTTTGTCGGTGCTTAAGTGATAACATTTGATATGTATATAATGTATGAAATGTCGCAATGTTATTTTATTGTGGCGCAACACTTCAGAATTTTAACATACTCGTTAGTCGAAATTCCGGCGCCATTGAATGCCGCTCATTGGTTGCGGGAACGGTTCGAGACTAGCTCATCATTATCTTTAGTTTTTGTTTCTATTTAGGCATTAAAAATGTTTGCATTGATTTGAAATGATCGATAATTCGAAATAAAGTAAAGATGTATTGCAAATTTGAATAATAATTAAAATTTGCAATGCATTATTCTTATTGTGTTGTTTCTTCATTTCATGCGTTAATATACTGGAATCTATATGCTGGAATAGATCTAAAAATGGTAACAAAATCGTTTTGTTGTAGCTTTTTTTTTTAGAAAAAAACACTTAATATCTCTGTTGAAGACGTTAAAAAGAAAGAGCCCCCGGTGTGATCATTGTGGGAGACGAAACGAGTGTTGAAAAAAAAAAACTGAAAATAGGTAAAACGTGTACGCATTTCAAAATTTGCACACAAATGTCAAATTTTAAATATTTGATTATGAAGACTAATGAGGTGATAATGTTACTATAATGTAATACGGTGTAGTCTTTTGAATCTAGAGATGTGATGTTAAGAAAAGTAAATCGATTATTTGGAAATCGATAAATAGGCATTTAAGAGATACGATTTGTCAAAAATCGATAGTTGGTAAAAAAAACAGAGATGAAAAGAATTGAAGTCATGTATGGATTCCTGTAGCTCATTCAACAGAAATAAATTGTAACGTGTAGTTAAAATAATGGTTTTTTCTTAATCCTTTAAATTACTTTAAATTAAAATAAAATAGATTATTTTCAAATATCTCTTACTTGAATCTCAATTACTAGAAACAAAAATTCAGAACCTCCATCTCGTTCAGTATTTGTAGATAAAATTATTGGTATTGTAGTAATGTTTTTTCGTCGAACTGCGGAACCTTAACTTAAGTGTCCATGAACTGAATATCAAGCCTGACTAATAGGAATAAAATACGTAATATCAAAAATCTTATCTTGGAGGATTCCATATCTGCTATATAGACAAGAAAAATATCGAAATCAATAAAGTTAAAGGCGTTGCTGCAGTCGAGAAATATAAGAATTGTGTTACGAAGTTACGTTTATGACGACGGAAGTAATATATCTACAGCCTGGATGAAGGCAGAATTGAAATGAATTGACAATGTTGTTAGAGTACAGGAAGGTAGAAAAATGTTTATGAACAATGTGCTCTAGAGCTTTAGACAGAGTAGACAGTGTAGATATAGGCCGAAAACTGGATAGGGAAGAAGAATTAGAGACTTTAAGAAAAGGAATAATATATTAAATAATTTTAATTCCGCATTTAGTTAAAAAGTGAAACAAAAATATTTTGAAATAGAATGCAATTATTGTAACATTAATTCCATTCATTTTTTAAGATAAACAATATAAAAATAAATAAGTATAAAACCGAAAAGAAATAACTATTGAGTTACAATTCATTTATAAATAAGTTATAAAACGATTATCGATATCTATCGACATCGTATAAAAATTATCTTTCGATACATGCACGAGCATAGACTTGTATAGAAGTGACCAGGAAATGTGTTAGCTATTATTATTTATGTTACGGTAAAACAGACATACCAGTAATTTAATATTTTTTCCTATGCTTAATTTCAAACCAGTTAAGTACTAGTCAATCGCGACTCTTGAAGAAGTTCCGTGCAGGAACACGTGAAAATATCAAGCTGAAAGTCATATGAAATTCAAATGCTGAAGAGTGTACTGCCTTTAAGAGAGTAGCCAGCAATCTGCAAATTCAGATTTTCTATCGTATATATCTTTTCTGTGACATAGTTACCAATAATTTACCAATTTTCGCATTTTCTATTTACATTTATACTGTTGAGGTGTTAAAGTGCAAGTATATTTCTATTACCTTACGATTCTTATTATGTTACCCACGACGCCGTGACGGCTGCGTCGCGGTGTCGTGTGTAAATAGCCTCACGGTGTCAATTTTATGCTGGCGCTAAGCTTGTTCAGTAAATTTTGTATTTTGGGTTGTTAGGCCGTTTGCAATTCTGGATTCGGCAAATTGAGCAGCCTGAGCTGTGCTTGTTTTTTCTTCGTACTGTCGTATATCTGAGTAGATTAATGAATGAATAAATAATGTTCTTGTATATGCACTTAGCTACTTACCGATGGATATAGTGCGGCGAACGAAAATGGGATTTCAGGTGGGTAAAACTGCGAGGCGCAGCTAGTAGGTATAATAATATATTGTTTACGAAAAAACAATGTCCTCTAAATCGTAACACACGTTAGTTAATAATATTTTTTATAGTATAGCCCCCTATAAAACTACCGACCCCCTATAATACTACCGACGCCCAGGAACATGGGTATAATTATTATGCCGATGCATTGCCCTCCTTTTCACCTCCCTCCGATGGGCGAACCGTCGTGCGTAGCGCACGAAATGCAACACCATAGACGTCACTGTACAACGGTATGAAGTGAGCGAGAGGTGCCTCCCCGGTCAAGAAGTCTGATATCGACAGTTCGGTTTGCACTTACTGTATTGCTAGTATTAGCAACACGTTAAATGTAAGTAACCATACGATTACTGTTGATTAAATAACAAAAGTGAAAGGCGACCGAATTAAGGCCACGAAATAGGAGCCAAGCCCCGGTGTGAGTACTCATGTGTCAAATTCATATAATAACCTCACCAGAGTGCCAACACGTAGATTATATAAGAGATTATACAACCATAGAAAAGCATTATTTAGGTCGTAAAATTTTGGGAAGGATTAAGGTGCTTTATAGAAATATGGGTTAGCCGAATAAGTTTGAAGTAAAATGTTGATCGTTTAGGGGCGTTTTTAGCGATGTCTTCGGCACGGTTCCTACAATATGAACCCACAACAGTTGGCATAGTGTGCGTATCAATCAGGATCTAGGGTTATCAATTCCGTCAAGCAGAAAATCTTATTTCGTGAATGATAAAGCGAAGTTCAGGAGATTGATACATTCAGGCGCGCGTCGTTAAGTTGCATTATGGCTGTCGTGGTGGAGTACGCTCTGTGAACCTTAACGGGTAACATAAAGCACTATGAACTTTGCTTTATTCATTACGGTATGTCCGCAATCTCCGCTCCTCAGAAAACCGTGCCATCTGGTGTTCGTAGTCTATGATATAGTGACGTCAATCACCGCCATATGCCGGCCTATGTTACAAAATAAGCTCGAACTACTAAGGTCATGCTATGTAAGTGGGGAGCAACCAGAGTGCGATTCTGTTTCTCTGAACGAACTCTCAGAGTCGAACGTCTGATAAAATTTTATCAAATTTAGGAGTGAGAGGATACAGACCATAATGTCATTTCTGTATCATCCAAGAAGTACCTCACAGTGGTACTTAAAAGCGATCAATGCATTCATTCTTCCAGTTCTTTTTATTGCTTCAATATTAAAATCCAAACATACGTACAAAATACAAGTCGCTGTGGTCCAAGGGTCAATAAAAGACACGCCGAGGTCGGCGCTGATATATTCTTTGATCTTATTTTTCTTCTATTATTAACTAACGTGTGTTACGATTTAGAGGACATTGTTTTTTCGTAAACAATATATTATTATACC
>JAFELO010000049.1:823941-884546 GCA_017140195.1 Eumaeus atala | reverse complement strand
ACATCTCTAGATTCAAAAGACTACACCGTATTACATTATAGTAACATTATCACCTCATTAGTCTTCATCTAGTGCCTTAAACGTAACTCCTAACAAAAAATAAATACATATTAATTCGGAACCAATCTCATATTCGAAACATTTAGCTGAGTTTTTTGTTCTTATGTATTTGTAATCGTCTATCTATTACCATATTGGATTAATAATAACTTTTATGTTCGTTGTTGTTACGTTACGTTCAAATTTTTTAGTTTCTTTGTTGTATATATATATAGTTTGTACAATGAGGAATCAGGAAGTTCTGCTTATTCCTTTAAATATTTATGTTCAGCGCTTTTATGCGCGTGATATGATAGTTCAATATAGTTGAATAGGCAGAGCATCATCATAATATATTACGTATTCACGATAAGGTCTATTCGTATTCGTATATACGTATTAATAAAGCTATTTTACTGTGGTTGTCACCATATTTCATCATTTATTTAATTGCTTTTTAAATTAAACGGACCTCTACAAAACTAATCTTTATTTAAATAACAATGACGATATTTTAGCTGAATCGATTTTGTAGCGCCCCTAAACTTAGTAATAACCAATGCTAAACAAATATTTTAAAGTAATTTTACATGCTGTCCTTATACCTTTTTGAAGCCAATTAAAGTAAATATATTCTCTTTAGGAATTAATTTGATTATTCAATATTGTTTCTTGACTCTCGGCATTATTCTAAAAGTTCTCCACCACTGTCAATTATGTCTATTTTTTATATTATATGTTTTTAAACCTTAATAATTTTCATGTTAATGACAGTTCAAGTTGAATTCTTACATGTAAATGTATGTTGTCACATTAGTATATTTAATAATGTTGTACTTATTTGTTTTAGGTTTCTGCAACAGATTGCCTGTGCCATGCGTGCTGGTTACGTATAAGAAGGGAAAGTGTTCGTTCAATTCGTCTTGATAATGTTGGATCACATTCAGCTATAGTTGATGAAATGCCTTGGGAATCATGTGAGTCAGATCCTCCAGTTCTATTGCTAGAAAACCTGAAATGAAAGGAATTCATCACTTGTGAATATTAGAGAATTTAATTGACAAAGTGCGGGAGATACTGATCCAAGATTTTGTCCCTATGAATCTTGTTATAAGTCAATTAAGAAGGGATGAATTGCTACAATATAGTTTATAGGTATCAAACCTAATGGAATAAATAATTTACGGAACTGGAAACAGTGCTATTGTAATATGCAATCGAACAATTATATACATCAATAATAATTCGAAGTATATATTCAAAGAACAAAGTTACTCTTTACACGAGTACAGGAATCTGTTGAAACATTTTGTGATTGTTGCAAAGCAAATTCATCAGATGGTGATATTATGAAGAGTTTAATTTCTGAGGGTACTGTTCTAATTTCGTATTTTAGAGAAGGTGACGCATTTATCCTAGATCGGGGTTTTAGAGACAGCATAAGTTTCTTTAGAAGGGTGTGGCAATGAAGGGTGTAATAGAATATGTACGCCAGAAACACTTCAAGGCGAACACCAATTAGCAACAGCTCAGGGTAATTAGACATAGAATGGGACTGGAAAATAATCATGGTTGATAGGTTAAATATGAATAGACGACATCCTCATTCCAAGATATTAATGCTGATCGCAATAACCTTATATACATCCCGACATTGATCGAATCCCGAATCCCGATGTACCAATTGAGACAAGCTCGCTCATCCCATGGCAAACATATACGTTTCCATGGCGGATACCGTAGGAGATTGAACGAGACGATATAAGCCCTAACGAATACCATCTTAGAAATAGTGCAACAACATTAATCAGAGGAAAAATTAAATCCAGACATGTAACCAGGAGACAGTATTATGTATATATTTTAATTGCAGAAATCACCTAGCGGGACTGCGATTACTGAATAATGTTGCATCTTAGTCGGTCAACGGAGTGTGGGCTGTTGCGACCACGTGATGACGCTTTTATGATACTTAGGATGGGCCAGACGCCAACAAATTTTTTTTTCAGATAGGGACGGAACTATTCACAATCAGCTAAGACGATGTAGAGGCGTTCGCTATTTTTCTTTAGTAATTGATAGTAACGGGCATAAACTAGATGAACCAGTTTATAGACTTAGCATAGTAAGCAGTTCCTTTCGGGGGCAATGTATACGCCTTTACAATAGGATCTCCGAAAACGTCCAAAAACGATCAATTAAGTTGCTAAGGAACGTTTGTGTGGTAAAGGATACTATATGACAGATACCACACTTTGGGAATTCGATCGCTCATCGAGCAAGACACTTTTCTCAAGCCGAAGTACGGTGAAATTTTATTGTTTACTGTTTAAGTATACAAATGTATTTACATTCTTTTATTATCAAATAATATTTGTTATCATTGAGTCGATTGGTAGAATTGATGACAGACCCGCTAAGTCTGTTTCGCCGTTTCTTCTCAGGATGGGGTTAGGGTTGAACAGGAGGTAGATTTCTTTTACTGGCGTGCGATTTTAAATAAAAACATTTCCATTTGATTTCATTTTCAATGGAGACCACTTCGATTAAGCTTTTTATATTTTTATTTGTTTTATAATTGTGTATTTATGTTTTTATAGAACAGGAGGCAAACGAGCAATCGAAGCCTTTTAACCATCCAGGTAACTACTATGCCGATGTGTTGCCATACTTCCAACCAGAGTTGGGAAGCCAGGTGGGACCCCGCGAAACGCCACACAGAAGATGTCACATTACCGCGGTATAATGTGAGCGAGAGTTACCTCCCCAATTCCGTTGCACAGGAGGATGTGGTGTCATGCACTATGCATGGCTTTATCTCCGTCAATGCAGCATGGCACAACCCTTCATGCCTCATATTTATGGCAAGACTAGGCAGTTAACTTACATTTTATATATATTACAAAAGAAACGGCCCCAAAATGGAGCCTTGTGGTACCAACATATCTATTCTGTTCCCATTATATCGCTTCACGTTTATCTCAACTCAATTTAAAGAATAGAACTCAGAGGGAGTTCATAGAAAGTAAAAATATATAAAGAATAGTTTTTAAATAAGAAGTCAAAAGGTCGAGAGCCGCACCTCCTATACCATAATGGTTTAATCTCCTGATTTATGTTTCATGCTGCGCACAGTCAGAGGACTTGGGGAGGTTGTAAAACACACCTAGCGCATCCCGCTTCTCCTGCAATCCTCCTAAAGTAAACCCGAATTGCTTGTCGTGCAATAAATTATTAACATTAAAATCACATTGTACTTGATTTAAGATTTTCAAACACTTTATAAAGAGCCGTTAGTAGAGACATTGGTCAAAAATTCGAAGGATCACTTATACTAGCGTATTTAAAAAGAAGCAATACTCTAGAGTGCTTCATTAAATTAGGAAATACCCCACACTTTATACATTTATTAAATATTAAAGATAAATAAGGTGCAATGATGTCAGTATCGATTTCATAACCTTTAAAAATCAAGGGTATTCTTGATACTTAACATTTTGAAAGTTGAAACAATTTCTCGAGGCTCTATTTCATGAAACTGAAAGTTGACATCACATTACCATCACTGAAGTCGGACAGTGCCCACGTTGCTTTCTGTCGACTAATTGGGAAGATTCCTTAGAGCTTTGAACATAAATACGGTCATTTTTTTTGTCAATATGTTGCTCAATTGTGAAATTTTTCTCATCCGCAGACAATTTTTTTCTGTGACATCCCCTTCCGTACCGCTTCAGTAGTTGTTTCGATTTTACCATCCTTTTAATATTTAATTTATCAGCTAAGAAATTATCAGTACGTCTCTTATAGGCAAGTCCTAAGTAATCTCTTAAAATACACGACATGGTTCTAGGTGCTATTTTCATTTCCCGAGATAAAACCTTTTGATTTTAATCATATAATAAAATAATAGTATCTGTGGACGTATCACATCAAATTAGCCCGGTCCTGGGGTAAGTACCCTAAGGACTTGTGTTACAGGTACTAGACAACGGAAATATATTTAATATTCTTATACATTTAAGAAATGTTATACATCGAAGATTTTACTATAGAAATACACATATAAACATCCATGAACTAGGCGGGATTCGAACCTGCAACCTCCGGCTTAACACTAACCGCCACGTTACCAACTGAGCCAGCCGGTAGTCATTGTTGGACAGGATTTCTTTGAATTCTTTCTCCAGTTGCTTCGACCACCTTCTTCATATGAGCAGTACGTGGCGGCCAGAACTTTCTCTAGGACAAACAGGGGAAGTCCCATTGCAGCTATTAATAGCCCGGTACAGAAACATTTCATTAGGACTAAGCGTATGGAGAGTTCTAAAAGTCGCATAAAAATAGACAGATTCCAAACTCAAGTGTAACATTTTTTGTTTTCAGTTGTAACAGTATTTGTGTTCTATTTATGGCAAGACATAATTAAGTATAACCTAACATGGGTAAATTATTAAAAATAACTTAAAAAAATGAATATTAAAAGAAATACTAATATGGCAGCTTTATTGCAACATAAATAATAATAATAAACACGTTTTCTGGAACCATTCAATTACACTAGTTCTTGTTTTCAATTCTGTGTACCCGTATTTTTTACTATAGATTGAATTATTAATTCTATTTTGTACCAGTAAATTATTTTTAGAAGGAGCATTAACACTACTTTGAAGCTGATTTATTTTCTTAAAACGCGAAAGAGACTTACTATTGTAAAAACACTAAAACTTCTTATTTTCTCTCCAGATGTATCGATTCTGAAAAATATGTTTTATTGTGCTGTGGTCTTTTATTCTAATCTTTTATGTGCTTGTGATGTGCAGCACGGCGTCCTCTGGTGACACCCACTGATGTTGTGCTCACTGCTCACTATGTTGGCTCCTTCTTCCCGCGTCCTATAAAAACGGATACCAGGGGGCATACGAGCAGTCGGGGTCTTATAATGACTACAGAAGTCCATAAACATCCGGAAAATTAATATGCAGACACATAGGCATCCTTTCCACCAATAGGCCACCGGAAACATACAAACCGTACGAAACGAAACATCATAGCTATTACTTAATGAGAGGTACCTTCACGGTCGCGCTGGCTCAATTTGGCTGCTATGCAAACCTCTTACAAAATTGGTGTCATCAGTTGAACCAACCATAATTCAGAAATCAATTTTAATTATTCTATTAATGCATCTAATATTATGCATTACCTAATTAATTAAATATTCTATATCCAACATTTTCAGATTTAATTATCTATGGATTGGATTAGTACCATAAAGAAGACGGCCCAAGATTACTTTACAGGTAATGAAATAAAGTAAATAAAAATATATAAGGCAGTTTTGACCAATGAATTCACCTTAATATCAGTAAATGCTATATTAATATTTAATCTATCAATGTTAGAAGAAATGAGCAATGTCGTATTCATACATCATGACGTTTAGCTAACAGGACTAAAGGCCGCGTTCTTTAGAATTATTAACAATGTAATTCGAAAGAGGTTCTATATGTTATTTATTTTTGATGAAATTTATGTACCCCTGAGAGTAACCAACCGTCAGTAGGACTAAAAGGAACGCGTGCTTACGAAGCTTTGACGCAAGCGCCCGGCTCTAGTTTTAATGCGAAATCAACGAATCAAAAATGTTATTGCGAAATTTTGAAGTTATACGGATGTAAAAAAAAGCGGTAAATTCGTACGAAATAGTGAGCTGACACCTTTTGGCTCGTTTAATTTTAACGTTTGCACCCTTATATTGGTAAGTTCACACATTTTTCTTCTATTTAGCGTTTTAAATAAAGTTAAATTTTAAATCGAATAAAAATAACACTGTGACACGTATTCTAGCTATGAACCACTGAAATGTCAGTATTATAAAATACGGGAAATAAAATCTCTTAAAGTTCTTTTATTATTTTGTTATGATTTTACCAAGATTCTTATTTGGATCCCCAAAGCCTATTTTCGGCTTTAAAAATATTTTATTTTATTTACAAAGACCAAACACGTAATTATTTTCTAAATATTATATGTTGTAAGTGTATAATATTTAGGAAACTAAAAGATAATTTGAACGAAACCGATTTAAAATTTTATTTTTTTCTAAATAATCCCACACTAAAGGTTAGAAAAGGTAAAGATATAAATATATCTTAAATAAATATTGGGAAGTATGCCTTCAAATTTTTGTTGCGTACATTTATTAAAAAAAAACTCGTATGATACGTATTTTCACTCTCATTCAACTCCTAGAATGATCAACTCAAACAAATCACGTATGAGTATGAGAATCATTATATTTATATTTTAACATTATCTTTAATTGTAGATATCTGTTTAGTACATCTATTTAGTATAATTTGTTGATACGGGTACGTCCGGTCCGTACGGGTGCTACCGGTTGAGCCGCTGCAGGCGAGGTGGTGGATTTGGGGAGGCGAGGTCTTCTTCTCTCTCACATCGAATTTAATCACATTAATTTGTTGATTGGTGTGTGATAGGATAGGTACGGTAGCAGATACCAAATATTTTCTGTTTCATTCATTTCATCTATTCAGTCCTCTGTTTTTCAATAGTTTTTATTATAGTGAAATTGTGGTAGTTTACTGAAAATAGGTACAATTTTAATATTACTTTTTACGTGGAAATACCACTGCGCAAATAACAGAAGACGTTAACGTTTAACACGGGCCTGACGTGGCTCGCTGCCACATTTGGCGCACTGTACATAATAAGTCGATTATATATAAAGAAAACCGTTACTAACAGTCTTTTTTCGTCCTAGCCTTATTCCGTGTCTATATCGGGGTCGGCAACCTAGACTAGGGGATTTGACGAGGGCACTGTTTTCTGCACAAAGTGACCAGGCCAGAACATTTGGAACACACGAGTTCGGGTTCCCTCACGATGTTTGCTTTCACCTTAAGATTACTCCGAAAATGTACTTACCTTAGTAAAAGTTATTAAGCAAGTGAATGCGTTTGAATATTGTTAAGCTTTTAGCAAGTTCCATCCCTGCTACGCCGCTGATGCCGTCGGCCCTTCTTTTGATTTTTAACCGGTCATCTCGGTGTCCTAACGAAATAGGAGAATGAGTGAATAGTGATTGCATTCTGAGCCTGCGTCCGTTTCGGCCGTTTTTATTTTGGCTCTTGTAGCCGAAATTCGGCTAGGGTGACATTGTTATTAAGCAACAATGTCACTATTCAGTTTTATAGTATGGATATATGTCATCTTTATTAATGCATTATTATAATAGGAATTATTAATATTTATCGCAAATTACATTTTTCTGATATTAATGTAGTTCGGTTTCCACATTCCAACATATTTATAATGTCAAACTTCTAAAGTCACATTTAAAATAGAATTTAATAACTTGATATGCTTTCATTAAATTTCTTTACATTCATACATTACATGACTACTAAATTATATTTCATGAAGGTTCGTGTACAAAAATTAAAATGATCCAAACCTCCGAAAATAATTACGGTGAATTAAAACTAAGTGAAATTTATTACTTTTGTAATACCGATGATAATACGGCGTGGGGAGACTATGGAAAGGTCGGAACATAAGTCTTTACGTAGACGTGAAATTGAAAAAAATCTTATGAATGATTGACCAGGTATTTCTGTCCCCCGCCATCATTCAGGCCTTGTAGCGGCGGTGAAGTTAATTAAAAGGGCTGCTCTTTGTACCTTACTTTGTACTCTTATAAGAAAAGGGGATATAAATAAGGTAGGAGGAAAAAACTCCCTCCGTGGACGGTGTCCTTTCTAAAAATATGAAGGTCCTCAAATGCCGGTGCACTGGAGGCACACGTGACAACATACGACACCAGCACCTCGAGCGTGGGTACTCGCAACGGCCTACTTTTGTAATGCCTTTACGTTTAGTCTACCAAAGTGCAGAGTCTGCGGGAAAAAAGGGGGGTCTGTCCCCGTAAACGTGAAGACACAAAAGTCTTCGCAGTCAGTCGAACTGTTGTTTAGCCAATTGGAGGGGGGGGGGGTTTGGAGGGCAACGCATATACATAGTAATTATGTGAATGTTCATAAGCGTCGGTAGTCGTAAAAAAGCTCCGAAGGCTCGTTTGATATTGTATATAAAAAAAACTGATGAAAAATGCGCTAACGCAATAGCAGAGTTAATCACTTGAAATTTAAACAGTGAAATAACAGTGAAATGCATTTTAGCTCATAGTTTATTCTTTTTCATAAACTGAAAAAGTAATTTACTATACGTGACATGGGGCAGCGCATAATTATTTTTCCTTGGAAAGAAAATCCGAAACTCCTTTAAAGCACCAGAGGATTTAAGTGACACTGTATTAAGAATTAGATATCACCTGTGTAAGAACCTTATATAAAGCAGACTCGTTTACATATGCAAACGTTTACAACGTTACGTACTGTTCCATAAAGTTCCATTAACATTTGAAATTATGTTTCTCGTTTTAATTGTTTTTAAAGTTGTACGTAAATTTAAACGAAACCTAACTTTACAACGCGAAATTATTGCGACCGCCGACGACAGTATCTAAGCGTCTCTAGTAACACGATGCCGTCACTTTGTCTCATATGTTCTATACGCTCAAAGCGTAACAGCGATAGCTTATTTATAATAAGTATAATGTCCTATAACTAAAGTATACTCCAGTCACTCTATATGATCTATGAATGACGTTTTAAAAATGGTTGGGCTACTATTAAAGTGAGCATACGAATAACTTTTTAGATGATATTTATGGAACTTACATTCGCGTATGATACGAATATGTATGAGTTGCCTCGATTAACCCAATATGTAGTTGCGTTTGCTGTTCTAGAAATGGAACTCACAATCGAGGTACAGAACGCGGCCATACTGTACGGTATACCATGGAGCATGTGGCCGGCCTAAACGCAGCCTTCACTCTAGAACATTACTTATTTATATATACTAGTTGCTATTATCTAAATATAAAAAACCGGTTGTTAAAGTTCATCAGTCTAAACTCTAAACCGTTTAACATTTCAAAAGCCGATATAGATAATCACAGGAAATACTTAATTAGGAATTGAAAAAATCTTTTCGTATTGAATAGTTCATGCGGGTCGAACTGCACCGTGATTTTAGTATCGATATAAAAATCAAACTACTGCTTTCTTCTAGAAAACCAAACGCGATAGTTTCAAAATGAAAATTAATTAAATTAAGTTTACGTCACTCGAACTTTTGTTTATGTTTTAATGGATTTGCCATTTCTATATATTTCCATATTAAACATCAACGTATCTCCTATTTCATGTTATATTTTTTTTGTTTTATTGTGCAAGATTTAAATAATTAAATGATAAATATTCTGCTTAATGTTCCTTGGCATAAATTTTGCGTGAGTTAACTGTGTAAAATTTGTATTTATATAGGTATATATAAAAATTAAATACAGCTTATTTATTGATTACAAGATTTCAGAAACTATAACACCTACAAATTAGAAATTTGCCGTGGAGACATCCGCCAGGAACGAGTTTTTCGCTTTAATGAACTTTAATTAAGCGCGGTCTCTTGGTGGCGACCGTGAGGGGCCGCTAGTCTACTTAATACCGTCGTAGGTTAGGCATTCCAAGACTATTGGACGCGAGCGATATCATTTCACCCGTCAGACGGTAAAGGTGGGGGCACCACCCTCGATTATCGCCCTCTCCATGAGTGATTCAGCCACCAATTAGCAGCAACTGCCCCCTACTTGGATGAAAGATGCCCAAGAAATGAGAGTTGAATTAGCTGTTGTAGATGTCCTCTTATCGAGATACCCTCCCATCTGCCGAAGGGAGGGCGATCGGTTCAACTTTCACCCCAAAGCCGACGAGGACTCATAGCAATCTGATTGGACTGTACTTCGCTTCCACAGTGTTATCTTCGGATCGAATAGACCAACGAAACAAGCTTCGCGCTCGCATAATTTTATTATCAAATACTTTTATTACCATAAACATTCTGAGAATATTATCATAATTTATAACTATTTCTGTCAAATAAAGTCGGCGGATACCACCGGATTTACGTCAAATAATTTTAGAGCCCCTATAATAAGTGTCAATAGGAACAGTTTGTCAAACTAGCCAAGGCTTGGTCGTCTATTAAGCATTGGGAGGGTGGCAAGGGGCCTGGCTAGCCTTGCCTGCAGATCGGACGGTTATGAGATGAACCAGGAAATTGTATTGTTTACGATCTCAATTGTTTCTTTAAATTGGAATTTACTTATTGAATCCTCGTGCACAAGTCACATGTACACATTGTGTTAAGACTTGATTTGACTAAAAACCGGACAGCTGCGACTAGACCACAAGAAACGAACTGTTCCGTGCCTACCGCGGCAATGGCACAAAATATATCTATACTCACATATAATAATACTAAGTAATAATATCGCGATGATCTCAGGAAGTACTGGCCCGAATTGAAAAGTCATTTTTGGCCCGAATACTCTTCTTATTAAGAAATACTATAGGATATATATCATGGTCGCCACCATGGTTCAAGCCTTGTCGTAACGGTGGAGCTCAGAAGCCTGGGGTGATCCGGGACACCTTGGACGAAGCCAATTGAACCGGCTCATGGTACCCCTTCTATAAGTAGAGGGGACTAAAGAGCAGGAGGAGGTGTCCCCTCTTATAAGAAGAGGAAATACAAAAGAGCAAAAAGTAGCGGCGCTCTAGCGCACGGGGCAAGGGACGAGGAACCTAACCTCATTGCACTGTCCCAAAGTCGGTGGGGTTGTCATGTGGTGCTGGACAACCCCATCTGTGGCGGTGACGTCGGTCCCTTAACGACGAGGTGCCCTGATGATTTGCAGTTCCGGGGCACCTCACCAAAGGCGGCACTGGTGGCACTCGCGGTGATTTTTGGGGGTAGTCGGCACTATATAATGTACCGTAACACACCACTGGACCCCACCCAGGGCCAGTGAAGGCGCGTAAATGCGTTTCCCCACGTTAACCAAAAAAAAAAGTATATATATCATGATGCTACCAGCAATACGACTGGAGTTAAGGAGGGGTGATGTTAGATCTGTATATCGAACACTTCAAGAATATTGCCGCTAAGTATCTATCGTTTAAAACAACTAAACTTAAATTTCCAAACAAAATTTACCGATTACTCAATAGTAAAGGTGTAAATTTTGTTTTGATATAATTTCATGCACACCCCGTGTTACTCGCGTTGTCATAGGCAAGTCGCGAATGAACAGAGAAATCTACATACATACATACGCTCGATAAATATTGCCCACCACCTGACACAGTCGGATAAGGAGGAAATGGACATCTTACTGCAAGATTATACCATTCTATTCACGAACTGGGAGATTTTCCAGTTTAGTGTTAGTCTGATAGCCCGTGAAGGATGTGACATCTCTGAGGCCGTGGATGTTTCTGATTGTGGGTAGTAAGTGAGCGGATCCAATTGCGTATTAAACTAATATCATATTAGACCACTCTCCGCCTCTCCGGATTGTTTATGTCAAACAATATTAATTAATCACAAATAATAAATATATATTATATTGATGAATCACAACAGGAAAGCGCATGAGTTCTGTCGTATTACGTACTTTAATTAATAATGTAATTATGTGCCACGACGCCACGGAAACCATGGTTATGTTTGCCAAACACATATGCTTGAGGTGATATATGTGCGCAAATAAATGTTACTATTCATCTCCGAAGTTTCTTCAGTTTTGTTGTGGTTTTTAGTAGTGGGTTTGGATTTGATTGGTGCATGTAAATAGATGTTACGGTGACAACTCACCAAAGGGGGTTGTAGTAAAACCGTTCGTACAGAAAGATGTAGTTATTTACCTCCGAAGGTACTAATCCAAATTTGATGCGGTTGTCAGTGATGCATTCTGGTTTATTCCTCTCGCTCGCATGACACCATCGTAAGGGGTCTCTTAGTCCTCGGGCGGTTAATGAGTAGCCGGTGGCCAATTGAAGGGGTGGAGGAAAGGAGGGAAACGCATTAGCATGACAAGAAAAAATGCGGATGTCTATGAGCTCCGGTTGTCGCCAGCAGACTGCCAATGCTCGTTTGCCCCATGGATTATAAAAACAAAAAAATATAACATAATCACCAGATCTTCATCATAAATAAATGAGGGTTGATTGCATGCATTGCAGCCTAAGTGGGCCGGCGCGATAGTAGTATCATGCTCACGCAACTATCTTGTCGTGCTTGTGATATGCGGTGGCCAGTTGGAGGGTAGGAGGGGCAAAGGGTTACTAGAGGTCACAACAATCATTCAGAGGTCTATCGCCGTCGCCAATCACCAAAGTTTTGGACTAGTATTTTGCCCCATTACACTACGTAACGGTTTAACCGCTAAGATTTTATTGTATAGGATTGTAGTCAGTTACTAAAAGTACTTAGAAACAATTGGAATTCTCAGACGAAGCCCAATGTGATAGCGTAGCCGTTACTTCATTGGTATTATATAAGGGAGAGCTACCTACACGATCGTGGTAGGCTGTTGTGTAGCAATGGCTGCTTTTATGAAAAAAAGCTGGTGGTCTGTAAGCCGGTATAAAGACGATATAATTCTACGTGTAACGTTCCTGTAACTAACACATCCCGTAGTACGCTTCTCCTGATGGAACGAAATAGACGTTTGCAGGCTCCGCCCATTTCTTGCTATGACTACATTACTATGACGCCATACTATTTTTGTGCATGCAACTAGCATTACCAATTTAAAAGACGTCATCGCGTCAGGACATGCAAGTATAACAGTTCCACAGTCCTGGGGTATCGTTCGCAAGCCATCCTCACACGCCGTGGCGTGATAGTGCAGCCTATAGCATTTCTCGACAAATGGGCTGTCTAATAATATTTTTTTTAATTGAGTAGTAGATCCCGAGAATAGCATATTCGAACAAACAAACAGACTATTCTGTTTTTTTTATTAGTATAGACCTAGCATCGACCCGCGGTTTCATCCGCGTAACTCCGGTCCTATTAGTCACAGCGTCATGGACTATATACAGCATACAAAGGCGGAGCCTTCCTCGATAAATTGACTGTTCAACACGAATTTTTTTTATTCGGGCCAGTTTCTGATATTAGCCCATTTAAACAAACAAACAGTCCCTTCAGTTTTATGTGAATAAAAATATAGATAATATTATGCACCAATATGCGAATTAAATTTTGACAAACCGCGTTCGACCCACAGCTCACTAATCAGAAAATTGTTAATTTAATGTATAATGATATATTTAGAATATGATATATATTTAGAATTAACAAAAACGATTTTAGAACACGTGATGCAGATAAATGTATTCCAAAAAAAAAGTAAAATATTCACTTATTTTTTTAATAAATTTACCTGCATAGCAGATTCATCTAAAGGCCTCGATTTGGTCTAACATTCGCTAGTCCACCTGCGGTCGGAAACACTGCTCGATGCAAGTGTAATGTTTATACATCCCTATGCATAGCAATAAATCAAGTGAAGTTATAATTAAATATAATAAATGCTCATGGGATTACATTATTACAGTATTATAATGAATCGGAAAAATTGTGCTATGTGTGTTTCCTTATTAATGTTTGTGCATTCGGACACTCTGTACATGTTTATTTGGAATTACAACTCATTAATCAATTACCATCAAAATTTAATAAAATTAAGGCTGGGCGGTCTTCCTTGATTAATAGAGTAAGTTCACGGTATCTTTCTTGATGACAACGTCATTTAGACAGAAATCACTTAGTCGCACGTGAGACTGCGTGTGGGAAACATCTTTCCCTTCGATTTCCCACGTCAATTTACTTATTTTATTAATGCGAATTTTATATTAAAGACAAAAATAAAGATAGCGTTAAATTTTATTCGAATTTATTTTAAATTATATTATATTTTATTAAATTATACAAAAAATGAATGTGCCCGATAGATTGCAAAAGAAATTGAGAGTGGCCATCGTTGGCGGGGGGTTGGTAAGTTATTTTTAGCTTTTTGACTTTTCCAAAGCGACTAAATTTCAGCCCTAGACAAAAAGCTGCTAATGTTTTGTGTTTTTAATTATATTTACTGTTGGTAATAAAAATAATTATAAATAAATTTAATTTAATTTTAACAATAGTACATGACAAGCTTAGGATTTAAATGACGACTGAGAAATCACATTATCATCATTAATTATCTTAATTTTGAAATTACTTTTATACTTTTTTGTGTACCGCATACATGACAAGTATTATTTTTGATGACAGGTCGGATCATTAGAAGCTCTGTACCTGTCTAAAAAAGGACACCAGGTTTCTCTGTATGAATACCGCGAAGGTAAAATCCGTATATTTTTTTATTTATTAATATATATATAGATATATATGTACTATTAATGTTTTTCTGTGTGTGTGTGTCCTCTTTTTATTACAACACAACTTTTATCTTTATTCAGCTAAAATAGTCTCGTCAATTAATTGTCATTTCCTGAGAGGACAGAAAGAAAATGCACAAATAATATAAGTACTTTTATTAGAAACACATCTTGCTGTCATTTTTCTTATACATAGACCGAGATATATTGGCAGACAGGCACGTTGTTTGTTCGGGATAATTTCTGAAATTGCTAAGCCGGTTTTAATGAAATTTCATACAGATGCTTAAATCTGTCAACCGCGCTTTTTTTTTGTGAGTTCTTTCGTACTCGAATATATATTTCTTTCATAAATCTTCATATTAATGTTAATACTTTATTAGACACCTCACACATTCAAACACAATTACTATTTCAAACACATTATATTCAAACACGGCTTTTACATAAACGTAAATTCCATCTAAACATAGGGATAATATGTAGGGAAAGGATTGGCTAGTATTGGTTATATTTATGAGCTGCTGTGTGCCTGAAAGGAACCATATTCTAGTACGAGGTCAAAAGAGTAAGAACATGTTACTACAAATTACAACGTACTCTCCCTGTGCCATATTTTTTTTATGGCACAAGGGTGTGACGGGCATTCGGAGCCTTTTGATGACTCCCGACGTCGACGGACATTCGCATGATTGTTATGCAGATGCGTAGCGCTCCTATCATCCCCCGCCAGTGTGCCACTGGCTACTCCAAAATCGCACGAAACGCGACAGCGACGCTGTCACTTTACGCCGGTATGAAGTGAGCTAGAATCACTTAAGAAATGGCACTACCTCCTCCTACGCAGCATGGCACTACCTCTTCCAAACTTTCCAGGCTCCATCAGGTGGCATTTTTCTCATCATTCGCCGGCTCATCTGAGATTATTTTTGACATACATTAGCATATTTATTATTGGTCATTATTTTTCATTTAAATTCAGTATTTTCTCTCTTTTTATTAGATCGATTAATATCACATGAAGTTTCTCGATATATATCTAAATTAGTCGCAGTTTCCGCGTGTAACTTACCATTGTTATATTACTATTCCAGATTTGCCAAAACGGGCAATCGAGTCCCGTTATTATCCACACGGTTAATGGTTATGCTGATGTCTTTCCCTCTTTCATTATATCCTCCTCAATGCGCAACGGCCTAATCACAAATCATACGAAACGCAATAGCGTAGCCATCACTTTTTGCGGTTTGTGAGTAGACGGTGGCCCGTTGGGAGAGGGGGGGAAGGTGGGCATAATTATGATGATGTACATGTACGTCGGTAGTCGTTGAAAGGCTCCGATTGCTCGTTTGTCGCCCTATACTATATATAAAAAAATACTTTAGCAAATTTGGCTTCACAGAGATTTCGCACTCATTTAACAACCCTACTGATGATGACTCCTCGCCTATGTTATTATATTAAAGTAGTTGATGTGACTTTAGCACATCTTAATGTTTTCTAACTAAATACTTTAGGCTCCAGTTTCATTTACACCAAAAGAAGGGGCTCAACATGAATAAACTTTGTCAAGGCGCATTTCCACGTCTTTCATAGATCAGTTATTCATTTCAAAGGAAAGAGCTAAACACGCATAATAGATTTGATTAATAGTTTGATGGATCTGTTACGATTTCCCCTCAAGGGCATCAGGTACTCCAGAACATAGAATTGTTAGCCTTTGCTGTATAAGGGCTCTCAACCAAACCTCTGGCCAAATTTCACCTCGCCAGGTTTATGCGAAATACCTGTTCTATTTTAATTATCAGTGAATCAGTAAATTAGTGAGTGCCGAATTAGCACAACTTTGTTTTCGCTTAACTTTGGAAATAAGTAAGCAAAAAACATGAAATAATTGTCCAGCGTGTTGTGGTTAATGGTTATTGCTAACTTAAAAAAAAAAATGGAATTGTTTGTAGATATTCGCACAACGCCACATGTCCGTGGACGTTCCATAAATTTGGCGTTATCAGTTCGCGGACGCCAAGCCCTAAAGGATATTGGGCTCGACGATCACATGGTACAACGCCATGGGATCCCCATGAGGGCGAGGATGATACATCGACCAGACGGCTCCGTTTACGAAATACCATACGACTCTAGGACAAATCAGGTAAGATCATATTTTTATTTCATTACTATTTTTTTAGAAGCCTTTTGGTGTCTACTTATGCCCATTAATATCTGCCCGACTCTTATGAGGATGTGTTACTTTTTTCCTTCCTGGAGTGTACTACCGGAAACTCACAAACCGCACAAGACGCGCCTCTGTAGTTTCATGTGAGCGATCGGTGCCTCTCACTAACCTGTAACAAGGTAGATACCATTTCAAAAGGCTGACATCACATCGTGGGCTTTTCAACATGGCAAAGCTTGTACTGGGTTGTTGGTTATTCTTCTGAACTGTATATCCTAGACTCGGATGAAACAAATCACCCCATCCATGGTAATACGTTTGTTTTAACTTTCTGACTAGGAAATAAGTCCGACTAGAATTAGTGCCTACTTACGTATAGGCATTCACTAATTTTGCGAGGTGGGTCTTTAGTCCACCTCGCAAAATTAGTGAATGCCTATAACTCACAGTAAGGCTGGCGAGGGCTCCACCAACACATTCTGTTGTAATGTGTAAATGATGTTCTAAGTCAAATCACACATTTGATTGATAACCTCTGAAATGACAAGCCCTATGTCATTGCTCCAGTTTGTGGAGCAATAAATCTTTCAATTTCTTATCTTATATAACAACTGTGTTCATATTAATTTACAATTACAATACTCCAAAGAGTCTTGGTTTGACGTCAAAATTATACTAGAACCCTTATCTTTAGAAAGCTGGTCGTAGTAGCCGGTGGTCCATTGGGGGAGGGGGGGGGGTATGATAGGAGGGCAACACATCTGCGTAACAATCACGCGAATTTACAAAGGCATCGGTAGTCATCAAAAGGCTCCGAGTACTCGTATGCCCCCTTATGATATAAAAAAGATTTGCCTTATGAAGTAGTGGTAAGAATCATCACAGCCGTGTAGCTGGTTTCGAATTCCGGGTCGGACCAAAGTGTTAGTGGGATTTTTCGATTTCTAATAACAATCCGAAGTCAGCGAGTTGGCGGTGTTACACCCCCGTGCCTCGGAGCTCACGTTTAGCCGTCGGACCTGTGCCTGATTTTTCTCTGGACATGTCGGATTGCCGTCCCATCGGAATACGAGAATGAGGGGGCAGGGAGTGCACTATAATATGTCTTGGGCAGTTGACTAGTCTCTGTTAGCTCTATAGAGATGGCCGCGGTGTCAGACACTCGGCTAGGATGATATTATTATTATTACTGGTGAGCATATGTAAAAAATACCGTAAGGTCGTACCTTCGAGACTCGAGTAATCATCTAATTCTAATTACCAAACGAAGTCTGCAAGTTGCCAGTGTGACCCGTGCGTTTGAGTACGTTCAGCCGTCAGTCTTGCGCCTGATTTCGCTACGAACCGGAGAATGATAATTAGGGATCAGAGAGCGCAATTAGTCTAAGAGGACGTCATTATGTTCATAAAGTAGCCTTTTCGATCAATACTAGTTTTAGGTAACGGCTTTGATTACTGCGGTAATTTTCTAGCCTACATCGTAGGATGTAATAAGATATTGCGCAGTTATTTATAAGTTACATTGCCAGGTCTGTACGTAACTGTTTTAATATTTTATTACATTTGCAGTGCATATATTCAGTCGGAAGGAATTATCTGAACTCAGCATTACTTAAAGGTATGTACGAGACACTAAAGTAAGGGTACATACTCGTATGTATGTCGGCAACCAGGTACACCAGATCTTTCATGACCACATTCATGAACCCCAATAAGTGAAGTATTACATACATCAATATCATCATGACTATCACCTGCTGCTCGCATCCATCTCAGAGCCAAGCCAAGCCTGGCTCAGAGGGTTGCATCCCTCTACATTTCTATCAGAATTCTATCAGAATTGCTAGCTATTCCTGTATAGGGGCTCGCAATCCAACCTCTGAGCCAGGTTTTAGATAGATGCGAGCAGCAGGAGGTAATCATGATGATGTCGATGCGTGTAATGCTTCACCTACTGGGGCTAATAATGCCTTCGCAGCTGCCCCCTCGCGCTGCGGGTATTATAACCTAGGAATAATAATTCAAGCTATAAATTGAAAAATGTTATAGCTTGAAATTATTTATGTTTTTATACTCTCGTCCTGCTCATTTTTTAATATCATATAACGGGGTAAACGAGAAGTCGAAGCAGGTGTCGACGCCGTGGATTAGCGTAATTGTTACGCATTACATTATAATTATGCTAATACTTCCTCCCCTCCATAAGCCACCGGGAAATTTTGAACTGGATGAAACGCAAGAGGCTATCTGTTATTTTGTGGCGGTATCAGTAGAGCACCTTCTCGGTCGTACGTCTGGCTGGCTGTAAATACAGCCTGGCACTACCTCTTACAAAATATCTATTCCTTTCATCATCATCATCAGGCCATTTCCATCCCCTGCCTCATGATGAGCACGCCGCCGAGCCAGGTCTTCAGCTGTCCGTCTCCTGCCTGTGGTCTCTCGTTGCCTGTTAGCACACACGTTAATCAGGTGTTCTCTAAAGATAACGGTAAAATGAATATTGATTTCAGAATCAGAGAAGTACAGTAATATGGAGAGACATTTCAACCACAAATTAACAGAGGCAGATTTAAAAAATGGGTCATTAACATTTGTAAAGTAAGTGATCTTTTAAAACTTTGAACATTACAAAACATATTTTAAAAGATTTTAGGGCGTTTTTATGTATGCTAGTTATAGATAGATATATATAATAATAAGCAAATATACATCTTTATTATTATTAAAAAATAAATCAGTAAAGCAGAGGTACAAAAATAACAACAACAATCAAGCAGAATATGTATGCAGTTAATGCGCCCCACATGTACTGTTTATAGCACTACTGTTACGTCCCTACTATTAATACTTGCTGAGTCACTATTTATAGGTTGGTGGTTATAATAGTAAAACGTTCCTAAATTTACTTCATTATCTATCAGTTCTCCCGTGAAGACGGCCACATAAGAAGAAACACAATCATTTACATAAATTACGAGTAGGTTGTTTTGTTACAAAGGACACAATTTCGAGTAGGTTGTTTTATTGTAAAGAATATAATTAGGAGTAGGTTGTTCTGTTGCATAGAACAGAATTATGAGTAGGTTTTTTTATTGCAAAGAACACAATTACGAGTCGATTTTTTGTTGCAAAGAACACAATTGCTTGGTTACGAAGATCACAACGACGAGTAGGTTTTTTGTTGCAAAGAACGCGATTACGCGTTGGTTTTTAATCTTGCAAAGAAAACCATTATGACTTATGACACTGAAATGAAAATAAGTTGTAAATTTTGTTATTATCTTTCATGAAATGTTTCAATTTAACTGGAAAATATACAAAAATTCTGACAAACAAATATTTCAGTTACTATTTTAAGAAATAGTTTTACAAGTGGACGACGAGGCGGGAAAATAGGGCCTTCCATATTGTCACATCTGGTATTGACTTTATCCACTAAATTATTTCGCAGGACAGCAACATTCGAGACTGTACAAGTGAAAGCCGATCTGATAGTGGGAGCTGACGGTGCCTTCTCGTCCGTGCGGCAGGCGATGATGAAGCAGCCGCTATTCGACTTTAGCCAGCAGTACATCGAGCACGGCTACCTGGAGCTGTGCATACCGCCAGGTCCAGACGCAGGGGTAGGTAGCTAATGCTATACGAGAATAACTAGAGGTCTCAGTTCAGTTGACACTAAAGTTAGCCGATAACAATTTACTTTATTTTTTTGTGATTGCGGGTGTCGCGTCATTATTGGTTTTACGCTGTTAATTAGTGTAGCTGTAATTGATTGACCAGTTTCAAGTTGTTTTGTTAGTTACCAACAACACATACGTCATTCTGTTTACCTCTGTCATTAACCTCTGTCAAATACATAACCTGTGTGTGTTAGTTACACCCACATGTTATGTATTTGTAATTATTGAATTATCTTAATGTACTTCTAATGAATATTGTAGGTATCATCTAACATGGATAAAAGTAACGCTACATATTTAAATACAGGAATATTTAACTATGCAAACAACTACCGTGGAGCTTTCTGGTCTTCATGGATGATAATGATGTCTTAATTCATAATTGCTCTATTGTGTTTCAATCAATTTGACCTCCTTCCTTGACTATAGCAACAATTATTGACAATTATTTCAGATAATGTATTCCAATGAAGACGAATTAAACGTAATTGTTAATGATGTCCCTCTGCTAATATTTTGTTAGCATCTTCTGTTTATGTTCAAAATCGTTTGTATCTTTACTTTGATCGTAGGACATTTATTTATAGGTACTTTTGATCAGATCTTTTTTTTTTGGTGACGAATGGGGACATTTACGCATGATACCTGGGGACCCGGGTAGGTCCCCAGACCCATGTTGGACTCGGAAATACAGCGACAGGCTGCCCTCGGCGAAAAGGCCAGACCTCACCTACTCGGGCACTGTCCGGCTACGTTATGGTCAGCCCCCACGTCGCCGTGTCTGGATGTTGTGGTCCGGGTTCACATCCCGGCCCAACCCGGAACACAGGGGCACTACTGAAGGTTCACACATTCGTCGTCGGCGAGGGGAGGCCGCGGGGAGCGAAACATAGATTCATTAATTTAATATATGAAATTATAAATTGAAATAACTATAGATACAATTTTTGCCAAGGCTTTAGAGTGTACAAATACTTCTAGAATAGGATTTGGGTACCCGTGAGAGCCAGCTTAAACGTTCACACAAAGGTGATTTATTGGCTATTTATATGTATTTAAATATTTTATGGCATCTCCTGCATTTTACTTCAAAGATAAATAACGATTAAAAGTTGAAATATCGATAATTGCTTTATATTTTTTTATCATTTCGCTTTTGGAAATAAGTATTTCACTTTCGACACTTGAGACGGAGGGGCCAAAAAAGTGGTTCGCAGTTCAGGTCTTTTTTCAACATATTTTAGTTCCCTTGGAAAAACTAATCACATGGATAGAAAAAAACTTAAAACTAACTTAACGTTATTTGATGCACGGGCTGGGAAATGAAGAGATAAAGAACGAATCTCTCTCTCTCTCTCTCTCACCCCCTACGAAGTACGAGTACGAAACTTAGCTCTCTCTCTACTTATATCTCTACCAACGTATATCTCCCTTCCTATTCTGGCTTTATTTTATTCATGCATTCACTAGCATCTTCCCATAGTCAAGCGTGCGTGAAGCAAGCTGCAAAAGATGTTTTGTCCAAATGACGTGAGAATATCTTTTTTTTTATCTGGACTGACTATTAGAGGAATGTTGTCTTTTTTATGTTTTAGACTTGCCTAGACGATCGTGCATATCTTATATGTCATAGGACTCTCATATTAATTACAAACGACCGAAAAACATCACCTACGACGGATTTATAACTCTCAGAAAGCACAAGATGCAATAGTATCAACTTCATAATATTGAAAATATTTTTTATCCCTCGTGACTTTAAATTACGCTAAACCACTGAATATCTAGTATCATAAACGGATCGAACTATTTATAGGATAGATGACTTAATAGTTTCAGATGCCTGCAAACTACTTACACATTTGGCCGAGGGGCAATTTTATGATGAGCGCCCTACCAAACCGAGACTTTTCCTGGACCGTAACTCTTTTCATGCCCTTCAAAAAATTCGACCTTATCGACACAGAGGATAAGTTGATCACCTTTTTTGAAAAATATTTTCGCGACTCAATACCTTTATTCGGCGAGAAGAGATTAATCGAAGACTTCTTTGGAAGAAAACCATCACCCTTAGTTGCGATTAAGGTATGTAAGTCTTAAGTAAACGCTTGATTATTTTCAAATCATTAAAATAAGATTGAAATTTCTGCCGAATTCTTACGGTTAAAAAGTTTCTGATCCTATTGTATTTGTCCTTTTAATTCGTCAAACATCCCTAAATTCTCTATCTTTCTTATCCTTACGTATTTTATTTTAAAGAATTATAATAAAATAGGTAGGAATGTGAAAGGTGAGATTTTTTGATCTTGGATGGAAATTATGTAATCTGGCTATACAAATAATATGGTATCAAATGATACATTTATTTAATTCTAAGAACTCACCTTTAAGTCGAGAATTGCGAGCAATCATTTGGGTTCCGAAACCCCGAAATTACGAAATATGTGCTTTATTCTTAGATACAACAAACAATAACAACAACAACACATGATCACGCCAGTTCCCTAACGGGGTAGGTAGATAGTACGGAGCGCCGCATATCACAATTATCACACATATCACACTCCACTTTCATAACTCTCTTCTTACACCAAATACATCGTGGAAACCCCGTTTCGGTAGTTTGCCTCATTTAAAAATGTGTATTTTTACAGTGTCGTCCATACCATGTAAGTGACAAGGCAATTATAATTGGCGACGCGGCGCATGCAGTAGTACCCTTCTACGGTCAAGGCATGAACGCCGGCTTCGAAGATTGCGTGTTACTCGATCAGCTATTCAACAAACACAACGACGACTTGGCTGCAATACTAGCAGAGTTCTCGGATACAAGATGGCGAGATACATTCGCAATATCAGACCTGGCTATGTATAATTATATAGAGGTACGTTATAGTCTTTCCCTTCGTTTTCGATTGCGCAGGAGAAACTTCGAATAATACCTTACTTTGTGCTCCTGCGATGGATATTCTCGTATTCGTATCGAATCTTGTCCAGTACCCAATTAGTTGTATCCAGTTTCAGGAGCACTTTTGTGATATTTGAAAATTATATTTTAAATGTACTGCCAAATCATAATGTCATAATGTCATAAATATTGTTGGAATCACACAAAATGTTTTGCAATCACTACACCTTAAGCGATAACAGATTGAATGTCAAATATTTATTCATTATGTGTGGCATACCTACTTGGTGTAGTAAGGGCTTTGCCTGGCTGTCCTTGTCTAGTAGAAGTTATTATATTTTTGTTTTGTTATATTATTAAATAGTAATTATATTATGAAATTGGTCTCCCATTTTGGAGCAGTGCCTATTATTTCTAAATTAATTTTATAACGTAGTCATCTATGGTTGCCGCTTCCAGTCCCGGAGACAGAAGTACCACTGCTAGCCCAGCCCATGAAAAGTCAGGAATGTTATCAAAATTAGCTCCAACATCTATTTTAGATAGGTTAGGTACAATCTCACAGCTTTTGCTATATGCTTTCAGATCGTTTTATATAAAATTTGAGGCTCTTTGACAGTTTCCGTTCAAATTATTGCAATTGATCGTGCATGAATATCGTATTGGTGTCTTGTTCAGGCAGCAAGGGGCAATCAAATTATATTTTTTATATATTATAGGCAGACAAACGGGAAATTGTATCTTTTCTGCTGACTACCGACGGTGATCTGTAGAATTGCTATGTCAATGCGTTGTCTTCCATTCTTCCTCCTCTTCAATGGGCCATATCTTATATTACTTATATATTTACAACTTACAGATGAGGGATTTAGTAACCCGACCCTCGTATCGTCTGCGAAAGAAAATCGATGATATCCTATTTTGGCTAATGCCAAACCAGTGGGTGCCGCTTTACATTTCTGTCACTTTCACGACAATGCCATACAGCCAGTGTGTGAAAAATCGACGGTGGCAGGACAAGGTAATGTTTCCAGTTTTATTGTTCAGGAATACATAATCCAATAGCTATCTCCATCATCATCAGCATTTATAGGTTCTATACTAGCATTTATTAAAAGATATAAGATGTGGTTTATTTTAATAAATGTTTGGTTATGCTTGTAATTGCTGTTTTTTTCTTAATTACGCATATAAGCGGGTTTCTTAGCCAAAAATATAGCATCAAATGTGAAACAGAAACAATTTTTTTCTTATCAGACCTAATGCATTTTTGTGGAAGCAAAAAGAAAATGAACACAATTTCATGGGATTGATATGAGCGCTAGGAACGACCATATAGGAGAGATGTATTCCCACTTTTTGAATTATAACAGCTAATTTAACTATTATTAGGAGGAAACGCGGGGCCCCAGATTCGTATGCAGTGCAACATGGCACTAACATGTCATTGCTTTCATAAATGAGCCGGTGTTGGCATTTGCAGGCTTTCAGATTAAAACATGTACTTCTGTTCGGATTTAGCATACAAGGTAGGGGTCCGTCATCCTCTGATTCTGACGCTTTATTATCTCATTTAGGCACCTATGCCTAACGCCGGCCATAATATTTTATTCTTGCGAACGACTGTTTTTTGTTTTGCAGGTACTCAGTTTCGTGATAATAGCTTTTATATTTGTGTTAGTGAGCATCTACATGATATTCAGAATGGTGTGAATATTCGTCGTTATAATTAGCACAATATATTTATTTGTGTCTTAATAAAAAATGTTAAAAATGTTGTTTGGTTTTATTACATTCTGCAAGGTTTTACCTTCCGGTTTCCTACTTGGGATTCATTATTTACAAACGAAATTATTTACAAACACAGTCGCGAGGTCCTGAAATCGAGTCCCGCCGGGGCGAACCAAAGAGATATTGGGATTTTCCTATTTCTGATAACAGTCCGACAATATCAGTTTATATTTATTAAACGAAATGTCTTTGAATTTAGTTATTACATTTATTTGTAATTAACTGTTAAGACATTTATTTTCTCAATAATGTACAAAAGTAGCTTGCAGACGAAAATACAATATTATATAACAACATAGCCGCTTCACGTAATGGGTTAGTATTTGTGATATTGTTGAATAATAATCTAATCTAATAAAGCAGTAAAATAGTGTGTCTGTACATTTATGGTTATCAAAAACAAAAATTATGGGGATGGTAAAACAAACATAGGTAGAGTAAATTTGAAAAAGAATTTGTCTGTATTATGTTTGTCTGTTTGTACCGGCTAACCCCAGAGTTTGGGTTAATAATGGACTGATTTGAATGAAACCTTCTTTGTTGTATGGCAACATGTGAGGTATAATTTGTTTGGAAAAATGGAGCATCTGATGAAGAACTTTCATGGACTAGCCAAACTGTAAGAAATACAGAATAGTTGCCTCAACAAGAAAGGTTCAATGCTTATTGTATGAATGTATTATTCTGCAAGCTTGTTGAATTATTCTGCAATGTATATGTATTATTCTGCTATTGATGTAAAAATATAGAGTAATTAACCTAGTAACTCTTTATTTCTATCATCTGAATATAACATGTGAAAATATTTTAATGATAATTACGTAATAGCGGTGATTATTTGTGCATTTGTGAGCTTCCAGTGGTCAGTAGGAGAAGGCTAGGAGCAAAACAAGGGTATGATAATCATGCGGTAGGTTGTGGCCGCCGGACCCCACCATGGTTCAAGCCTTGTCGTGACGGTGGGGCTTAGTAGCCTGGGGTGATCCCAGTCGAAGCCAATTAAACCCAGAGGGATCTTTGCACCCCTCTTATAAGAAGAGGGGGTCTAAGAGCAACAGGATGTAACCCTTTTGCGCACGGGGCAAGGGGCGAGGATGGGAACCTCACCCCATTGCACTGTCCCAAAGTCGGTGGGGTTGTCCTGTAGTGCTGGGCAAGCTCATTTGTGGAGGTGGAGTTGGTCCCTTAGGGGGCTGACTAGCTGTAGAGGTGCCCTGATAATTGTTGTTCCTGGGCACCTCACCAAGGGCGCCACTATTATGTGCCGTGAGTCCCCCACTGCACTGGACCCACCCAGGGCCGGTGAAGGCGCGTAAGTGCGCTTCCCCGCGTCAACAAAAAAAAAAAGGTTATGGCCGCCGGTAGTCATCAAAAGTCTCTAACTGTTTTGTTAACTAAAAAAAAGTTATAACAAAGCATAATAAGGTTATAAAAAATGAGTAAAGTAAGTTTAGGGTGAAATACAGTATAGTAGGTGACTACTATTTATCCATTTTTTTTATTTGACCATAAAAACAACAGCCATCGCTAGTCGTAGCACTTGTCTTTACAGATTTGGGTTTATATCACACAATGAAGCAACTGAAGCTTGCCTTAGTCCAGTTTATTTTTATCAGTATCTACGTCTCGGCTACTATATTACCATTATCGCCACATGAGGACCAAAGAAACCACTATCGTACAATTAATTGAAATCTAGACTTTTCTCTTTTTGAAATCCAGACTAGGACAAAGAGTAAACGAATACCGATGCCAATGAACATCCGTATAGTGACTATGTCGATGCGTTGACCTCCTTCCCCCCAATGGTCTACCAGTTCCGGTGCTATTAAACATAGCACTACCTCTTACTAAAGCTTAAGTTAGTTAAGTTACTTTAGTATAATTTAGTAAGAGGTAGTGCCATGCTGCCCTAGAGCTGAATTTGTCCGTAACGATCTTATCTCTCGCTCACATTATACCGCCATAAGGTAACAGGTATGCCGTCGCGCTTTCTACGTTTTGGGAGTCGCCTGTGGCCCACTGGAGGAGAGGAGTAAAGGAAGACATGGTATCTGCATGATAATAATGCGGATACGTATGGGCGTTGGTGGTCGTTGAAACCTACCGGTTTTTGGTTTGATCCCCCCCCCCCCCTAGGTACAAACAAATAAATCTTAGCTATAAAGCATACTAGCGGGGATCCGCGGCTACGTACTTCAATAACTGGGACAAATTAATACACTTAAACCTTCCGCAGCAATCGCTCTTTTCCATTGGTGAAAACATCACAAAAATCCGATCAATAAATTTTGAGAAAATCGATTACACACAGACAGACAGACCTGTGCATTGATGTCATCGAGCATTCCTATTGCAACTTTTCAATTTATATTATCGCCTTATTTTTATTGACGAGCAATCATATTATTCTTTTTCACTCTGCAGTTCTCATAGGCGACGCTCAATATATTATATAGTTATGAAATAATACAGCAAATCTTGTATTGAGTTTATGATTAATCTACATCAGGACTATCTGTATTCATTTTATACATTTATAAGCCCCCTGATATTATATTACCTCTGATAGCACACTTCTGCCTACCTCTTCGGGGATAAGGAAGCACATAAGTACGATTTATTTTTCAGTTACATCAATTTCGAATTCATGGTGGCTTGCTAATTTCAATTATAAAAATTATAATAGATACAAAGTAGCTCAAAAATAATATGATAATTGTTTTTTTAAATAGATCTGGAAAGGAACACCCACGATTTATGAATATACTATATATTGTAATAGCTAAATTCCAGTAATCCTTGGTGTACCATCATCATTAATGAATTCATGTTTTCTTAAAACATAGGTGTACTCGAACTCTACTGTATATAGATCAAGTCTTTCAAACACTACGTCCGTACTCTCACCATCATGTTAAATGAAACCTCAAAGAGTGTCCGTAGTATTAAAGCAATGCCTAAGTGGCAAAAGTGGGAGGTCGAAAAAATTTACGCTTAAATCTTCTCTATGATATCTCACAAGGAAACTATAGAATGTTCTAGTATAAAAATTACAAATGAAAAATGTGCTATATCAGTTGCAACAAAAGAAGGTAAATACCTTCCGTTGTTGCAACTGATATAGCACAATTACGCAGTCCGTCATTTACTTTAACTCCAAACTACAATGTTTCACATGTACACAAAATAATTGTATTCATGAATGTAACCAAAATAATAATAATTATGAACCGCAAAAACCAATGTCTTATGGATAGTATTAGTCGAATTCATTTACTACATTGTACTTTAATAGCAATTCCAAAGTCTGGTGGATTTTATTTTCTGCTACTTCTTCAAAGAATATAATGAAGTTTGCTTTTGCATTGCAAAAGGTATTATTTGCTACCTGTTTTATAGTTTCTTCAAACAAAATAAAAGTCTTCTGGGGTGTCGTATTAAACTGAAAAAGTTGCTCTTGTGGCTTTTTACACCACTTAACATTATTTATTTACATTTGGATCGGTAAACGTTATTTGTTCTATAGGCACTGATCGCAATAAATGATTTTTCTGTTTCGTCTTTGTCAAATTGTATTTTTAAATATGATTTTGATTGTTATATATTATTTTTGAATTGTTTAATATTTGATTTATTAGCTTAGGTCATATTATACTATATAATTATGGTACAACATTTCATCAATCCGTCTAGTAGTTTTAGCGCGATTCAGTAACAAACATCCGTACATTCCCATTTTTAAAATTGATACCAATTTTTTACTTTCTTTATTGAATATCAACATAATTACTATTTTAAGAAATTGAGTGAATTTCTATACTTCTTCCACGAATAATTTATTTTTCACTTCACATTTACTACCGGTTTAGACTTATCATCAGGTTGAGACCTGATGATGATAAGTCGAAACCGGTTTTAAAATTTAGATTATTTGTGGAAAAGGTATATAAATTTATTTATTTACTCAAGTGTTAACATGAATTTCCATCAAGAAGTGACAATATATTCAATCAACAATACTCGTATCAATGCGAGATAATTGCCGTTATTCGAGTTCTTGTCGTAAGTTTGAATTAAAAGGAAACAATTTTATTTCAATAATACATTTTATCTATTAAGCTCAATTACAAAACAAACAATTGAAATTAACATTCCAAAGACTAAAATAGAAAAGTGAACTCTAAAATCAGAAAGAGGTACAGGTTTGAAGTGATTTGATCGCTTGCTTTTTAATAATTGACTTTTATAATATATGTCGTCTAGGTGCTTGCTGGCCAGACCTGTTTCGAAGAAGTAGTTGATGTATCTCTGAAACATTTCCAATAAAGGAAACCCCTTTGTGGTATATATTGTCATAACAAAATTGGAGGCATAATCCCAAGTGTCCATCTTTCGGTTACCCTCTTTATCAATGTATTTATGTTCACGAAATTGATAGCTATATTCCATATATATTGTGTATAAGTTCCTTTCTTTGCCAACTATGTCTAAAGCGGTTTCGATATAAACACATTCAGGTGACGGGTCCGTGATCAACGTTTCGTTAAAGGTGTACTCGAAAAGCGTTAGCACAGTCTCTGAGATGCATGGCGTCATGAATGTCGTAAACCTTTTGTCGTAAGCCGGCGAAATGTTCCTATTTTTCCTCGTTAGTATACTAAACAGCGCGGTATTGTAGAAACTGCTGATGAAGTATGCGAATAAAATCCAAATAGTCAAAAAGATTCTTAATTTTTTCGAGCGAAATAATTTACTATCTATATTACCATAAAGGTATCCCCAAGTTCGAAGCATTATCCATTGACGATCCTCATATCCAATTAAAAGTCGACGAACGATTATTATGACAATTGTAAATGTTATGTAAGTTAGCGCAATGAGCCAAAATGTCGCCCCACCGAAAGGTTGGTATATCCTTTTCCACGACTGATCACTAACAGCAGATGTGTACACTTTTAATCTAGGAAAATAATATCCAAACATAGGATCCATTGAATCGGCTCGGTTTTTTAATAATACAAAGGCACCAGCAACAATACTGGCTGTTTTGTTTTGCACATAGTATAGTGAACCTGTAAACGTACCATTAGGCAGAACCATTCCATACCTTGAACTCGGCGGTACTAGGATGTATTCCATTGAAATGTTCTCTTCGTGTCCAATATTCGATAGCATATATTGCTCGACTCCATCTACGTTATCGAGAAACTGAAAGTCTTTGTTATTTTTATCAATTACAAGCGGTGGATCCTCGGAAACGGCCACAGTAACTGTGCAGTTGCGGAAATTGTTTTTTATTTTATTTGGAAATAAATCCGCCTTATCCAAATCTCTGCATTTTCCCAATGAGGTTATATTATTAACAGTTTTACAACAGTTGTTGTTATCAACACAGAAATAAGTTAAAATTTCTATTTCACTACTATGTCTCTTTAAAATGATCACATCGAAAATATTTGAATCCAGTAAAATTTCAAATAAATCAAATTCCACGTTCTCCTCAAATTTTTCCACTTCAATTATGTATTTTGCTCTCGGATTCCATCCCTTGTCTGTCTTCAATAGATTCATTGTTCCGATGAACTCCGTTTTATTCCTCACTGATATGATATAGCCATTAGTTGTCCAAATTCGTTCCTTAGTTCGTGACGTGTAAGTGTGGTTACAACAAATGCCTGTATTTATATTACTGTGAATGTTGATTAAATCGTTCATCGAGTGATGTAGTTGAAAATGGCTGCCATGTGGAAAATATTTGTTTATAATTTTTAACATGCAAACTTCTTTATCAGATTCAAAATCGTAATGACTGATTATATCGTCCTGCAATTCATTTAGCACAGCTGATGTTGTGTACTTTAAGCATGCTACAAAGAGTGCGAGGCATTTGCTCGATATCATTCTGATAGCGGAGAGGACATGAAGTTCAGCGAGCAACTGGGCCAATTGACTGAAGTATCGATTTAATAAGTAATGTGAAGGTGGACAACCATGAGTTCTCTGTAATTTGCTGATACATGCATAAAGATATTTACTCTATCTTATCTTGATTAATGACTCTCCGGGCTCAAAATGATTAATGAACAGTCACTCAAAGGATATTATTATATTACAACATTTGATGATACTAAGGCTAATTACGAGGCAAAGGCACGCCATTTTTTGACAAACCAGATAATGTAGGCACTTCACGTTATGGATTTTCTAAAAGTAGATCAAATCTATAAAAGAGATTTATTTGTTAGTTGATTACATAGATATAGAAACGAGGATGAGACAATCCGCCGCCTCACGGGTCTTTGTAGTCGTTTCGCTTATCAAACCTTACAATCTTTTCGCTTCGTGGCAGTGTAGCTCACACTGGGTACGAAATAGATTTATAGTTAACTGACAATCCTCGGTAAATACAAGTGGCTCGTGACCATAACCTAGGGCCTATATCCAGCAGTGGACGTTGTCCGACTTGTGATGGTCGGATGGTGGTGATAAATTCAACATCAACACTACGGTATAAACAGATGTCATGAAATAGCACTACCATTGGCGCAATTGCTACGATGCATCCAAACCGAATGCACACCACCGGGGAAGTATCTCTTTTTTCTATAACGCTGGCGTGAAATAATAATGATAATGTCGTGTTTCGCTTGCGCTTTTTTATAGTTCAAATGGTTAAAGGAGGATACGGGAGGTTTTTATGACAATCACCTATGGTTATACAGATTTATAGCAATTCATCCTTCATCAGAATTGGGCCATCAGAAACGCATGAGATGCCCTAGGTAGCTGTCGCCATTAGGGCATCTCTCCTGCTCGTCACTGTAAAACGGTGTCATGCGAACGCAAACCTGCCCGTTCGTGCCAGTTCAATTCGGTTCGAGGGGGGGGGGGGCAAACGAGTATTCGGAGCATTTTTACGACTACTGACACCCATGAACATTCACATAATTACTATGGATATGCGTTGCCCTCCTTGCCCCCCCCACCCTAATGGGCCACGGGCTACTTGCAAACCGCAAGAAGCGCGACACTGAAGATGTATTAAGTGACGGTGGTATTATGTGAGCAAGAGGTACCTCCCCGGCCGTGCCGGCCCAATTCCGTCCTCGTTACAGCATGTCACTACCCCTTCCTAGAGGTCGTGCCTTAATTCTTACTGTATTAGCAAAAGTAACATCCTCTTATGATGTATATGGGCGTAGGCTTGCCATTCTTTGATCCAATTGCTAGTTAGCCTCGTGCAGAATAAAATAACATACAAATCTTAACATAATTGGAATTAGTAAGAGTTGAGAAATTTTTAAAACAAAAAACAACACCCTATATCCATTGGATAGGTAAAACGGGGGCGTTCCTATGGCAGACCGCATACCAAAATATTTGCGACGAATCGAAAGTGTTACGACCAAATTAATTGGTCGTTAGTTGTGACCACATAAAGGAGGACAGACCGTGTTGACACTAATGAAAATTTATTGTAGCTTACACTAAAAATATTTTTAGAAATCTTTTAAGTCACAAAAAAGCTAATGATCACTGCTAAAGCTTTAGGTTCTTAAGTGTCTGAAGTTTATCTCGGAAAATCACACGCTTTTAATTGCAAATGTTTCAAAGTTAGCTGTGCTATTAATTAAGTTAAGGGTAATTGTATAAAGAGAATGAATGACATACTAAGTATACATCATCATCATGATCAGCCGGATGACGTCCACTGCTGGACATAGGCCTCTCTAACATAACACATAATAGCCACCTTTTGCATTTTAAGTATCCATAACTTAAAGCAGCTAAAATAATTTTCATGAATCTTTTTGAAGCTACAGTAAAGTAATAATAGAGAATAAATACTGAAAGGGGTCAAGTTTGGACAAATATGTATTTATATAACACCGCGCCGAGGCCACTTTATACCACGTGCGAGCTGCCCTCGACGTCAGAGTCGGGGATGAGGTACCCCGCGGTCTCTCCGGTGGTGATCATATCAGCATGCACCTCGCCCTTCGCTGGGGTTCAGACTATTTTTCGACCCCAAAGCAAGTTCACTTCGCTTCCACAGCAAAAGTCCAGATCCGGAAAAAGAATCACGCTGTATAACAATACCTACAATACTGAACATAAATACAAATAAACAAAAAGCCATAATAACATTAAGTAGATGCTAAATGAAATTTTAGTACTTCAGTATTCCGGAACACTGTAATCGTTAGCAAGTTCTGAACCTCGAGCTGTTCACTCCGGCGAAGTAGAGTAGAGAACGCTCTAAACCAGAAGACACAAAAGTCTTCGCTAGTTCGCTGAACTGTAGATGCGGGACCAATAGCGCCGCCGACCAGTAGTAGATCACTCCGAAAAAAAAAAAACTTCGGCTCGCAATAATTCCGTCGTTCCTTTTTTTCCCTCCTATTACAAACAACCGAGACGTTCCCTGTTCAGCTACTGGTCTTAACAGATCAAGTGAATTGTAAGACTATTGACTACAGCACATCTTCACGCCACGTACAGATCACAGAGCGCTACATATCACGATACTTACATACATACTTTGCCTCCTCCACATATTTTCATAAGGGCGCAAACGAGAAACGAAGCTTTTTGATTACTACTGACGCCCATGGACATTCGCATGATTGTTACTCTTCCTAAAAAAAATTAAAAAAGCATTACTCTCTTCATACATACACGCCGGTTGCGAAGAGTCTCAACGCCTTCGGACAGTACCATTATCATAGTATGCCAGCCCTGGTTAGTTAAGAACTACATGAAAATGAAATATATTACCAGATGTAACCAGTTAAGTAATGAAATATATTACCAGATGTAACCAGTTAAGTAATGAAATTTAAGTTGATCACTGTACTCCAATAGTAAAAGCTTTTAGTTAGATTATTTTAGAAGCGGCGAATTTGAATCAAAGGATTCAAATTCGCCGAATACACATCAAAAAGCTCCCTTTGACGTGCCGCCAATTAAGGTGACGCGCTTTTCAACGGTGTTATAGCATTGGCTGTAATATTGATTAGGTTGGGAATTGATCTTTAGGATAGGTTGGTAAACATCAACTTCAGGGGTAACTTGCCGGTATCAATTGATATATTTCGCTTGTGGTGATTAACTCGTCATACTAACTACTAGGATTAATTTACTGGAGCTAAAATGCTAGGGAATGTTACAAATAAAATGATATGCGTTCTTCGGCTGCGCCCGTGGCCAGAGGCCCGAACTTAACAAATTATACACTGAAGCTTAAAAATAATCGGTCACACACAGATAGACTGTTCAGGGGACTTTGTTTTATAATAGGTCTAGATTATTAATTCTCTTTTGTCTGCCACGTAGTTCAGTAGTAATGTTGTGCAACTGCAGTCGCGAGTTCGAGTCCCAGGTCAAACCAAAAGTGTTATTGAGATTTTAATTTCTAATTCCGTCTGAAGTTTGGAAGTTGGCGGTGTTATATCCACGTGTCTCGGAGAGTGCGTTAAGCCGTCGCTCCTGCGACTGATTTCTCTCCAACCGTGTCGGATTGCTGTCCCATCGGGAAAGGAGAATGAGGGAGTGCCCTTGTGCCAGCGCACACACTTGTGCACTATAATATGTCCTGCGCAATTGGCTCGTCTCTACAGAGATGGCCGCTGTGGACGAAATCAGACTAGAACGAGATGATTATTTGATTATTACCTCTGACTAATCCGTCCGAAGATCCTGCGATTTCAGTTGGTTCAAGTGAACCGCGACCGTCGAAGCCGGCGGGGATCCTGCAACTTGTGCATAACTCTAACAAACCACGAATACCGCAACTTTTCATAAATCCGGCGTAAATTATTCCGTTCTGAACAGAAGTTGGTTTTCATACTTGTGATATTTCCACGGAGGAAAACAACAAAGGGTAAGTATTATTTGTTATAAACGAAATTTTTATTTCTAAAGTGACCAGAAGCAGATAAAAGACTAGACCACTTGAGTATCGACTACAAGTCATTGTGTTATTTCGTTACGTTGTCACGTCAAGTTAATATATATATATATATATATATATATATATATATATATATATACACATTACATAGTGGCTAATATATCGTAGTCTTAGATGACTATTTATTGTTGTGGGTCGGGTTATTGGGTAACTGTAAGTAAGTCGTATTTATTTAAACCAAATATGCGTGTTGGTCGCGTGAATTAATTCGCTTTTATATAAATGGACTAGCTGTGTTGTGCGCACGCGGCACGAAACGCCGCGTCGGTAAAGTATAATAATATATATATTTCTATAAAAAATGTTAAATATGTAAAATTTCTTAAATTTATAAAAAAATGATAAATATATTTCCGTTGTCTAGTACATGTAACGCACTCCTTACGGTACTTAACACAGGACCAGGCTAACTTGGTGTCCACAGATTATATTATTATTATTCTTCTTATCATGGTCAGAGAGCTCGGGAAGACCCCCCTCACCCACTCTGATGTCGAAGGCAAGCAGGCTTTTATATTAAAAACAATAATATCTGCGGCCTCATCACACCACGTTAGCCTAGTCCTGTGATAAGTACCGTAAGGATTTATATACTAGATAACGTAAACATATTTAATATTTTTATAGACTCAAGAAATTTTATATATTTCATATTTTTATTATAGAGATACATATATAAACGTCCCGCACATAAATAACCTGTGACCTCTGGCGGAACACACAGATGAACCGCTGCGTCATCAACTGAGCCATCGCATCGGACGTCAGGACCATACACAATACACAAACATTTCTCAATCTGAACCATTTATGTAGTTTTATTGTAAAGATAAAGATATAAAGTAGTTACATAATTAATATCTCGTTACATCGATATATTGATTTTTACATACTTCCTATATTCATAGCAATAGAGTTTTAAATTCATTTTTACTTATCGATGCATATCCAGCGCTATGAATAGATATATTTAAAAAAACCGTAACCCTCTCATTAGTAATATCAAGTCGTAAATTCTTTTAATAGTTTTATCAACATTTTATCACCCCTATTTACTATAGATTATTCTCATGAATATCCCTTAATAATTTAAGATAATTTAGATTCATTACAACTCATTTTTGGATTTCATCTCGTTATAAGCCATGAAGCGGCGGGTATCCAGTTAGTTGATACGTTTATTAATCAATATTCTATAACTGCATAAAACGATTTAAAAGCCTCCTAATCATATCCCATGCATCAGACATGATGAGAATAATTTTGGAGATCATAAGGATATCTTTTAGGGGATCTGGTTAGGGATGCCAACATTTTTTACGTCTGATAATACTATCTATGTAAATTGTAGGTATTCAATGAAAAATTGGTTGTCTGTTAGTCGGTTCACGGACGATACTTTTTTAAGTGATAACGTTTATCCAATTGATCTGTAAACCTCCATAGAGTGTAAGGGACGACTTCTTATGTGCTCTCCCTCCCAGGGTCCGCCCATTCGGAAAACCACTATGACTTGGAACGTTACTGTGACGTCACACATTTACGCACATGGTTCAAGGTAACAGGGACAATTTTAGGTTCTTTTGGCAGAAACACGTTCCAGTTCCACTTGCATTTGTACGGTTTTTATTAACAAAGTCTTCCCCTGTTAAGTCGCTGTACACTTACGTAGTAGATACCTACTAATATTTCTACATCATATTATAAACTTTCGGACAGCAGAATCGAGCCACGTCGCAGTTTTAGGTTTGAAATGCGGAAACACAAAAAATATAAGTGTGGTCGAAAATATTTCTTTTGCAGTTTTATAGCTTGCACATGTAACTATGATTTTGCCGAGTATTATGCAAAATTTGAATTAAAAGAAAAAAAAAACTTTCGGCTTTTGTTGAGTTGTCAGTCATTTATATGAAAAAAATAAGGGCGTAGAAACATAACATAACATAACATAACATAACATAACATAACATAACATAACATAACATAACATAACATAACATACATAACATAACATAACATAACATAACATAACATAACATAACATAACATAACATAACATAACATAACATAACATAACATAACATAACATAACATAACATAACATGACATGACATGACATGACATGACATGGCATGACTGACCTGACCTGACATGACTGGACCTGACATGACCGGACATGACCTAACCTGACCTGACATGACATGACCTGAGATGACATGACGTGACCTGACCTGACCCTGCCATGATCTGACCTGAACAGAACAGAACAGAAGAGGAGAGGATAGAAGGGAGGGGAAAGGAAGAGAAGAGAAGAGAAGAGAAGAGAAGAGAAACGGAACGGAATGGAATGGAGAGGAAAGGAGCGGAACGGAGCGGAACGGAAAGGAAAGGATCGGAACGGAGTGGAATGGAACCAGTGCTAAATGGTTAAGTTACATAATACATGATCACACATTACATTTCACAGTAAGTACAAAAGACATCTTATAACTTGACTTAAATTTTTGACAAGACATGACATGAATGACTGACCTGACCTGACCGGACCTGACATGACATGACATGACCGGACATGACCTGACCTGACATGACCTAACCTGACATGACATGACCTGAGATGACATGACCTGACCTGAGATGACATGACGTGACCTGACCTGACCCTGCCATGATCTGACCTGAACAGAACAGAACAGAAGAGGAGAGGATAGAAGGGAGGGGAAGGGAAGGGAAGAGAAGAGAAGAGAAACGGAACGGAATGGAATGTAGAGGAAAGGAGCGGAACGGAGCGGAGCGGAACGGAAAGGAAAGGATCGGAACGGAGCGGAATGGAATCGAATGGAATGGAACCAGTGCTAAATGGTTAAGTTACATAATACATGATCACACATTACATTTCACAGTAAGTACAAAAGACATCTTATAACTTGACTTAATTTTTTTTCGCATCATTTGGTGAACAAATAGGTAACCGCACATGACTCATGTCATCTCACATCAGAACGAGAATAAAACTAGTACTACAAAAAAGTGGAATATATATTTTTCAAATTAATTGAACTTACATAGAAAATTTGTATTAATCTATTATTACAATACAATACTTTGCTAGCGCTCCACCTCAACTTGCAACGGGGGCCGGATTTATTTTTGTTGCAGCGGGTAAACGCATATAAGCGCCTTCACCGGCCCTGGGTGGGGTCTACTTGTGTGTGGGACTCGCGGCACATGATAGTGTCGAATACCCACAAAAACCACCGCGAGTGCCATCAGTACCGCCCTTGGTGAGGTGCCCCGGAACAACAATCATCAGCACCTCCACGTCTAGTCAGCCTCTTAAGGGGCCAACTCCACCTTCCCATATGGGGTTGCCCAGCACCCACAGGACAACCCCGACGACTTTGGGACAGTGCAATGGGGTGATCTTCCCATCCTCTCCGCTTGCCCCGTGCGCAAAAGTGCCACATCCAGTAGCTCTTAGGTCCCCTCTTCTTGTAAGAGGGGTACCGAGAGAGATCTCCTCCAGATCTCTAAGCCCCTCTTTTTATAATAGGGGTGCAAAGATCCCCTTCGTTTCAAACTGGCTTCGCTTGGGTTGACCCCAGGCCACTAGCCCCACCGCCACGACAAGGCTTGAACCATGGTGGGGCGGATTTCCTCAACACGATTTATTGATTTATAGATTAATATCTTCATTGGGAATTGCTCGATTCATAGGTGAGGACCGCATGAAAATTCACTTGGTAGGTTTGGACAATAACGATCACATACAGCCAGACGTCTTTTACGTTTTATAACTCACAGTCGACAACCCTAGCTCCAGGATCCAATTAGGGGCGGTGAACGCGCGGTCGGCAGTCGGTTTTACTTTTATTAAACAGGTGCACGGAATTAATGAGTTGCGTTAAATTACATCAATAAATATCGTATTCCAATCAATAAACGTTTCCCTTTTAATTGGTAACGTTTTATTATCAGTTAAGATGTTGCATTGCTGTCAATTCGGGTATGTCCTGTTGACAGTGACTACAGAGTATTTATTACAAATACTAGCCGTGTGCAGGTAAATCTAAACAAAACTTCTAAGGTTTACCAGACTTGTACATACCGATGGCGTGGCCAAATAGTCTACACCGGTATTACGTGAGTGCTACCGAGCAACGATGAGTATTTAACATCGCAGTAAAATAACAGTAAGTAAAATGACATTTTTTATAGCGGTGGCAACCGACAAGTCAGAGTCTTTTGGTGACTATCGACATCTGCATAGAAGTTGTCAACGTGTTACTCCTTCACCCTAAGGGGCCACCGGAATCTAGCTTAGACGGACGTTAGGACCGACCTTACATTTAGTTCGGGTGTTAAAATGGGTCATCGGAATCACAACGGCTTAGTTCGTGGCGATGTGAGCGGGACATATCTTCGGGCCTTCCCGGTCGTACCGCGCCGAATAAGCTGCAATGAAGCATACTGACTAGTCTTACTCATACTATTTATTACTCTAATGAAATAGTATTTCACAGTTACTACTTATACTTAGACATTTTAAAAATATAACATTTTAAAAGCAACTTACTACCTATGTAACTCTAAAATAGAACTTGCTTATACTAAACGGCACTTACTTTTATATTATTACTGTAAGAAAAATAATCTGTATGAAAAAAGAAAAATAATCAGTAACTCATTCTTTAACGAATAATTGAATTGTCCCCGAAGTCTGTTTTAACTTTGAATGTGTAACACGTAGAACATAGTGTTAGCGGTCACACTGAGTGTATGCGGTTTATCTGTAATTTGCTTGGCCCGCGACTCTCGCCCACCGCTGCAACTCCTGTACCGCCAGTATCGACAGTGGCGACCACCGGTGACCCTTTGATATGATCGCAGGGAGCCCGAGGGAAAACTGTCTTGGAACCCGCAACGAATTTAATCAGAAGAAAACAGAAGGAGTAAGAAATAATTCCAGTTTCTCTCCCCAATCAAAGCGGGAGACAGTACCAGATTGCAATGACTTGTACAAGCCAAGAAAAGAAAGGGCAGCCAGATGGGGCACAACTGCTATGCACCACGGAGATAATAAGTCCTAGTACAAATTGATTGACTAATTGGTATTCAATTGTTATCATTTAAGATGTTGTTATGACGGAGTTAAAATTGTATTTTCCCTGTAATAGTTCCTAACGCTATCCACGAGATCGCCGTAGTAAATTATGCCCTTAATACTATGGATACTGTCTAACATTCGTTCACTATGCCAAAATAATTTACTTATTGTTTCTACCAGTGTGGAACTATATCAAGCTCGTGGTCACTTTACTGTTTTTATATTATTGTAATGTTTTAGCTTTTGTTCCCCCTAAATATAAAATAAGTAACTAAATAGATATTTACTTCTGGTTTTTAGTCAGCGAAGTAGGCGAGAGTTCCATTAGCTTGTATAACATAAGCTAATGGTAAATCGGTTCCCAGGACCGTCTCAGCTGCCAGTTGCCACGTGTGCGCTCGCGTCAACACAAACAAACAAGTTGGGCACATGTGAATACCATGCAGCCTGGGAGACACACTTGCTTACGATTACAAGAAACTGTCTATCGACACACGGCTGGAGTTTACTCCCTAATAATGTACATGGTTCTGTAGTGAATGGTGCGTAAGATACGTAAGTACGGTAATTAATTACCGCTCGCACGAGATATCTTTTTACACGCGTCATAAAGATCTCGTGTGAAAGGGGCCTTTAACGTTTCATCCTCATCATCAATAGTTGAAGCCAGAAGACGTCTACTCCTGGATATAAACGTTTCGATGAATGTAAAGTGTTTCACGAGATTATGGTCCTATTTATATTTCATTGCGCCTTGATTCTCCAATCCAGGAATCTCCTTTGTTCAAATAACAATTACATGTTTCTTTTAGTGATTGATTAGTGATGTACAGTGTTCTACAATACTATCAATTTACAATTAGCACATTGAATAGTTTCAAGGTTAAGAAAACGCTTATTGTTTTCAAGCAGGCCATAGTCTAGCAGTCAACCTCCAATTCCACCACAAGACTACCTCGATGGTACCATAATGTTGTATCATCATGTGATCTACAGATAATTGGCAAGTTTCATGGATGATAGAAATGTTCTCGTTCGCACGATTGACAAAAAATCGACGCGTTGAAAGTGCCAGAAACAGTTCATACGACAGCGCTTACTATGTCGATGCATTGCTCTCCTTCCCGTCCCTCCAATGGGCCATCGGCTACTCACAAACCGCACAAAACGCGACACTGAAGATGTCACATTACGGCGGTAAATGTGGCTTATTTCCTTTAATTAATTCAGGTTCCACCAGGTGGGGCTCCGTAGCTTGGTGTGAACCCAGGCGAAGTTAATTAAATCTAGGGTCGTCTATCCCTTGTTGGTAGCTTAAGACCGAGAAGAAGACCATGTACGTTTAAAAGCTTCAAATAATTCAATCTGTTTTGACGCTCGTAAGCCTTTTCTGTAAATTTAGGTATTAGATTTATGTTAATGTCGCCTGCCGGTATAACATTTTTGCATGATCAATTTTTTTAATTAATAAATGGTTCAGCGTTGTTTTGAGTAGGCGATCGGTATATCCCTAATATAGTCTAATCAGAGGTTTAAATTTGAAGCGAAGAAGCGTAATTTAACTTTATCTCTCCAATTGTGGCCTGAATTTTGCTATTTATTACTAGTTGTCGTAGTGTGCGATAAGTCGCATAGTTTGTTAATTTCGGCAATTGCTTGTATATCTTTATTCTACACTCAGTCAAAATAATATGTCTACGTCGAAGTTTAATTGTTTTTTCGCGGTTTGTCAGTGTTCATTTCTAATATTTTGCGTTAATGTTTTCAACATTCGTCAAACTTGACTTATTTTTATATATAAGTTAGGACATGTACAGTTGTCATATATATTAAGATATAGGTAATGATTATCAACTATACACAAACGCCTTTCTTCATGTATAATTATAGCGTATTATTTACGGTACAAAGAGGTAAAAGATGCCTAATGGTGCAACGAGAGTTACTGTATTTCCCCAATGGGCTACTCTCACAGCCCGCATGAAACGCGACAGAATAACCATCATTTTTAGCACGTATTACCTGTTCGACACATCCTTTCCCGATCGTGTGGGTACATGTCGGTAGCGATTAAACAGAGACTTATGGCAAAAACTCTGGACGAGAACCAGCCAAGGAGCAGGCAGGATTTAGAAGTGGTTACTCGACGTCAGACCATATCCACGTAGTCAAAGAAATTTTTGCGAAGAGCAAAGAACATAACTTTCTATTCTACTGCTGCTTTGTAGTTTACTACAAAGCTTTTGACTCACTCAAGCATGAGGCGATCTGAAGAGCCCTTAAGGACCAGGTTACTGAATATAAATACATCAGGATCTTGAAGACAATTTATGACAATAGCAAAGCACAGATTCACTTGAAAAGGAAGGAAAGGAAATAAACATTAGAAGAGGCGTTCGTCAAGGAGATCCTACTTCTTCAAAGCTATTCAGTGCAAAACTAGACTAGAAGAAATTTTTCACCTACAGGACTGGAAAGGAAAGGGCCTATCTATAAATTGAGTTGACACATCTGAGATTTGCAGATGAATTAATAATATTCTCACCTACAAGAGTAGGTCTGCAAGAAATGTTGATAGATCTAGATAGGGAGAGCCAAAATACGTGATTGCCTGTGAATACTCAGAAAATGAAAGTCATGACGAATGGAATGGAAGAACATACATTAATAACCATAACATAGAGTATGTCAACGAATGCGTTTATTTGGGACAATTAATATCGACAAAGAATCTAATGGCAAAGGAAATGGAAAGATGTGTTAGCAACGCTTGGAAGCGATATTGGAATTTCATGTAAGTAATGAAAAAGAAACAAGTAGATATAAAAATTAAAAAAGCGATTTTTGATACATGTATATTAGCAATTCTAGACTATTAAAAACTAGAGCATAGAGGGAAAAAAATATCAACTTGCCAGAACGCTATGAATAGAAGCATGATAGGAAAAAAACTGTCTGATAGAATCAAAGCTGAAACAAAAAAGAAACGTATATATACAAAATATATCACATTAACTATAAAAAACTGAAGTGGAGGTGGGCAGGACTTACAATTCCAGGACGAGAAAAATGAAGCAGACTAATAATGTACTGGTTACAAGCGTAGAAAACGCGGGCGCTCATTAAAAAGATGGGTCGACGATATAAAAGCAGTAGCGGGTGACACATGGACGAGAATTGCTAAGACAGAAATTCGTGGATAACGTTGGAGGAGGCCTTTGCTAATCAGCACACAGAAATATAATTTAGAAAGAGATAATGTTTGTATTTGTAAATGTGTAATTGTAAAACTTAATTCTGAGTTAGAAGGCTTATATTATTATTATGGCAAGGCAATATTTCATAAGCATAATATTACTCCAAGGTAATAATGTCGTTCGGATATCAAACATATTCTATAAAAATTAAATAAGTGTTTAGAGAGACATTACTTAGTTCTACACAAATAAAGTAACAAAAAATTTTTTCCAAGCTTTGTCCCCAATAAAATGAATATTACGTTGGAATTTCAACGTAATAAAGTATAACATTGACGAACTTAATAAAAATAAATTGAAGTTCCGGGCACGAACGAAAGAAGTGGAATGGTGGAACCTAAAGGCCTATCTGGTAAATATTTACTGGAAAATGGGTGTTTTATTAATGACAAACATTTCTATTATTGCTCACGTTAAAGAAGCAAAGTCAAATTTATTGGAAAATAGCTAATGATACTCGTAGAGTGACTGAGTAGGTCCCGCACATCTCCACACAAGATAACGCCGTCAAGTGACAGCTATTGTGTGCTTCGTAGGGACTATGGCCCTTTGGCAAAGTCGCTAGGTCAGGGCATCTGCATGACAAGAATAATGTGGATATCGACGGGCGTCGATAGACATCAAAAGGCACTGATTTCTCGTTTCCCCTTTACTCTATAAAAATAAAATAAAAGGAGAAGTGAATATATTATAACAATTAACACAACGCACGCGCAACTTTTACTAAAGGTGTCTCACAATATATTGCAAGGTGCTACATAAGATACACTCAGAAATAAATAAAATGAACATGATCCCTGTCATTGGCAAATTGTTTTAATAATAGACAATTTAATGAAAGAAATTAAAAAAAGAACAATCAATCGAACACAATAGTCAAAACATTTAAAAAGGGAACGTGAATTTCCCACGCTAAGACAGTCCTAACTTCTAACTATAAATTGGATTGGTACGCTCGCTGCCGAAATGAACAAAGCGTGTGCCAACTATTGTTCCACTCCTGTATCTACCATTGACTTCGCGACTGTATTCAAACTACCCTCATATTGTAAACAGTATTGTTGAAATTGTAAAGCAGAGCGTTTTGATGGGAAACTGTGATATGTTTAGGTGAAATATAGCTTAGAGAAGACATACAGAATCATGGCGTGAAATAGTGTTATTACACATTAAAAATGAAATATGTGTTAATTTCATTTTTAATTGTGCGATGTTATTGATATACAAGTAAGATAAAGTCTGCTAGTTTATCATTGATAATGTGGCAACATTTGACAGTGAGACATTTAAAATTGTGACGCGAATTATAACGGCTGCAATTATATCTAATCTAAATATTAAAAATCTTTACGTCATCACACCATAGTCAACGACCTCTGTGACATAGAGTAACTTCAAATGTAACACGGACACTCGCGGCAAAACTCTTTTCTCTGTCTCTCATAAAACCGGACAAGTCTCAGTCCCGTAACCAATTTTTATATTTTAAATATAATTAATATTATTTTTTTTACCGGCAGCACTGATACATAACTTGTGAAAATATCAACTGTCTACATGTCACGGTTCATGAGTTACAGCCTGGTGGCAGACAGACGGACATACGGATATATGGACAGCGGAGTCTTAGTAATAGTGTCCCGCTTTTACTTTTTAGGGATGTAAGATAGTAATTTGTGCTTTTGGTGACTCCCAAGCTCGTAAAAATATGAGCTCGGTGGTCGTATATATAATGCGTAGGTGGTAGGGAGATACCCTACGGGTAATTCAGCCGCAATGTAACACTTTTTTAAGTGACCTTGTATAAAATGGTTATTACCATACTCGGCTTAAGTTGCTCAGCGATCGCTTTCTCTCGATCATTCGTTCGTGTGGGAAAGCTGTGTTTCCGGCACGTGTTCGTTGTGGACGGCACGTGGCTGGCTGCTTACAAATAAAGGAGGGTGTAACGCGGATGTGATTTTGGGGATGGTACGCTCCCATTGCATTACCGACTATCAAAAATGGATGACCTTAAAGAATTTAAATGTAGATATTTACTATAATGTAATTATTCAATCGGATTACCAATTATTTTTTTATGTAAAGAAATGAAACCCTAAAGTATAGCTTTTCCAATTTCCTATTTGCTTACGTCTGTACCGACTGCTACCTTGTTATGTACATTGTTTCTGTCAAATTTTGTTTGTGTAATTAATTAAATATTTTTGTAATATGTTTGGTACAAAATACAGTGTTTTTATTTATTGTCTGTTTATTTAATACCATAAAAAAGACGGGGGAGGAGGTACCACTTGGTCTCTATAGGCATGATAATAATAGTTAAATTAAAAGAAGATGATAAATAAAAAATTAAAAACCCGACGAGGGCTTCTCTTCGCTTCCACAGCTTAAGTTCACGTCCGGAAGAAAATAAGCGACTCCCGGTAGGGAATAAATGTACAGGCTATGTCTCTAGCATACTTGGAAGAGTCTCTATAAGTTTATTTTTTGAAGATTTTCAAAAACTTAATTATCTTTTGATGGACGCACTTTTGGCAGGTGAAAGACGTCCAGCCAGAGCATGTCATTGACTTCCGATGATCCGCATAACTGTTATACAGACGTGCACTTCCCCTTCACTACTGTGCTCCAATGAGCCTCCTCACGGACTCGTGCAGTCCGTGAGGAGGCATCAAGGCGACAGTCCGTTCACTTCACGATGATGTCATGTGAGCCAGAAGTACCACGTACTGACAGGTCCAACGTGGCTGCAATATCCCTAATATTTTTGTTCGGTGAAATAATTGTACTTGACATTCCTTGTGATATAATGATATCCACTAATAGTATATTCTATCTTTGGGAATTTATTTAACTTAATTTGGATTAAAAAATATGCGAGACATCAAGAATCAACCTTTACGATAAACTAACCATCCATCCCCGCTTCGCTCGTGGATAACATGGCCAGCCCGTGTTTTCTTACCTTAACAAATTATACACTGAAATGACTTTGTGATGCGACCCGGCTGCACCCGTGAATAACATGCGAACAACTTAGATACTAAATTAACTCACTAAAACTAATAAAATAACTAATAACCTTTACAATAAAACTAGCTTTACGGATTCTATCGCGGTTTATTTAATTATTTAACTAGCCCGACGTTTTAGCTTATGTTTTAGCCCAGAAGCTTTACAGCGACCGTGGTCGCGGGTGGACATATGGTGGTTGTGAAGCATCTGAAACGTCGGGCTAGTTAAATTATAAGTAAAATAAAGATTAACATTCGCGTAAATTTAAGACATCAATAACTAATAACCTTCCTCGGGAATCGGTCTCTTCTTTGAGGGAAACCGAATGAAAATCAATTCAGTAGATTTTGAGAAAACCAGACACATACATCTTTCGGGTACTTTGTTTTATAAACTGTATAGACAAATGTCTGCTTTATAAATTAATTAATTTTACGTATCGAAATTTTAATTAAATATAAAAAGCTCTTCCATATTTAAAATTGATAAAATATTGGATTCGTAATATAAAGTAGCGAACACATTGCGTCCGCACGTCCCAGTAACACCGTGTAATCAGATCCAGGTTTAATTAAACCAGAGCGATATCCGATAGTTCGGTGATATGAAGCTTCCATCACGAATATTACTTTTGGCATTAATCTATACACGTATAAAAGTGTCTGTTTGTTTAAATAACTAAGTTTTTTCAATTGCAGAGTGATATTTTTTATGATGAAAAAAAACAACCATATTTTTGTATTCTGTTTAGATAGGATAATATCTTCCTTCTATTCGGCGTTGAAATTTTGCTGTGGAAGCGAAGAGAAGCCCAACACACTATAGAGGAGTTTATAAGCTCGGACATAGGAAATATTTTTATTCTAAAACTAGCACTCTAGCACGGTTATTTAACTGGGGAGGTAATGTTAATATTTTTAATTTCTTTCATCATTGGAACCACAGTAAGGCTAGAGCCTAGAGATTTCATACTGAACTGACTTATATTTTTTTTTGCAAAATCAATTTTACGCGCGTGACTTTAAGTTGTTCGGACATGGTACATATCTTTATATCATTGCGTCCATCTTTTACACGGACCGTTTTGTGACGCTGATGATGCACTTAGGTATTCTTATAAATTAGTGACTTTATCACTACATTTTACCGAATGGTAAAAAATGATCTCATGGGTAAATTTATTCCCGACAGTAGAACTACTAGTAAAAAATATTTTAAAATTTTATTTCATTCATTTCATCATGAGATTAAGTCAGCCTAAATAATGCAACCTTCAATGGAAAAAAAAAATGTAACTGATTCGTTTAAATTTTTTTAAATTAATCCATCTTGTAATTTGATAGTAAGCGTATGTCATGGACGCACTGAGCAGCCGCGTGTTACTACCATACATAATTACAGCATGGCATGGCGCATGCATTCTCGAGGAATATTGCAAAATTCCAAGATTCCTTACACAAGGAACTTTATCAACATTGTCGGCAGTGTGCGTTTGGCAGTTTGCAGTTGCGGTCTACAGCCGGCTGCAGTCGCGCGCGGATTTCGCCTCATCACAGAGTGTGCTACTGTACCAATATACTCATTATATTAGATAACAAGATCTCCTTCTTATGTTGTACTAATATAATTAAAAAGCTGATAATTTTTTTTTTGGTTTGGATGCGCTGAGCTCTGTAACTATAAGTCGGATTTGCAGATTTTTTTGTTGAGTATGATATACATATATGTGACGAAGGTTGTATATTAGGAAGACGCGCTGTGATAAATATAACCAAAACTAGGCAGGCGAAACCGTGAGGCGATGCCAGCATAAATGTGACACTGGAATTGTCATTAAGATGATGATGATGGATTCTTCATTTTGACTGATTGCTTCATTTTGACGAAACTCGTCAAGTTATGAGCGGCATTTCCTTATCTTATCTATTTTTATGTTTTAAGTTTTATGAACGACATAAATATTTTGTCGTCCTCGTCGCAAGACTCATTGACTCAGATAATCTTCATTTCAAGGAGTTTTTTTTCTATTATGAACTCCCTGCAGCGCTGTCCGCGTGACCCGTGAAATAATACACTCCTATTTATCATGGCGTTGTGCCCTATAGGTCCTCCTGCCGATGAATTAAGGGATCCCTGGAAGAAGATCCCTGTTGTAGAGTTACACAGAATGTACCGCCTAGAGAAGCGAGATGGCACGCAGACGCAAGTGCCGTTCAATATGCTACTCGTAGTACTGATCCCATCTCCAGAGAGCAAGGAGATATACAACGTCCGGTCGATTAGCAAAGTGACGAAGAAAAGGAGGGCACCAGGCCAATGCCACCGGTGCCAACTCTACGGGCACTCGGCGCGTAACTGTTACGGGCGCCCCCGGTGCATTAAGTGCCTGGGCGATCACGCCACCGCGGACTGTCTCAGAGACAGGAACTCCGCGGAACCTCCCGCATGCGTGCTGTGCGGCCAGTCGGGCCACACGACCAATTACAAGGGGTGCCCAAAGGCCCCAAACTGTACAAGAAGAGGGTACAGAATCACCAAGGGATGCCGAAGCCCATACCTAGGGGACCGAGAGCCCCTCAAGCACCGGCACAGAAACGCCCGACCCCAAAGCAGGTCGGTACATCCCTGCCCCCCTAATCACCACGAACGCGTGGTCCCGACCGCTGAGGCCACAAAGCCCCCACTGGCTCAAAAACCCCTCCTACCTATCCCCCCGCAGCCGCAGAGGGCCTCGAAGCCCCGGGCACCCGAGGGCCAGAGGACAAAGGCGGCCACACCGCAGAAGGCTACACTGCCTCAAAAGCCCCAACACGCACCCCCACAGGGTTGCAGAGCCGAGAGCATCGTAGCCGACTTTGAATTCCTGGCGGAATTAATAAGCGCAGTGGACACGGAAGAGGTCCAGTTATTTGCCCGAAAAGTTAAAGACGGCACCATGGTGGAGAAAATCCAAGCCATAGTTGATCACTCAGCGCTGGTCGAAGCGATCAAGCGCATGACAAAATAAGCCTCCAACGGCTACGACGGGGAGGATTAAACAACTCTCATTACGATTTGTGTCGTTCGACGCGAACGACATCAGATCCGAGATACATGTGATGCGGGATTTCCTCCCACGTAATAAAATAGACATCCTACTAGTGCAGGAATCATTTTTAAAACCGACACAATCAAATCCGCGTATAAGTAATTATAACATCATACGGAACGATAGAACTCGATCCCGTCTTGGAGGTACGGTCATATATTACAAGAGAGCGCTACATTGCATCCCTCACGACCCTAGAAAATCTAGAAGTCTCACTATGTAAGCTATGCATGATCGGCCATCAGCTCATCACCATAGTCTCTGCATATCAACCCTGCCTGAAGCCGCTTCTGACTAGCGACCTGGAAGCTGTCTTCAACATCCTACACCCAGACGACCCTGTCATTCTGGCCGGAGACCTGAACGCCCACCACAAAACCGGGGCAGCAGGTACAATAACAAACACGGAACTACAATATTAGACTTTGCCGATGATCATAACATCGTCACCAACGCGCCGTATACGCCGACCCGTTGCGCTCAACGCGCGGAATATACAATCTCCCAGCACGATCGACATCTCACTGTTCAAAAGCGTCTCACTCACCATAAAGACGACTGAAACGCTACACGAACTGGGCTCGGACCATAGGCCCATCTTAATAGAAATAGGCTACGATAGGACCAGGAACACAGACAAAATAACAAAAAAGATCATCGACTACAAACTATTGAAAGATAAGGTTTGTAATCTCCAATAGAGCGACCTCGATATAGTCCCACACGTCTTAGACAACCCACAGGCCGCCATCGCGGCCTCCTCAAATGACAAAATGATAACAATTTAATTGTTAAAAAAATAAGAGAATCGTCTAGAGAGATCTCCAACGTCCCAGTGGAACGGTTGGCTCTCCCTGACGACGGTAGGTACCTCATAAGTAGGAAAAACGAGGCTAAACGTCTGCCACCGCCACGGAGGCGATGAGAACAGACGAGCCCTCCGACAACTCGAAAGAGAGGTCAAAAAGGCCGTACCGAAGTTCATATACGAAAGATGGGATCAGTTCGCTAGTGAACTAAACCTCTAACAGTGTGTCACACACTGTTAGAGGTTTAGTTAGAGAGCCAGGTTGATGAAAACGGAGCCCACAGAGCAAATGCCACCATTAAACTGCGTAAATCTACTACCTGCACTGGAGGATGAGGAAAAAGCGGAATGTTTAGCAGACGCGGTTGAGAGTCAATGTATTCCCAGCACACTCCCCACAGACCCCTCGCATCTAGAGGAGGTGCAGAGGGTAGTAACGGCCCGACTGGCTGTGCCGCCGGGCGACGGTGATAAGATCATACGCCCGACGGACGCGGACGAAGTGAAGGAGCTTATAAAAAACCTCCACACTAAAAAGTCGCCGGGGCCCGTCGGTATCACAAACAAGGTACTAAAACAGCTACCCCCTGCCATTACACACCTATTGGTGTGTATTTTCAACGCTCTCCTAACACATTGCGCCTTCCCGGACATCTGGAAGGAAGCAATAGTGATAGGCATCCACAAACCGGGAAAACCCCGGACGGAGCCGACTAGCTATCGACCTATACGTCTTATAAGCTCGCTAGCGAAAATATACGAAATGTTTATCCTCGCACGCTTAAAAACCGTGATACGAGAGAGAAATCAGTTCATGGACGAACAGTTTGTTTTTCGTAATAGTTACAGCTGCCCCCAACAGGTACACCGCCTCACGGAATATGTACTTACGGGACTACACAGAAGAATACCGCACGGTACGTGTGCTGTCTTCTTCGACCTAGCAAAGGCGTTCGATAAGGTCTGGAACCAGGGCCTCATCTACAAGCTATACCGACTAGAACTACCTGATAGACTAGTACTGATTATAAACAGCTACCTAGAGAACAGGCGGTCTTCCACCCGCTCAGTAAGAGCTTCCACACAACTTCCACGAGGCCTTCTGTACTATCCCCAACCCTTTACAACATGTACACTAGCGACCTACCGCGACACCCCAGCGTACAGCTGGCGATGTTCGCGGATGACACCGCACTGTACATAAGGATCGTTCCCAGAGAGGGAGCCAGACTACTCCAAAGGGCCGTCACCGACCTCGGCGAATGGTGCCTGAAATGGAGAATAGAGGTGAACGGGAAAAGAGTAAGTCAATACTCTTCACCCTAACCAGATCACGCGCGACAGGAGAGCGCGAAAAGAAAAAGAACAAAATGGTGCCTATACTGCTCTACGGAAACGAAATTACTAGAGCGGAGACGGTCAAATATCTCAGCGTCACACTGAACAAAACTATGGACTTCCGGAATCACATCGATAGAGTTCTAAAAAAAGGCGCAATACATCCTGTTCAAACTCTATCCTCTGATAAACAAAAGGAGCAAAATGGCGAATAGACATAAGCTCACTTTGTATATTACATGCATTGGACCGATTATGTCGTATTGCAGTGCCGCATTCGCGCACAAATCGCCCCACCTACTACAACGTTTGCAAAACCTGCAAAACAGATTCCTGTGTAGGGCTACTGGTTGTCCCTGGTACGTACGCGATATCGATCTCCACTGTGACTTTTAACTGACCTCGATTAAGGGCCACTTCAAAGAGCTTTCTCAAAAGGTCTTCGATAGGGTCCTGAATCACCCAAATAAGCTTATAAAAAAGACGTCGGTGTACGATCCGACGCTAATAATCGATTGTCGATATCGTCGGCCGAAACACGTATTGCACGACACCGACGACGCGATAGCCGTAGCAGTTGCTGAGTCCACCCTTACACACAAGCAAAAACACACCCAGACATGCATCCGCAGTAAAATGCCAATAGGGCCAACCTACGGATAGCAGGTTTTAGTCGGTAGTAGCTATCGCTTCACGACCTGAGCTCGACACACACTTCAGGCCCCCTAGGGTCGGCTGGATGGTGCGTAAATGCATTTTCTCCTGCTAAAACCAATACAATGAACACCGCTCGTACCGGTCGAGCGTTGAAACCTCACATATAGTGACAAAGCTATAAGACATATGACTAACAGAATGACAAACTCACACCGCTTACGGAAACGAGCCCGGGTTCGAATCCGTAAGTCGTGAGCTTAGATAAATGTAGAAATAACAAAACGCGATCTTAGAGAGCTCTAAAATTAAAAATTATATTATGATTACGGCTTCTAGCCGATTTGAAGCGCAAATCGACCCCACCCGTCAGAGGGTGGGGGAGGAGGCTTGCCTCCTCTGACAAGCCAAACCGAAATACGAGCTCAACTATCCTTATACACTTCCCGTAACATTAAACGGCATCGTGCGCGCGCCGTCCCACTAGCGTGGGGAGAGGGACCGTTTCCCCCATATCGGTCCCAAAAATAATCACCTTAGGGTAATGCCCACAAAGGTTCCGGTTTGCATCTTCCCATCTGCGGGAAAGGAGCCCCCTCCTTCTGCCTGTCCCCCTATCACGTACCTGAAACCTGAAAACAAAAAAGTCTTCCGCAGACGCGACGAACTGTAGGGGCGAGGGCAACAGCGCTGCCAACAGTAATAGGTACTTCCAAAAAAAAAATATATATATATAGGTCCTCGGTAAATGTGCCATTCAATATTGAAATCATTATGTTACTCGCACTAGTAGTTTCTGAGATAAGCACTTACAACCAAACGAATCTCTTCGGATTTATAATATTAGTGTGTATGAATATAGTCCGCCTCTCTAGTGGTTAGTTTAGGTTAATTCATGTTTAAACACAGTCGTGTAGACCAGAGTTCGAGTCCCGGGTTGGACTCGAGTGTTTTGGCATTTAACAAAGTGATAATCAATGTATAATTACAGTACGAATTTAGGAAGTTGGCGGTGTTACACCCCCGTACCTCGTAGAGCGCGTTCTGCCGTCGGTCCTGCGCCTAAATTATCTCCGGTCATGATGTATTGCCTTTATTTGCCGATCAATCATAATCTGACCGGACCATGGCAGTATGAAGGAACAGGGAGTCTACACTCCCTAATTATGTCTGCGCAAACACTTATACACTATAATCTGTCTTGCTCAGCTGGTCTCTATAGAGATGGCCGCCGTGGCCGAAATTTGTCTATAACGACTTTGTAGGTTGTGTCATGCTGACAATAGTTTTGCGAATGTTTACGGGCGTCGGTAGTTGTAAAGAGGCTCCAAAATTCTCGTTTGTCCCCCATTATTACAAAATAAATAGGTTTATTCTTTCAAAATTCCTGGCCCATCTTCATCAGGGGTGTAATTTTACCTGGGGCCCGTGGACAAGTTCATCGAACGGGGCCCTGTGATTCCGAACAGATAGAATCGTAGCCCGCGAATGTTATGAGCCACCTGCGCACAGATCTCTGAGGGCCCTATTGGAGCAGGGCCCGTGGCACTTTGTCCACTGTCACTATTGTCTCGGCAAACATTACACACAGAGAGGGTTCATAGTAGCTCATCCCACTACTCTGTCCTGAAGTTGGTGACATTTTTTTTATAATATTGGGGAGCAAAAGAGAAATCGGAGCTTTTTACTACTACCGTCACCAATGACCATCCGCATAATCACTACACCGTTGTGTTGCCCTCCTTTCTCCCCCCCCCCCACAATGGGCTATTTGCAAACCGCAAGAAACTGATTATCCTGTCGTAATCCCTCACCAGTGCGGAGGTGGCGACAAGCCAGCGAGGTCCTGAGGCTTACCAGTTCCTGGACCTGCTAATTTTTTTATAGTATAAGAGAGGAAACGAGCCGTCGAAGCATTTTGACGACTACCGACGTACGTGGACTCCTCCTGGCCGGCTCACGAATCGCACGAAACGGGGCCCTGTGAGCGAGGGGTACTTTTCCGATTTCGCCGGCCCAATTCCACTCCAACACTGCATGGAACTAGAGAGGTAGTAAGTACAGTTAGCGAACTGTACGTCGGGGCATCTATCCGTTGGCATAAGCCAATCTCCCATGGGCCAGGTTACAAACTGCACGAAACGTGAAAATAGCCAATAACCTTTATGGTAATAACATGGGAGAGAGAGAGAGAGAGAGAGAGAGAGAGGTACCTCCCAGGCCGTGCCAGTAGAATTCGGCGGACATTCTACTAAAAGGTTTTGAATGTTATAACATCCTGTGAGCATGCGGTTAGTGACTGTCACTTTACGGCGTGTGGGTGTCACTTTACGGCGGTATAAAGTGAGCGAGTACCTCCCCGGTCGTGCCTAATCATGCTGCAATGTACCATGACCCTACTCATTATTAGTGATTATCGTCATGTATCCATGATAGACATTTGCAAGACCATGCGTCTTACAGACGCATTGCTGGCCTTTAAGGAATAGGTATGCTCTTGAAGACTCCTTAAGTCGTAATACCGACGAAGGAAAATAAAGATAGAGATGGGAAGCCGGATTACGACGCGGCCGTCTAAGGCGATAGAGACAGCAAATGTAAGTACACTTTACATTTCTTTGCTACCGGTTACTCAGAAACCACACGAAACCGACCCCGAAGATATTAATTTATGGCGGTATCTTGTATGCGACAGGTATCTCCCCAGTCGTGCTGGAGATAATCCTCATGAGCCAAACGTTCATGTCACGTCGAGGCGATTTTAGCTACCCGAGTTGCCCCGACTTCAGCGTTGGGGGAAGAGTGATCTCTCAATCCCTGTAGCCATGATAATTATAGTTAAATTATTTGTTACAAACACGCTCATATCGGGTTGCATTTCTCCTACATGCGGGAGAATGGCACAACCTCCTACAGAATCTCCGTTTTTTCGTTCATTTCTCTGTGCTCAGTGCGTATGCGAGATTAGATAGAAAGAGATAGTACTGCTTCCTAATCTTCCTTCTATATTCTCGTAGACGGTCAGTCGCCGACAAATATCTTTCTCGTCATCTCTTCTCCACCCATGCTGTAGCTATGGCGTACTCCTAAGTTTCCCTCACGCTCGTATTCTCATACTGACGCCGAGGCTACGGTGAGCTATTGAGGTAATGGCTAACTAGGCTGTAGCCTCAGCATCGAACATTCTGACTTATATGGCTTGCAACGAAATTAATTTTTTTATAGTACAGGGGGACAAACGAGCAATCGGAGCCTTTCAATGACCACCGACGCCCATTAACATCGACATAATTATTCGCCCCCCCCCCCAATGGGCCATCGTCTACTCACAAACCCCACGAAACGCGACCCCGTGGGTGTCATTTTACAGCGGTATCAAGTGAGCGAGAGGTACCTCCACGGTCGTGCCCAATCAGGCTGCAATGCACCACGACACTATGCATTATTAGTGATTATCATCATGTACACATGATATGGGCTCTATTATTGAATAACAACTATATAACAACAACAAAAACAAATCTTCACGCCAATTCCCTAATGGTGTAGCTGTAGGCAACAAAGTAGGGTTAATTAAATTTATCATAACGGTGTAGGGAAACGAGTAACAGGTCAGTTGCGGCTAAGAGCTGGCGGCGAGCGTGTCGGCTATCTGTGCCCTGCGCCCGATCTGCGTGTGCCTGGGAGTGTTGAGCACGCGAAAGGTACAGTCAGCGCGCCACGACTTGTGGCCGCTGTCCTTGTATGCACAGTACCTATTCCTTTTCATTTTATATTGGGTCAGGGGCCAGCGAGCAAGTGATAGGTAACTATCGACGCCTACAGACACACGAAGAACTGGGGCTTTCTCCTGAAACGATTAAATGCGCGTGGTAGGAAAAGCATTTGAGGATCGTATCAAGCTGAGCGTAGTTTAGAAACACTAACAGTTGAAAAACAGTTAGGTCGGCCACCCCAAATCACTACACACTTCATACCAGCGCAACCATTCACGACCTCAATACACGGGAAATGAGCCCTTACCGGCCAGGGCTATTTTGCCCATCCTAATCTTCCCCATCCCCCTCGCCAATAGGCGCCTAAAAACCTGCGTTTGAGCAGGATCCCATCACCGTGGGAGCAGTGTTCCCCATGAGGTTAAGTCCGGGCATGAGGCCATTGCCCGAGGTCCACCGAGTCCTCTCAGTGGGATTACCACAAGAGAGAAGCACATCCACGCTGGTGACATTGAGAAAGTATCTTTAGAATTCTATTTCGAATAACATTTTCATTTCATTTCTCTTTATTTACTTCAGGCTAGGGTTTCGCAACTCGAACTCTGCATGACTTTCCAAAACTATGGTAAACGTGTAGCCGGGGCGTTTTGATAACTACTAACGCTCATAATGCTATCCTCCTCTCCAATGAGACACCGTAAGGTCATTTAATCGCACTAGACACGACAGCGTAGACATAAAACACCTGAGAATGATCTGAACTCAATGCTCGACCTATACTTGGCTGTCTGGGAGTTGTGATTCGAGCACGCGAACGGCGTACTTACCTAGTTCTTTCAATAAACTTGCCCCCTACTTTGGACGTTCGATTTAACAATTGTTTCCCTGTGGCTTAGAATACTATTTTAGATTTTAAGCAATATTATGATTCATTGGTTATATATTGGCATAGTAAATATGCGGATGTTTATGGGCGTCGATAGTCGTAAAAAAGGCATGATTTGTGATTGCTCGTTTTTACACCTATACTATAGAAAGTACAGTACTATGTAGCGTGTGTGTACATATGTGCAAGCCTTCGAAGATATACTTCTTTGGCGTCACAAGATAAAAATCTTTTTAAACATTTTATCTTTCGCCTTATTCTACGCTTGTCAAAAAACAACAACAATAGAAAAAATATATTACATACACTAAAAGTTTTATTATAACGCATTAGTAACTTTCTTAACTAACTAAACTTAAATTCCGACAATAGCTAACTTCATGGTGTCGGTTTTTCGTGAGCGGTTGAGTTATTATTTTTAATTAATTATGGAATTATTCTGCGTGAGGAATATGAAAGCGGAAGAGTTCTGAATATGAAAGCAACGAAATTTGCGTATAACACTTCGCCGAATATTTCAATGCGGGAGCAGTTTTTTTATACGACAAAGAAAATACGCTGACTACCGCCCATAGACATCCGCAAAATCAGAGTGTTTGAGCGTTGGTTGCATTTGAGATAAGTAGGTTCTTTCCCTCCTCAAGTCGGGAACAATGAAGTGGGCAGCTGGTTCCATAATTTTGACAGCTTTGAGGTAACGCTATTACTGCATTGCATCTGAATCGGGCCAGCATGTGCTGGGAGTTAACTCTTGCTCGCATGATACCGCCTTAAAAGTGATCGCGTTTTGTACGACTTGTGAGTAGCTGGTGGCTTATTGGAGGCGAGGGTTGAAAAGCAAGATATTTAAATAACCATTTTGCGGATGTCTGTGACGTCGCCAGTCATCTAAAGTTTCTAATCTTCCCTCCGCCCTTTTATTATAAAAAAAATTAAACAAATGTTTTTTTGCACACAGACACGACACCGCACACCCGGCGCAGGGACACGCAGACGTCACCCGGGGACGATTGCGAAACATACACTGCAACCCAGACATACGTCAAGTCAGACAACAGCACACACGTTCGACTACAAATAGTCCGAACGACATCTTCAGAGCAGGGACTAATTCCAATACGATTCGCGATTTGCCTAGCTTAAATAATGCCGGCGTATCGGTTTGTTTTTCCAAAACTGCCGCGGGCGACCTCTTATACCCGCCTGAGAGTGAAGGGGGCTACGGGCCCCTCGTAACGATCCTCTCCGTGAGCTATTTATTCACGTAAACGTCGATGCCATTTTAGCTACCATGGGCGGGCTGTCCTCGACGTCAGTGTCGGGGGATGGGTTAAATAGCTATTATAAGCATTCTCATAAAGGGATGCAAGGGGTCTCCCTTCCGACCCCAAATCCAGTCTCGTCCGACAAGCACTCGTAGTAATCGGATGAAGATGTATTGGGCTTGCCATTGCTTCCACAGCAAAAGTTCAGGTCCGAAGAAAAAAAACACACCTTTCAAAGCGGTCCTCCTACATCGAACCGGATTCGAGCCCCTGTTCCCACATCTCGGAGATCTCGGTACATTCATTAGCACTGCGGTAAAAACCCGTCAACATTCGCAGGTACCGACATTTACAGACAAACGCTAAATATCACCGTGTTGTCAATTTAGACGTTGTACTGATAAGCCACTGAATTCGCACAAGCTTAACGAGCGAGAATATACCACGGGTACAATGGCTTGTGCGAGTGCAAAGAGAAGAAAAAAGTCCGCCCAAGTGCGACACGTGCGCGAAAGATTCCGTACTGTAAAGAAAGCCAAAAATCATGTTTGTTGTACGGGATCCACCTTAAATAACTATTTTAGTTGTTCATTGTGCTTGTTGTAGCGGCAACAGAAATACATTATCAGTGAAAAACACAACTGTCATGACAGTTCATGATATAGCCTTGTCACAGAGGTACGGACAGTCAGCGGAGTCCCAGTGTTAGGGTTATTTTTTTTACCTTTTAGGTTTGGTACCCTAAAAATGGAACAGCCAAGTGCGAGTACCATGTCCTTATCTGGAGACTTTTTTCTTAATATTTAATCTTCAGAAACACTCTTACTACTGTTTTATTATGTGCGAGCTTAGTCTGGCCATAAATAATGTAACAATTAAAAATTCAAAGTATTAAAAATTAAGTAATATGAATTAGGAATCTGTCATTCTTTTACGATTGTTCATTGTGTTTTCGCATTTTGGCGCCAAGACATTGTACAATATTTTGCGATATTGAAATGGAGTAGGGTGATAAAGTGAACGGAATCGCAGTGATTGCATTACACAAAGTAGGTATGGAGCCAGTGTAATTTTTTAAACTTTCCATACACTTGATATTAGTCAAGTGTTTGTGTACCGGGATATTCATAGGTACAATGAGACTTCCTCTGTTTGTGACAGAGAAAGATCTGGCGGTCAACGTCGTGTACGTATCAAAAAGCAGTAATAAAAAAAGACATAAAGGGAAAGAATTCGAAGAAATCCTGCCCGAAAGCAAAAGATTTTATCTCGGGAAATAAAGATAACACCAATAGCCATGTTGCGTATTTTAAGAGATGACTTAGGACTTGCAAATGACTAAAGATGAATAGGGTGACAGAATCGAGGCAACTACTGTAGAGGCACTTAAAGGGAGATCACAGAGAGATTTTTGTTTACGTACGGTGATGAGATATTTTTTACAGTTGAGTACCATTGTAACAAACAAAATGACCGTGTTTATGCTCGCTCTAAGGCGGCTTCCCAATGAGCCAACAGAGTGCAACGTTGAGTTGAGTAGAATGTTAATTATGTTAACACCGCCTATGGCTGACAACGGGTACCCGTGTCAGTAATCAAACTATACGCAATCAATTGCACGAAGACCAGCAAACGTCAAGAGAACGAGTTGTTTGAATTCCTCTGAGCAGGGTTCAACGTGCAAACCGATTAAGATTCTCCCGTCAGTATTTGAACTGGGGGATTAACCAGTGGGGCGAGGTGCTTTTTACAGACGAGTGCAAAATAAAATTTCTTAATGATGATCGGCGTGTTAGATTGTGGAGACGACGCGGCGAGCGGTTTTCGGAGTCCTTCACTCACGAAGTTGACCGTTTCGGTGGTCCCAACGGAATTGTTTTCAGGTGGGATTAGTTTACACGGTAAAACCGAGCTCACCATTTTACACGGTAAAACCGAGCTCACCATTTTACACGGTAAAACCGAGCTCACCATTTTACACGGTAAAACCGAGCTCACCATTTTACACGGTAAAACCGAGCTCTTCATTTTACACGGTAAAACCGAGCTCACCATTTTAAATTCGGGTACTGTAACTGTAGAACGTTACATCGAGGACGTCATCAGGCCTCAAGTGATCCCATTTGCACAGCGAGTGGGGCCTGGATTCATCCTGGTGCAAGATAATGCCCGTGCACATACAGCTCGATGAAACCAAACTTTCCTAGAAGGTCTCATATTGAGGTATTACCATGGCTAGCTAACAGTCCGGATTTAAATCCAATCGAGCAATTGTGGGACCAATTGAAACGAAGAGTTAGAGAGAACGAGCAAGGGCTCTACAACCACCAGCAGCTGATTGACGCTTAAAAAGATGCTTGGGAGGAGATTCCAGATGAAAACGTGAGGAATTTAATCCAGAGTATGCATACGAGGCTTCTGGAGTGTATTGCTAAGAGAGGACGACATACTCGTTATTAAAAAGTTCATGTTTTTATTCAAAATGGCCAATTTTTTGATTAGGAACATAATAACAGA
>JAFELO010000049.1:812057-823814 GCA_017140195.1 Eumaeus atala | reverse complement strand
ACTCGTAAAATATATAAAACGGTTTTCATTCAATTATTCGCAGCGCAACGAATACCTTTCGCAAATAATCGCTGCTCATTTCACTCAAGTACCGTTTTCGTCAACCAACTTATGATGGCCCGTGCAAATCCTTATTACTTCGTTTGCATATGAAAGGAGGTCGTTACAACATGGCTCTATATAATTTGGCGTATGAAAGGGTGATGTAACAATGAGCAAAAACAAAATGGCTTATTTCAAAAATTAATAGAGGATTTACAGTAGAAAGGGAAAATGTGGTGCCTTTTGATTACATACTGCTGATGCCCACAAACATCATAAACGTTGTATAGGCGTGTTGCCCTCCGTCCTCAAATGAGGCATCGGGACAGCACAAATTGCACGAAATGCGTAGCTGTCATCTTCGACGATACCACATGATCAAGTTGTACCTCCGTAGTTACGCCGGACCATCTCGGATTCAGTGCAGCAATATTACTTCCAATAAGGTGTGTGGTGTTTGTGACCAATTTACAGAATACGTGTATAGTGTGAGCCTCATCTATTGATGTATTAAGTTTACGCGAATGTTAGACGTTACAATAAAACTCCCAAGCAGAGGGAAGAACCCTGCCATCTTCTCCATTGAAATTTGATGTTTCTTAATTTCAATAGCCTCACGGATCATCCTTGGAAGGTCGGTGTTCCCTAGTGAGGATTTGCGCTTTATCAAACCTAATGTCATGGCAGGGGCAAACTTCAGCATGCTCACAGACAGCAGATTTTGTACCCCGTCGGTGTTTCATATCGGCTGGATCCAGTGGTGAACATAATCAAATCAAAAAGAAACATAACACCTCAAGACAGCAGGATATAATAAGTACTGTTTGCGTTAATCGGAACAACTAAAATTATAATTCTTCGGGTACTTTTAAAAACTTGGTTCTTCAGGACATCTGTTCATAACCATGGTTTCTGTAAAGCTTCTGGAACGTCGGACTACATAAATAATGAAATAAACCGTTTTTCATGTTATTTATAGCGTTTTATTGTACTTTCATTGGTTACATATAACCATGAATTAACGTGACCTTAAAATACACATTCTATCTATGCCCAATTTTATGTAAATCTATTTAGTTGATTTCGGGTGAAAGTATACCAAACATACAATATAAACTTTAAGAGGACGTACAATACTAAAATTATAAACGTGATGTTATAATAATAGGTTCATTTATCTAAAAGTTTGTACTAACGTTAATGTAAGCATCAAGAATCCATCAGGGCCAACCGCAGCTTTATTCAGAATGCAGCGCCTCACGGGGGCGCGTGCTCCGCATAATGGCGGGTTTGTTCACAAAACCGACTGAAACGTGATTACACTAAAATAAGTATTGTGCACATTTCAGTTTTCTTTTATTTTGCCTCCTGTAGGAGGCAAACAATTCCGATTGTTTTGTTCACGGCTATGATAATAATTGATTAATTCGCTGTTATAACTTTGCTATCAGGTGTATCTAGAGACCTCCGGCGAGTCTGTTTGAGGTCATCGCTTGGAAAATGTACTAAATATGTCAAAATTCTATCTCTTGTGGTCAAATCCATAGTTAGATATATTACTATCCTATCCTATGTTTTCAACCTTCACTCCGATTCTTTCACTCATCATCATATCACGTATCACGCCAAATGGGAGTCGAGTTAACCGTGGCAATAACAACATAAAAGCTGGTCTTGAAATGCCAAAGCTAATTGTGGTCCTCAACCACGGCCCCCAGTTCCCGGTTGTCGCACTATTCCTGGCCACGGTAAAGGCCATGCTGACGGTGCGACGGGCATGCCGAGAATTCCCGGGCTACGGCAGGGTATCCAAACGGCGGTTCTTTTTGGCTACATTTGGAACAAGAACATATAGACTGAGCACTGATATGATATTAATTAATTATTGTGCTCGGAAAACCTAGTGGACAGTAGGGGTGGCGGTTGCTACCTGCTACCGAAGACGAAATGATAACCTAAAAATTGTTACAAATACCCATAAGAATCTCTTGTAAAAGTAAATTAATGCTACTACAACGGGAACATGCTTATCAACTCCTTTGTTACAAAATCGGGTGAGCGCAACGAGTTTAATCTCGTTTTATTTACCTTTTCGCCTAGATATAGCTGATGTAGACCTACCCACAAAACGCTTTTTGAAAACACTTTAAATTCTTTACATTCTAGTTAGGGTTTATAAAAGTTCCGTTAAGTTCTATTCAATTTTTATAGTAATACTAGCTGTATCCGACGAGCCAACGCCGCCACGCCAACGCCACGCCAACAACTAAATTAGAATAATAATAAAAGAATTTAAAAAATACACGAAACTTCTTCGTTGAAAAATACATATGTATATCTACCTAGTCGTGCCATAAGTATTATGGCAATGAAAAAAATATTTTCTAAATTGCAAATAATATTTCTTACTTTTACAGTGTGTTAGAAGGACACTCAATATAAAACTTTTACAGTGTGTTAGAAGGACACTCAATATAAAATTTTTACAGTGTGTTAGAAGGACACTCAATATAAAATTTTTACAGTGTGTTAGAAGGACACTCAATATAAAACTTTTACAGTGTGTTAGAAGGACACTCAATATAAAACAATGAAAAATATAGAACGCTTATTCGAAGTGTTATCTATTGGCTGCAATACAGTCCTTTAAACATTGAGGCCAGTTATCAATGGAAGCACGCATTCTTTCCATGTGGAAATTCTTCACAGCCAACTCCAAATTATCACGTCGTATAAAGCACGCTGTACCCTCTAAAACTGACCATAAATCATAATCCTGCGGATTAAGTTCGGGACTAGGTGAAGGGTGGTCTTCAGCTCCAATCAAGTCCGGCACGTTCGTTTTAACCGAAATTAGGTGGATCGAGCTTTATGAACGGGTCCCGAGTCTTTCTGAAAAGACCATACTTTGTTATTGAATATGGTGTTATTAAGTGGCTTGACTACCTTCTCAAAAATGGTATCTTGACACGCTTGTGCCGATGTATTGATACTTTTTGCACAAAAATATGGCTCAGTCACTCTTTCATTGCTAACAAACCATCACTGAAGTCAGATAATGCCCACGTTGCAATCTGTTGACTGATTGAGAAGTTTCCTTAGAGCTTTGAGCATAAATACGGCCATATTGTTTATTAGAATCCTGCTCAGTTGTAAAAAAACTCATTCGTATGCAAATTTTGCTGTGACCTCACTTTGCATACCGCTTCAGTAGTTGTTTCGATTTTACCACCGTATTTACCTTTAGTTTATCAGTTAAGAAATGACCAGTGCGCCTCTTATAGGCTGCAAGCCCTAAGTCACCTCCTAAAAGACGCGATATGGTTCTAGTTTGTATTTTCATTTCCCGAGATAAAAAATCTTTTGCTTTTGGACAGGATTTCTTCGAATTCTTTCCCTTCCAGCGTTGACCACCTTTTTTGTACGAATACGACGTGCACGGCCAGATCTTTCTCTGTCACAAACAGGGGAAGTCTCATTATACCTACTAACAGCCTGGTACACAAACATTTGACTAATACCTAATGATATATAATAAAGTATATGGGGAGTTTAAAAATTGCATTTTGCTCCATACCTACTTAGTGCAATACAATCACAACGATTCTGTTCCCTTTATCAAGCCACTACATTTTAGTATCGCAAAATATTCTACAATGTACTGGCGTCAAAATGAGAGAACACAATGCACAATCGTATAAAAAAAGACATTCCAAATTCCAAATTTTTTATTTTTTGTTGAAACTGTATCTATGGCCAGACTTAGTATATCCCAATTTTCATAATAATCGGTACAGTACTTTATGAGTTCATCGATGACATACAGACAAGCATTTATTTCTATACACAGACAATCCTTACAAATTACATCTTATGTGGTTCAAATAACTAAAATTCCGAATTCGCGTACGAATGTAGAACGATTAAATTATTTGTTCCAATGGCCAGTGCTGCGCTGAGATAATAACGCCTCGTATCGCCGCCTGCAGCCCCCGGCGGCCCGGAGTCTGTTCAACGTTAGCTCCGCATATAATAGCCTGTTTTAAGACCATTATATCTGGATCTCCTCCCGCTGAATGCGGAGGATGGGATTCATATTTGTTTCCAAAGGGAAGTAAGATCGCTCGATGGTCTGTCTATTCTCTTCTCTAATGGCGTTCATTGTTCCTTTCAATGATAGAGGCCCTCGCCTCGTTCATTGAAAAATATCTATGTCTCGTTTATTGAAAAATATATATGTCTCGTTGGTAGACACGTTACTATCTTCTCCTTAAGAATTATGCGGGGAAATGCATTTATGCACCTTCACCGGTCATGGGTGGGGTCCGGCGGTGTGTGGGGCTTACGGCACATTATAGTGCCGAATGCCTACAAAAACCAGTGTCATCAGCGCCGCCTTTGGTGAAGTCCGTAGGTACTACAATTCATGACGATATACAATTCAAACCTTGATGGCTAGTCAGCCTTTTCAAGGGAAGGGCCCTGCGCCACCGGACAACCAAGCCAACTTTGGGACAGTGCAGATTGGTGAGATTCCCACCTTCGCAGCTTGCCCTGTGCGCAATAGCTCTTGTTTTTGTGTTGTCCCTCCTTTTATGGGGGTCCAAGGGACGCCTCCTTCTGCTATTTTGCCCCCTCCTCCTATAAGAAGGGACTACCTCACTTATAAGAGGATAGTCAGTCCCTGTCCAAAAATATAAGTCTACGTTTGGATAGGACTGACTGTCCCACGGAACACGTACGAGCACTAACTGACGTGAACTGGGAGCCTTATAATGATTTTGTGTTGCGGCCGATTTCGACTGCTCCGGCTGCTTGTCGAATTAGGCCCCGAAGGTGGTGGAGATAGTAATGATGGTGATGGTGATGGTGATGGTGATGGTGATGGTGACGGTAGTAATGCTGATCATCCTGATCTTGGGTAGCCCACATCCATCCGCCACCCACCGCTGATAAAAGTAACCGATTTATATATATATATATATATTTTAATTTAGGAACATAACAGACGAAAAAAAAGCCCCCAAATGGTCCATTACAGAGGAGGAGGTCAGGAGTGCAACGCATAGTAATTCTGCGGATGTTCATGGGCGACGGTAGTCGTAATAAGAGTTCGATCTCTTGGCCCCCTATACCATAAAAAAATTATACATAATTTTTACCCATCTAATTTCCAGACGTTTCACTAGGCGTGCGCTATGGTTATATCGCTAATGCTAACATAGTTTGAGTGCAGTCTACTCGTGGACGACCGCTGTTGTAGCTAGGCATGCATCCGACATGTGGGAAGCATCGCGAGCATTCCGAGTGCTACATTTTTAACGCTGGATTTTACGATACATTTTGAATTTCACGCTTCGGATAATCCAACTGGAGCCCTGTCACACCTGGAAAGTATTCGCGACACAACTCCGGAGCACAGCACAAGCAATGGTATAAATAGAATTATGTGCGGTAGTGCCATGCATAGTGCATGACACTACATTCACCTCTCGCTCACATAATACCACCGTAAAGTGACATCTTCAGTATCGCGTTTCGTGCGGTTTGTGAGTAGCCGGTAGAGGGAGGGCAACGCATCGGCATAGTAATTATTTGGATGTACATAGGCGCCGGTATTCGCAAAAAGGCTCCGATTTCTTGTTTGCACCTGTTCCAAAAAAAAGTCGTTCGGTTAGCTCTGCTTACCCAATGATACCCTGGCGTGAAGAAGTTATCTGTACTAATCTTAATATATAAGACAAAGACGGGTTTATAAGAACACTTACACTCGATATCTGCTGGACCAACTTTCATGGTTTTCGATTCGTTGGATTCGTCTCCGCCGCGAATGGCGGAATATTACAAAGAATGAAAACTAGTGGAGATTTATTGTGTGTAAATTAAAGTTTGTACTCGTATTTCCGAAAACAATTTGAAAGATATATTCCATAGGTTAACTAAAGCGTAAATGTCTATTTTAAGTGCTTATCATTAAAAGTGCTGTATCCCAAGTATCACTCTATGATCTAAACTGTTGTCTACCAGCTGACCCGGCGAATTGTCGCCTAACAGTCAACGAATGTCGTGTTATCTTTCAGATTAACTAATTTACACTTTGATGAACGTAATACAATGACACAAAATAGAAATGAATATATAAGAAATAATATATATATATGATCAATATACCGCGGGGTGATGCTAGTATTAAAATGAGATGAAGAAACACAAACGTAATTTCTAATTAAAAGCAAGATAAATTTTGTAAGAGGTAGTGTGCGATGCTCCATTGCAGTCGAATTATGCATTTAATACTGCCACAAAGTGAGAGCTATATTGTCTCTTTTCGAAGTGCGGGAGTTTCCGGTACCTCATTGGACGGGAGATGGGAAGGCGGGCAACATTGGTGTATGGCCTTTGTGTGGATGTCTATGGGCGTCGGTAGACATCAAGTATTCCAACTGCACGTTTACACCTTCTACTCAAAGATATATGATAACACTCGCACATCCAGGGTTCCGTTGCAAAGGGAGCTATTACGTGCTAGTTCATGTGAACTATTTTCATTTAAACTCGCGTCACGTGAACTCGATTACATAAGGTCATTCTACGCAGATAAAATATTGCTTTTCACTGTCAATCTTAGACTAACGGAGTGACTACCCTAGTTTCAAATTTTATGACTAACTAGCATTGGTTTACAAATATTACAAGACACACAATTAGTGTCTCAAAACGTCTGTATAAAAGGTGTTATACATTGACAGATTTGCACTTCTACCAATTTACATATCTCTTTTCGTTCACGTCAAAGTAGGTACGAATGAGAAAACGGCGAAGTGTTATGTCTGCCATAGAACATTTTGCATTGCCAAAATTTTGCATCAAGAAGAAAAAAAAATGGACGGGATTTCGTATTTTCGGCAAGTAAAAATATTAATATATTCATTTTTGTGTCATACATACATCTCTGACGATGCAATTCAAACTGCCTCCGAAGATTGGTTGATTGTCGACATCACAATTCTTTATTCAAAGGAACCTATGAATTGGCTAGAATACATAGGTGTTATGGTGGTGTATTTTTTCTTCCTTTTATCTAACATCTTTGTGTTCGGGTACAAACATTCCAGTCTATTCAAGTCTATTCGGGTCACCGACATATTAGAACTTAAGTTTTAAATGGCTGAGTGAATGAACATTTTGTAATTTATAAATGTAACGACAGACGACCCTATTAATTATAATTAATAGGGTAGTCTGTCAGAGAACAGGCTCTTTATAACTCCATCCTGACTAGTATTGTATATAACGCCGGTAATGACTGCAGTACCCAATTTCTGTAATGTGGTAGTATTCCATTTTATATTTTATTAATCAAACTTTTTGAATATTTTTTTTAATAAATGATCATAACGGTTATTATAGTTTAATTAGTATCCACACATTCTTCCTAAAACATACGAGTAGGTTCCGGTAAACTTTAATTATAATGAGACGTTAGAAACATACCACATCAAACATTTGAAACAATAACTCAGTGACGTATAAAAAAATAAAAAAATATTACATCAAGTTCATTCCATGTTTTTTTCTAGTGGTAAATTATTGTCAAAATGTGTGTCAACATGACATTGATTTTTGTATACTGCTTTAAAAAATCATGTAACACATATGTTTAGCTTTGCAGAAAACACATTTATATCATATCTACAACTCATTTACAATTACACATGAACAATCAAGGACGATTTTGTATGAGAGGTGAGTATGAAATCGGGAATCTTGTATATAATCTGGTTAAACATGTAAATCGTATTCTTTGACACTTTCATCGTCTGAATTCGCAGTATAATTTAATAGATTAGATATTCGTTTGATTTAGACATCGAAGCAAATGTGAATTGTGCTTAAGTTGTTGTGATCGATAAAAACATTTCTTTCCTTCTTTCAGTTAAACACAATTTTTGTAAGAGTATACGTAATAACACAAATAGCATGGTATCCAAGCGCGGTGCCCTGGCTCATTATTTACAATTACTTTATGCTAATGGTAGTCAATTTGTTGAACCAAACATCACTTACCGTGCGTCGCTCTGGCGCTATAATTCAAGTTTTTGCTTACACTACGGCGACTAACAAGTGCCACCAGGGCCGTATATAAGTATGCATTTGCATGTAATGGATGTTTTAGGCGTCGCGTGGCTACTGATTTATCAAAAGCTCCGACTACTCACTTGTCCCCCAGTATTTAAAAAAGAAAATTCTCTATTTTTTACAATCATATCTAAAATTTATATTAGATTTTATTAATGTGGCTGACTATACAAAGTTCCTAACTTAAAAAAAATAACGAATTTTCAACAATTGTTTCATAGTCCAAATTTTGAAGAATCCGCTTGATGCCTTAGCCATAAAATATACATATACCGCACACAGTACTAGCAGCTTTGCTACCTACTTTATTCCAAAACATCTAAATTAAAAGTCTGACACGTATTTATTCTTAATCTATATTAAGTTAACATCAAAACTGAATGCGGCCCTGCACAAACGTAATATTATTCCGCTCAATAGTCTAGAAACATTAAAGTATTGAGCACGGGGCTCCCCCAAGTTCGTTTGTTCCGACGATTTGTGGTTTCTGTTGGAAACGATGTTTTCACCACCACTTTGTTTCGCTTACCTTATGTGGATAATTTGTTTAAAGATTTCATTACCACAATAATGGATGGCCATTTAACGATTTTTTTATTTACCAATGACAAGATGATTTATGTTCTCTTAAAAAAAACCGGCTAAATGTGATTCGCGCACGGTACGGAATACTACGCACAAGGAACGGTGAAAAACAAATTGGTTATATGACATTTCCTAGAGATTATGAATTTTTTTTTGTAGTTGCTATTATGCAATACCAAAAATACACCATATATGAAAATTATAACTGACCAGACAGCTAGATAGCACGGTTGATGAGATGTATTCTGGTGACAGACAGACGGATAGAATATCTACGGAGTCTGAATAAAAGGGTCCGTTTTCATCCCTTGGGTGCGGAACCCTAAAATATATTAAGTTTAAAGGTAGTAGGTTCAGGAGTCTTTGAAACCGTGTTTGTATAGGGAGAGTAATTAATGTAGATGAAGCGAGACTTATAAGCATATGTAAGGATTTTATGGCACTCGGTTCTCTGTCTACGCTGTAAGATATCTGGAGTAAAGATGTGCTGTTGTTGTCGTATCAAAATACAATGCCAATGGAAACATGTCTCTATCTCTAGTTAAAAATTGTCCTTTGAAATAGACCTGTTCAAAAGAGTGTGCATAAACTATAAATAATAATAGGCATAGAGGGGCGGTCCCTTAGGTACTCCTTCTATTTTTTTTATCTATAGACAACTTACTTCACTCTACTAGATCTATTCTCAATCTATACATGCAAATACACGGCCATTACGACCATCCTACATAGACTTTGGGCAATCGTACACAAAAACGATGAGAAAAGGTGAAATAATCTGTTGTTTAGCAGAGACTGAAAATAATCCAAGTTATTGAAGATGTTAACTGTTATCAGGAAATACAGCGAACTTATCAGATGTGTATTGTGCTTCATGGGAAATGGGTTTTAGAGTATTTTTATGGGCGGTAGTCGGTAGCACTTATTATAATGGTACTGTCACACTTTGCGTTTTTTTAGAAATATTAAAGCAGTATCATCATTAGTACGCGTAGTTGAACATGCTAATCTCAGGACCAGCTGGCCTTTATTGAAAAAATATTTTTGTGTTGAATAGTTCATCTATCGAGGTTGGCTATATTCCATGACACTACGACTAATACGTCCGGAGCAGATGAACACTACCAGCTGTAGGTCTCTTCCAGTGCATACCACAGGTTACGCTAAGTACACATAGACTAGGATCACCACGCGGTCCCACCCGCGTAACTCCGGTCCTGTTAGTATCATGGTATACAGCATATAGCCTAAATTAACTATTTATCAAAAACACCGCCGTGTTACAAAATATGCGATCTGTGAGCATGCTGAAGCTGCCCCTGTAATTACGTTAGATTTATTATTAGACAAAGCGCAAATCCCCAAACACTGATTTTTCCAAGGAGAAGATGGCTAGGTCCTTACCTCTGCTTGGGGCCCAGTAGTAAACATAATCAAATCAAAAAGTAAACATAACACCTCAAGACAGCAAGATCTAACAAGTACTGTTTGCGTTAATCAGAACAACTAGATAATTATAATTCTTCAGATACTTTTACTAATTTGTGACATCAGGACATCTGTCACCTCAGCCCACCCGTGACCCTTGCGGTAAAGTGTCAGAGGTGTAGACCAGTTAAATAGTTAAATAAACCTCGATAAAATCCGTAAGAGTAGTTTTATTGTAATGAGTAACACTTGCGTAAACTTAAGACATGAATATGTTCAGCTTTATATTGTTTAAGTATAGAGGTCTCAAGCTCGCGTGATACAAAGTGGCAGCTTCTCTGACGTCTTTTCTGCGGTTTGTGAGCAACCAGTGGCCCATTGGAGGCTAGGAGTCAAGAGGGACCGCACATCTGCATAGAAATTATGCGGATGTTTATGTGTTTTGCTTAGTCATCAGAAGACTCTCGACTGCCCGGTTGTCCTCCTATAATATATAAAAGCCTCCTAACCGATGGAGTGATTACTTGGCTAAGAGCCTCATGACCGCGACTTGGGACGCCCCGTGGCGCAGGCATATATATGTTGATGATAAAAGTTTGTAGCCGCCACGTCTGAAATGGCCCTTATCACATTTCACACGCCACGCTACGCAAGCTCTAATGGTTCTAATTGTTTCGTATCGGCATAGTCTGCCAGGCTGGGAAAGGGAAAAGTTATTATTTTTTTATATTTTTTTTCTTGTTGTAAAAGATACAATTATGGTTACATTGCCTGTAAAATCTATCTGGTGAAATAAAAAAAAAACAATAATAAGACTATATGAAGCTGTTTAATATTTAGTGTTGACATTTAATTATTACTTATTTATTTTTCAGCACTGGTTATAATTCAGAAGTCAAGCAAGTATACAATGTTGAACATTGTTAAAGTAGATTACAAAATTAATAATGGTGACTTCAGATCACTCATGCGGGGTAGCGGGCCAATTCGGTGACTCCCGAATGACGTCATACGGGTTGCGTTAAAAAGTCCAACAGAAGCCTTGTTGTTACCCGTAACTTCGTCTTGGTTTTCAACCTCCTTGTAGTCTTTTGCGGCTTGATTTTTGTGGAAAAAAAGGCTCTTGTTTTAGCTCTGGTCTATACAAAATTTCAACAAAATCGGTTCAGTGATTTGGCCACATGACAATCTTCAGTCTGCCCGTGTCCATGACAGCCGAAAGGTTATCGAAACGTCGGGATATAGAAACTTGAGGGATCAAGACAGAATTTTCGTTTGGTGAAGAAATTTCTGCTTCCGGGAAGCAGTCCTAACATCATTTTTATTTTATTTTATTTTCAGCTCTTAATTTTCGTTTCTTTTCAGCTTATTTACGTATCTGTTTATTTATTTAAATATATATTATTTTTTTTAACAACTCATTAAATATAATTATTAAGTTTGTAGTATATATCTGTATATATATATTAAAGTAATCGTAATTATATTATATTTATTGAATATTTGTATATATTTATATTACATTATAATATATATTTAAATATATTCATATATGTATATGTA
>JAFELO010000049.1:798383-809259 GCA_017140195.1 Eumaeus atala | reverse complement strand
TCGCACGAAATAGGCTCCGAAACTACTACACCGAAGAAGCAATATTTTACTATTAGGTATTCCTTTCCTTGTTTTGTGGACGCGGCGAAACGCATTTACGCGTCTTCACTGGCTCTGGGTGGAGTCCGGTGGTGTGTGGGACTCGCGGCACATGATAGTGCCGAATACCCGCAAAAACCACAGCGAGTGCCACCAGTGTTGCCCTTGGTGAGGTGCCCCGGAACAACAAATCATCAGGGCACCTCGACGGCCAGTCAGCCCCCTCAGGGGCCGGCTCCTCCTCTACAGATGGCGATGCCCCGCACTACAGGACAATCTTCTTATAAGATCAATGATCTCTCTCGGTTTAATTGGCTTCGCTTGGGCTACTATGCCCCACAACAGGCTTGAACCATGGAACCATAAGAATCCTACATTATCAGCGAGTAACATAGGCTGTACAGCATTTTAGGTAATGTAAAAAATGTGTGTTTGGATGTGAAAAAAAACATCGAAATAAATCCATATATCGCAGCTGCAGAAATGATTGACAAGTAGCTGTCCCACAGACGTTGTTCTGTTATAAATTGGATTTAAAATTTATAATTATTGTATACATTTATTTTTCGCCATATGTTGTAAAATATATTTGCCTAGTTGAGACGAACCGCTACTCACTTATAATTAGCACTTGGTAGCTCAAGTGGACATTATGCGATTATCAATGGCTGTCCGTAGTCACCAAAGAGCTACGACTACTCGTTTCACCCCTATTACATAGAAAAATTATTCGTGATGATCGGATGTCATGAAAACATTGCAAATTGCTTTTTTTTTAGACATAACCAAAGGTTTATATACAATATAAAAATCATCCGTTTCTATGTGACAGATTGACTGACAACCGAAACTATTGAATGCAAGAAGCTCACAATTACAATACATCTTGGTGTAGTGGAACACTAAGAGAAGATTGTTGGTAATTCCTCAGGGAGTGAATAACTTTTATGTGAAAGTTTCACCTTAGAAGTTAGTTTACGCGGGTGAAACGGCGGGGCGCTGCTGGTATTTTATAGTACATGTTACAGAGCAAAGCTGGTTCACTTGGCTAGTATAAAATGAAACGAGCGGACAACACATGCTAAGATTTATTAGTACGTTCCCGTTTCACGTGAGGCGCCCCAGGGCTTGCGGACGTGTTATTATCTTGTGAAGTCGCTTGAGCTTTCCTTCGGCTAATTGTTGCTCGAGGCAGACGGAGAGGCATAGGTGATGCTGATGGGAGTTCATTACAATATTAATAATTCCATTGGCAGTAATGAAACGGATGTTTTAATTGTAGATACCACAAGAACTGGATAAACGGAAACATCTATACCTACCTCTCAAAAGCTGTCTGTCTTTTTTATCAAAATCAACTAAACTGCTTTTCATGACGTCTTCACGCATCGTATAGAGCGTTGCTCAAGGAAGGTTATAGTTTATAATTAATTGTTAATTTACCAATCCGGTCTCTGTTATTCACGGGCTTAGCCGGATCGCCAGTAGATAATAAACAGGGACAAACGACAAATTGAAACCATTTTATGTTTACTGGCTTTAGCGATTAATAGTTATACATAAATTACCCTCCTGTTTTCCCTTCTGCTACGCTGCCGGCTGCTTGCTAAGCAGATGAAACGCGAGGGCATAGTTATCACTTGGATCCGGTCTATTTCGACTGCAGCATGACCTTTTGAAAAATGTAAAGAATGTATGTAGAGATCTGCATTAAACGGCCGCTAGGGAAACTAGGACGTTCTATACAATAAACGCCAAGAAAACGCAAATAAAATCCGTGCATTAGAAGTTACCGATCATTGTGGAATCTGGCACGATACCAAATGCCCTGCTCCTGAGCTAACGCTGCACATGACAGTCTAGTGCCGAGTCTAGGTCATAAGGCAGATGTCTATTACTTAATACTCAACATTATAATCAACGCATCATCCTTAATAATAATGTAGATGTCAATACGTAAAGTAAAGAAAAACCCGCCCTTTTTACGAATATATATATATATATATTAATATATAAATATGTAAAAATAAAACCCATACCTTTTTATAAAATTTGTATAGGTACTAGCAGTCCGTCCCGACTTCGCACGTATATCTCAAGTGACATGGCAAAAACTCCTTGATTTACAAAAACATTAAAATTATAAATTCATTACAATGATGATTCATTGTCATTTTCACATCACAAATTAAGTTTAGAACTGAACAACGTAAACACACACAACTAGTTAGTTGTCAATAATTAGTGCAGCGAAGTAAGGATTTACTTTGAGACTTTTGTCACAATTTTTTCATCATAAATAATAAAATAATACAGAATTCTTATGGTCCCCACCGAGCTCATGAACCACCTCGTCGTGGTGGTGGGGCTCCCTAGCCTGGGGTAAATCGAGACACCTCCGGTGAAGCCAATTAAGCTGAGGGTGCTCTATGTACTCCTCTTATTAGAAGAGGGGAGTAAGGAACAGGAGAAGGAGCCATTCATTGTACCCCTCTTAAATAAATAGGGGGCAAAAGAGAAAAGGAGGCAATGCTTTTGCGTATGGGGCAAGTGGCGAGGATGGGAACATCAACCCACTGCACTGACCCAAAGTCGGTTGGGTTGTCCTGTGGTGTCGGACAACCCCATCTGTGGTGGTGGCGTCGGTTCCTTCGGGGGCTAACTAGTCGTCGATGTGTCCTGATGATTTGTTGTCCCTGGGCACCTCATCAAAGGCGGTACGGATGGTACTTGCAGTGGTTATTGTGGGTATTCGGCACTACAATGTGCCGCGAGCCCCACACACCACTGGACCCCACCTAGGGCCGGTAAACGCGCGTTAATGCGCTTCCCCGCGTGAAAAAAAAAGGATTCTAATTGTAAAAGACCTTTTCAAATAATTTCGGAGCTTATTGAATGCAAACAAACAATCAAATTTTACCTCTTTTTAATTTTAGTATGGATATAGATCAATACGTGAAGAAAGAATTCTAACCGTTTTTTAAAGAATTGAACGAATCGGGAAATTTGAAATTTGCTACAAATTTAGAATGTTATGAAGATGTTTAGAAAGCTAAAAAATTAATTAAACTAAAATTAGTTTAATTAAATAAAATGATACACACACTATGGCACGCAAAATAATACACGTGCATTATCTTGAAAAAAAAAAAACCTTTCTTCAAATGAACATGGCTCAAATATTGTTAGTTGAAGACACTTTTTAAATTTATATTAAGAGGTAGTATCATGCTGCACTGCAGCTGAATTGAACCATGCCGATTCCGATGCTTCGCCTACATGACACCGCCGTACAGCGATGGCTATGCCGTCGAGATTCGTGCGGTCGGTAAGTAGTCGGTGACCCGGTTGAGGGAAGGAGAAAAGGAGGGCAACGCGTTCGCATGACAACAATGCCAATGCCAACTGCGCCCATTATATAAGTTGAACGTATATTTTCATGCTACGTACATGTATACATGTATACATGTACGTGTTCTATCATGGTTCTTGAGATATTTGGTGACCGACAGCCAGCAGTCCTAATAATAGAGTCCCATTTTTACCCTTCGGTGACGGACCCCTAAAAAATTTATTAGTTCGTTATATTTTATGTTTATTAGTCGTATAAAAAGATGACACTGTAATTTCAATGTTCCGTTGTTTTGATCGTCTATGAGTTAAGTAATAATATAAAGTATGATTAATGAGTTGTCTGCAATGGAATGGAGATGATTGAAGCGTACACATCTCATTTTAAAGAACTGGTAGCAATAGCCAACTGGACGTAAAAAAGGACTATTATATTCGGCGGCTAAATTACTACATCACAAAAAGATCCGTTATTGTTTTGAACATTTAATTGAAAGCTTTTAAGTGTATTGTAAGAGGTAGTGCTATGCTGCATAGGAGGTAGTGCCATGAATGGTGCATGACAATACATCCTCCTATGAAACGGAATTGGGCCGGCTCGACTTCTCGCTCACTTGATACCGCCGTAAAGTGACACTTACGGTGACAAGTATCCTGCGGTTTATGAGTAGCTGGTGGCCCATTGGGAAGGGGGGAGCTGGACAGGAGATTACGCTGATGTTTATGGGCGTCGGTAGTCGTTGAACGGCTTCGATTTCTCGTTTGTCCTCCTATACTATATAAAAAAAGCAACAACCGAAAACATTACAAACTTTCTGCATATATAAAGCTTTAAGCTAGGTGTATGTTAGAGTTTTCATTATTAAGCCATTAAGCGTATATGTTTATGAAAGGCGAATTTGATGGGAGGAGGAAATGTGCGCAACGCAACTGCGTGATCATGATGTTAGTAATGGGCGTCGGTATTCGTCAAAAGGCACCGATTGCTCGTTCGCCCGTTTCACTTGTCAGTATAGGTATACTATAAAAGGATAAATGAGCCATAAAAGGAAACGATATATACAAATAACGACCAGGGAAGTATTCACACGTTCAAGAATATTACCCTCCTTCTGCAGTCTGGTGACAAGATAACAGCCCTAAACACGTTTAAATAAATGAGGCAAAATGTTTTAGTGCGATTTTCCAATTGTAAGATTGTATGGGATTTCCGTCACAAGTGATGACGGGGCCACATGATTGATCACCGTAACGCGCACACTACCATCTGTCTAAAACATGATACGGACACTTCGCAGAACTGAGGTGTCCACATGTTTAGACGTGGTAATACGGACACTTCGCAGAACTGAGGTGTCCACATGTTTAGACGTGGTAATATGGTCGTTCTAGATTCCTTTCGCTCACATGACACAGCGAGATGATGGTATAGAGGGGGAAAGAGGAAGTGGGCAACAATTATGCAGGCGTCGAGGCATACTCCGGGCACCTGTATTAAACAAAAGACTAGTGAATGGTGTGGTGTAATTTCTTATATCGATCAAATTAAAAGATTAATGAAACGCGTCTGAATGTTCTCCAGTCGCGTCCAGACCTGTACGATATCGTGGTACAGTCGCGTCCAGACCTGTATGATATCGTGGTACAGTCGCGTCCAGACCTGTATGATATCGTGGTACAGTCGTACAGTCGCGTCCAGACCTGTATGATATCGTGGTACAGTCGCGTCCAGACCTGTATGATATCGTGGTACAGTCGCGTCCAGACCTGTATGATATCGTGGTACATATCTGCAATCCGTGAGCATGCTGAAGCTGGCCCCCGCCATTACATTACATTTTATAAGCCTCAAATCTTTAGAAAAGAACATCCATTCTAGGATGATCCAGGCAGCAATTTACAATAAATAATGTTTACGTTAATCGTAACAAATAAATAAAGTATAAATAATTTTTCCGGTACTATTAACAACTTTGAAATCGGGACAGCAGACACCTCATTCATCCGTGACCATAAAGCTTCTTAAACCTAGTTAAATAATTAAATAGACCGCAATAAAGTGCGTTCAGTATTTTTATTTTCTGATTAAAATTTACGTTAAACAAACTTTTTAAAATGCACATGTCACTCTATATGGGCACTTTAAAGAGGCACTTACTTGCTACATGGGGCGACGATGAAATATTATGAAATAAAATATGACATCATTTATGTCGGTTGCTGAATATTTTTCTGTTAGTGATTTCGTGTAAAGGGACGAATATTTTTACAGGAAACCGGAGAAGTGCTGTTTGATTTGACCAAGTACGCGTGATTGTGAAATGCCGCCAGTCGCATGTGGTTGGTGCCATGGCGTACGACAGCCAACGTAGTGTATGCGTAGGAATTTATTTTAGAGAATAGAGGGACAAACAAGTAATCGTAATAACTTGGTGACTGACGCCCATTGATATCCCAACACGTTCCACATCTAAACTGGTTCGTGATCTTTTTATTGCCGATTGAAAGTCTTGATCGTGATAGAGCAGACTTGCCTTTTTTATGTTCACGCGAGGAAACGCTTTTACGCTCCTTCACCGGCCCTGGGTAGGGTTTGGACCCTACCCAGGGCCGGTGTGTTTTGTGGGGCTCGCGGCACGTTACAGTGCGGAATACCCACGAAAACCACCGCAAGTGCCATCAGTGCCGTCTTCGGTGAGGTACCCCGGAACAACAAATCATCAGGGCACCTCGACAGCCAGTCCGTCCCCTAAGGGACCGACGCCTCCTTCACATTTGGATTGCCCCGCGCCACAAGACAGCCCCGATAACTTTCGGACAGTGCATTGGGGTGAGTTTCCCATTCTCGCCCCTTGCCCCTGCGCAAGAGCGCTCTCTTATCCCCTCTTCTTATAAGAGGGGAGCAAAGAGCGTCTACTCCTCCTGCTCTTCAGTCCCCTCTTCTTATCAGAGGTATACAAGGAGCAGCCACCTCCAAAGAGCCTAACTCATCATTCACTTACTCTCGATTTTAGTAGTCCAAGGATTCGTCATATCGCCTTTATGAAAATTAGGTTAATTATGATAAGGGCTGGCTAAAATAGTCTCTACTTAAACTGAATTTTATCTTTTCGTAACACGCTGCTGCCAAAAATATGTTGCTCGTTACAGTATTTTATTTCCGGAAAATCCATAATGAATGGCAAGGACTGCTCGCATAATTGGAATACGCGGGCAGGTAGCGTCCGACTCTCACGGACTAAAAAAAATCCGCTAGTTACTGTTTTTAATTGCTTTTTCCTTTGATTTTGTACAGTATTAAATGTCTCACAAATAAAGCTATCTATATTTATTATTTTATTAAATATTAGTGAATGTTAAACAACAGGGTAAATGGGCGCGTCGAGCAGCCCGCAGTTGTTAGCGCGCGTGGACAGCAGCAGGTATCCGTCGATGCCCCAGTTGCGGCCCCACGAGTTCTTCACTATCCAGTACGGCTCCCCGCTGCTCTCCCCGTACCCCACCACGGTCACCACGTGGTTGGGTTCCTTCTCCTCGCTGAAAGGCGCACATACCTTACTAATTTTATAAATTAATTTTAGTACTAAAAAAACGAAAGTCTGTTAGTATGTTTATTATTTTTCACTGCCTCGTGATCCAGTGGTAAACACGTTCAACCTTATGAGGTTTCGGGTTCGATTCTCGGGTCGGAACCTTAGAATGGTTATTAGGATTTATCCATTTCTGTGTCACACCCACGTGCCTCGGAGAGTCATTTCTGTTTCTTAGTAATACAGTTTGTATGTGTTACACTGCATTGTAATCACACTATTCCGAATCGGGACTCGGACCAGTGACTTTGACCTGTGGTTGAACATACCTGCCCCCTAGACCACAAGCTGACAGAATTCACTGAATGGGGGCCAATTTATGACACCTTAAACGAACGAACATTATATTGTATAGCTATAGTTAATTATTATTTCATTCTTTCTCTCACTAAAGAAGGATAATTTGGAACTACATACCAATCCAATGCGTATAATATCCCGCCGGTATAGCGCCGTATAGTGTAGGAATCTTCGATGGATACTGTCACGGGTCCATGTTGCAGTAAAGCCGTCTGAAAACACAGGAAAATGCCGTTATATAAGTTCTGAAATATAAAGTAGATGTGTCAAGTTTACGCGAATGTTACTCAAAGCCTCTTTAACGGATTAGATCTCTGTTCAATCGCTTGTTTATTAAAACTTTCGTTTCAGATGCTTTACAGCCACCATGGTCAACGGTCACGGCTTTGGTGATGGGTGGTTATAAATCCGTTAAATTTGTTTTAGTTTTGGTAATCTAAGCACTAATGCATTAGAAGGTAGGTTTGACAGGTTATTAAAGTGTCGATTGGCTATTCAATACTTAATTCTTAACTACCACCTATTTTTTTATAATTAATGACTTCTAACCCGTGCAATTGAAACTTTAGGATTATTTGCCATTTACAATCCTTATGGGCTAACCATTTTATTACTGTACACAAATATCCGAAGAGATCGGCCTTCTTGTCGTTTTTGAAAGTAGACTATGACTAGCAGTGGACTGATAAAGACTCATAATGAAGATCACGCCGAAGTTGAACCTTTGCCCACTGCATGCAAGTTGCCAATGAGGCGCAGATCAGCATAATTGTTATATAGACATGTGGCCCTACTTCTCCTCCCCTCCTATGGACCACACAATGAGACACGTCGTCTGTTGTCGTGTAGAAAGGAAAGTGTTGTTTGCCACCTCACTTTGGTAATACGTGAATGTGCCACACGTGGTCACTCTCATCATCAACATCATCACCAACCGGACGACGTCCACCGCCGCGTCGACTCCCCGCCACCTTAATCAACCACACAGTCGTGAGGGCCCATTTCAAATGCAATGCTGGAAGTACTTCTAAGAGTAAGCAGTGAGAGGAATAAGTAGGAGGAGTAAGTAGTAAGAAGAGTGAGTAGTAAGAAGAGTCAGCACGACATACCTTTAGTGCTTCGACATTGTTGGGAGTGACGGCAGCAAACCCTTGGATCTTGTGTGTCGTCATGTTGGCAATTTTACAGTAGCCGTTCTGAAAACAATTTTATGTCATGTTACACCCGACTTCTATGCACAGAAATAGTTGCAATATCCATGGGCGTCGGTGGTCATGAGCGGAAATTTTATATTTTTGGAATTTTATCCTCGACATTTGAATTATCCTTACATGAAAAAAGTGCGAATATCTATTAGAATTAAACAAGTTTTACTTCGGTGTAGTATAAAGCATGTTCGTATTTATTGAACGTAGCACCTTGTTAGCATACGGTGCGTAGTCTGTTTCAGTCGGCAGTCCGTACTTCTTAATCCAGCGGTAGGCAGAGGTTGGGTCTCCACCGCCGCAGCCGCGACCACCGAAACTATAAAAACGAGACATCATCACCAGACTGTATCGGTCCACCGCTCTACATGACCCGTTTCAATGTAAATGGAACGGTTTTGATCTATGTGAACATTCTTCTTTTTTTTTTGGAACTTAACCTATGCCATGGCGGCGAAGAGAAATCCAATACAGCGTCATCGGTTTGTTATAAGTGCTCGTCGGGCGATGAGACTAGGTTTCCGGTCGAAAGAGGGACCGACCTCCCCCCTCTCTCCCGCAGATGGCAGAGATGCATCCCGACACGATGTTGTTTGTAACAGTTAATTTAACTACTATTATCATGGTGAAGGGGACCGAGAGCTCCCTCCACCCCCCATTCTGATGTCAGGGGCAGCTCGCGAGCGGTAGCTGAAATGGACTCGGCGTTGACATGAGCGCGCAGCTCCTGGAACGGGTCACGTCTGGCAAACCCGTACCCCCTATATTTAGATACCGTATACATACATGGATTACGGCTAACAAAAATGGCTCATTTTATCAAGGTTAAAAGTTTATCGGTGTATGCTCCTAGCACGCAATAAGATGTAAATGTAAATTAGACTTATATTTAATTATTACATATTTCGCAGTTACATTACGAAGTTTGCAGTTAATTTTCAACCATATTTTGGTATCCGCTTACATTTATATGCCTAAGCTGTGGCCGCAACACGTACACGTACATCTACAAAGGCAGGCAGTTTGTTTATCCTTTACACCATAGACGATAAGCAGAGTCTAGAGCCAAGCAATTGGTAACCTCGCTACTTTCTACAATAATCTGTGGCCACACCTGGCTAGCTGCTCAGCGCATTGTGCAGCCAGTTGTGAACATTTTCGAACGTTCGTACCGAGGTAGATTTTTTTTCACTGCTCTATGCTGACGGAAGTGTCGAGTATGGATTCATCGGGGGACAGAACTGTAGAAAGAAATAGTGTCATGCACTTGCCAGGTGATTTGCCAGAATAAGCGCTAAGCAGACTAATGCTAAAAGTTCTTTTCCCGAATCTAAAAACTTATGTTCCTCAAAACGAAGAATAAAGCCCAATACAGCTTTATCAGATTGTCTTTTACAGTGTTCGTCGAAAGACGAGAGCTGTGGGGTTGAAAGGCGGTCTGATCCTCTCTCTCCCGCAGATGGAGTACAAGCATCCCATATGAGAAGGTTCATAAAAGTTGACTTCATGGCTAGAGGAACTGCGCTGTCCCTCATCCTCCGACTCTGACGTCTAGGGCTCGCGCGCGGTAACTAAAATGGCGTCGAAGCGATGTGAACGAATAACTCACGGGGAGGATCCTGAGCGGGACCCTTGAGGTCTAAAATGACATATTTACCCCCAAGCACAGTCCAGTATAGCCTGTGCACTGAGTCGAATTAGTGTCCCCCCGTTCCCAGCAGCCAGCGCTGCTGTCACTGCGTCGGCGGCGCTGATAGCCCAGCCAGACTGACACTCCAGTTGTTCTGAAACACGAATATACGAGTAACCACAACTATCTCGTAAGCATCTTGGTTTGCAACCGTATCTAGCAGGCGCGAGCGGAGAGGTTTCGGTATTCGCATCACACACCAGCGCCGCGGCGCGCGTCACGCTATCACAAATCTGTGTCGACATTCAGTGAGTTATTTTCACATTTTCAAAACATGGGGTAGTTAATTTTTGATAGTGACGTCATATCTTTTATGGCCTCGGCAGCTAAGAAAAATATTATTTCATTAATCTCATCTATAAGGGAGTGAAATAAAGGTTGGAAATTCGTGTTAAGTTATTACATTCTTTATGGCAATATATGTATTTAAAATATAAACAAAAATATCCTATTTTTGTCGTGTGTCATGTGAGAGACAAGGATTCGATTCCCCGCCGGAGCGTACTTTTGTGTTCAGTAAATTCTGCTACTACATCACATCTTCGGTAGTATAGTGGTAAGTATCCCCGCCTGTCACGCGGGAGACCGGGGTTCGATTCCCCGCCGGAGAGTATTTTTATACTGTATTTAGTACTGAGTATTTAATTTTTTCGTTCAGCTTACTAGATATAAAATCTCAGGTATTTTTCGTTTTTTTTTTT
>JAFELO010000049.1:769716-787304 GCA_017140195.1 Eumaeus atala | reverse complement strand
ACAGAGATGGCCGCCGTGACCGAATTTCGGTTTAGACGTCAATATTACTATATAGATTTTAGTAAAGCAAGGATAATCGTCTTCCCAGCTATACGAAAAAGGACAGCATAGCTGTCAGTATATGTTTATATCGTGTCACCGAGAGGTACCTCTCAGGACTTGCTGGCGCAATTGGGTTGCAATCAACTTATCATTACCTCTTATAGGTGACCTGGTGGGAAGACGTTCTCTGAGCTAGCTCGGAACAGAGCTGCAAAGTTGGGCCGTTAACAGTTAATCAACAATCCCACTAATATTATTGTCTCAAGTCAAAGTGAAGTTTCCAGTGTAGTAATCGAGGCAATTGACAATTAATAATAATAATAATATTCATAACATCTGTGGACTAATCGCTAACATCACGGCAGCCCAGTCCTGTGCTAAGTACCGTAAGGACTTGTGTTACAGGTACTAGACAACGGACAGTATGTTTTTTTATATATTTAAGAAATCTTATATATTTAAGTGATACACGTCGGTAGTTCAGAAAAGTCTCCGAATGCTCGTCTATCTCTACTATAAAAAATGATGTCTATTCTCTAGCGTTTAGTGAAATTTGTAAAAGGAAAGTATTCATCGCTTGTCTGAAGGTTGTACGGATGTCCATCTACGTGCGACGGCTTGCCATTAGATTATGACTGGCATGCCTGTTATAAGCTAATTGAACTTTACAGAAAACTAATAATTTTACATACTCATTCATTTATGGACACTCTTTATAATTTTACCGTTGTAGCCTCCATTGCAATATAAATTTTACACCGGCTGTTAAAGATTTAATGCACTTTTAGTGATACTCAAAGTGTTCTGGAATTTTATTAATGTTCTTTGTTTCCTCCCTTTTTATCGCATAGGGGCACACAAGCATTTGGCTTGTCTAACATCGGTGGCCCCAAGGAAACTGTACTTTTGCAAGACCTACAGTGCACAGACTGTAGCAAATGAATGAAGATTTATATGGATGTGTACGTATGTATAATTTGTAGTCTCGGGCTAAGTATAGACCGAAAATATAGCTTGGCGGAGTGAGATAAAACACTATGAAAGAAGCGGGCGACGGTGAGAGACGGGATACGTGGCGAGCCGCCATTCTTTATATTTATCTATCTAAATATAATATTGTAATTTGTGGTTGTATATATGTCGCAGTCGGATTGTTTTAATCACTGTATTTCATTACGACTAGCCACATTCAAAAACAGGGCCTTATTGAAATAAAGTAAATAATTATCCGCCTTTTTGCCACGTTTTAGTTCCTAACTTTAACACCCGCGGCGTTGCTTATGGCGTCGAATGCAGGATACAGAGAAATAGAAAAACTATGCCCAGATAGGTTCGAAGGTTTAGGCGGGAGCGTAGCTCCACCCTAAGCTTTTGTGGTTAGATTTTTTTTATTTACACTCAAAACACTTGGCCTTATTATACCTGTATCGATCGCTATCACTGCCTAAAATCAAAACATTTAAAGTGGCTAAACGTCGGCCGCCAATTTAAAGACGCCCCGCAATGATTGTCCGGCTGATAGTTAGCCACAAAATAAAATGGCCCTGTTATTGAAAATGGCTAGCCGTAATGTTGTACGGCGATTTGTACAAAACGACTACTTTATATATTTGTATGTATAACAATAAGATTATATTACACAACCCATGCATCTAGGTATTAAAGAGCATGGGGAATAAAGAAATATTTGTAGAATATCTAAATATAATATAGTAGTGCCGTACAGCAATGTGAGTGTCCGGTGGCACACTGGAGAGGAGAACGGAAGGAGGGCAACGCATCTGCATGACATTTAAACGTATGTATATGATCTGTGGTATTTGCCAAAAGGATTCAATTTCTCGTTTGTCCCCCTACACTAGCAGGGAGCAGGAGCATGAAAATCTACATACATACACCGTAATAGCATTACCCACCTTCTGTTCAAGTTGGATAATTGTGTAAAATTAACTTTGATTGTGAAACGTTGTCCCGGTTAATTAGATATCGTTGTTATAAATCATAGGGTAATGGAGGCAATATATCTAGACCAGACTCACGGAGTGCCTGAGATAAGTAAACGGGATTTTATATCTCGTTTATCTCAGACATAACTGTTCATGGCCATCGCAGCTGGACACTGGAAAGCTTGGAATTAGGTTAAGATACAGATATCTGAGGGATAAACGAAAGCTGGCGAGCTGAAGACTATTGGCAATTTCTTTAGGTATTAGGTTTTAGAGTAGATTTTGTCATGGGAATACTGAAAAAAAGAAAAACAACCAGATTTTTTTCTTAGAAATGTTCAAAAGAAGAATAAAAATGTAGTAGTAATAGTAGAAGATAGAACATAATAGACTAGCTCCTTCCCGGCTTCGCACGGATATTTCACGAAACAAAAATATATTTGATTTCAAAATATAAAAATTATAAATTTTGATTGCGGCTTCGTTACACATCACAATGACAACAAATTAAATTTATGACAGAACATCGTCTAGGACAACTAGTTGTTCGTTTAAGCTAAGACATAAGTCTTATATAAATAGATGTAGAAATTAGTTGACAGTAATTACTGCATTTATATAAGGATTAAAGTATAATATTTTCTTCACACTTTGGCTATAGTAGCTATGTTTTCATTATGATCAAATCTTTTCAGAAAATGGTGTATAGCGTATATTCATCACTGATAACGTAGGATTCTAACGGTAAAAGAATTTTTCAAATCCAGTCCAGTAGTTTCGGAGCCTATTCACTGCAAACAAACAATCAATCAAACGTTTCCTCTTCACAATATTAGTATAGATTCATATTACGGCCTCCTACCCGGTGAACTGACTACTTGGGTAAGGTGGCGGGCAGCCACTGGATGCAAGATGCTCACAATCGTGACCTACGGTGCCCTATGAGCGAGGTCTATGTCCAGCAGTGGACTTCGTCCGGCAGATGTAAAAGTGGCGAATAGGCATAAGCTCACTTTGTACACTATATGCATACGACCGATCATGTCCTCATGTCAGATTCTTGCGCATGGCCACTGGATGCCCGTGGTACATTCGTAACATCGACCTATGTTGCGACTTTCATCGACTAACATCGATAAAAGGACACTTCCAAGAGCTGTCTCAAAAGTTCTTTGACCGTGCTCGTAATCACAAAAACAAAGTAATCGTTGAAACGTCGGAATACGACCCGACGTTAATAACCGATTCCCGTTACCGTCGGCCGAAGCACGTACTGCACGACGCCGACGACGCGATAGCCATAGCAGTTGCTAAGTCCGCCCTTGCACACAAGCAAAAACACACCCATACTCGCATCCGCAGTAAAATGCCAATAGGGCCAACCTACGGATAGCAGGTTTTAGTCGGTAGTAGCCATCGCTTCACGACCTGAGCCCGACACACACTTCAGGCCGGTCGAGCGATGAAATCTCACATATAGTGACACAGTTATAACACATATGACTGACAGAATGACAAACTCACACACCGCTTACGGAAACGAGCCCGGGTTCAAATCCGTAAGTTGAGAGCTTAGATTTGTAGAAATAAAATAACGCGACTGTAGAGAGCTCTAATAATAATAAATAATCAAGAACACGGCTTTTGTCGATTTGTAGCGCAAATCAACCCCTCCCGTCATGGGGGGGGGGGGCGTGAGGTGGCCGGCCTCCTCAGATAAGCCAAACATTAAACGAGCTTAATTATCCTTATCCACGACACCGCAACTTAAAGGACATCGTGCGCGCGCCGTCTTAGTAGAGTGGACAGGGGGACAGTTTCCCCCTTTTCGGTCCGAATAATAATTACCATAGGGTAACGCCCACAATATAATTTTGGTTCACCTCTTCCCATCTGCGGGAAAAGACGGGGGTCTGTCCCCCTATCGTCTCCCTATGCCGGAAGACACAAAAGTTTTCGTAGTCATTCAAACTGTTAAGGCTGGACAAGCGCCACAAGTAGTACCTACTACTTGCGGCGCTTGTCCAGCCTTAACCTCCTCTCCCTCCGAAAAAAAAATTAAATATTTTTTTACTTAAGTAAATATTTGTTTATTTTTTTAATTTGATGTTGGGTTAGTTTAGTGCCTACAATAAGTACAGACTTTCTTTAACATTTTTATGTAAAGCTTCCCGCACCGTTAGCACGGAGGCCCTGCCCGATCTTGCCGGATTACTGCCAGTAGAATTAGAAATTCCACGCCGCGCAGCCATTTGTTATCATTCAAAGAACCTCTCCAAACCTGATTTCTTAAGACCAGAAGACAGTCATAAGATAAACAGGCTGTTTAGCCAAAACCTAGTTAACGAATGGCAGACGCGATGGAATAGTTCAACTGAAGGGCGACATTTACATATTTCTTTCCGTGCGTGTGCTATCGCTTACCGAAACACTGACTAGAAATCGATTATTGCGTTGCACATTTTCTTACCGGCCACGGTAACTTTAAAAGCAAACTTTTTGGCTTTAAACTAGTGGCTTCACTCTGTGATTGCTCCACAAAGGTTAACGAATACGAACAAACATCACATCACATCGCTTGGAAGTGTAGTCTTTGGCATTGTGAGCGAACCATGATGTACACAGTATCCATAGTGTTACGGCGTAATTTACAACGGCGATCTCGTGGATAAAAACTGGTGGCGGAGATTCTTGCCGAGAGCTACTCCTATGTCTCGGATAGGAGGGCTCTCGGCTTGAACCCCACGCATGACGAGATCCTGCGGGTCCGCCGGCTATGGCGTGTAGCGTTAATGCAGAGGTAGGGGGTGGACCTGGCGCGGCAGCCGTACGGTAGAGAGATAACGGCTGCATTGGGCCTGGTCCCCTAGCGGTGTATGTGGAGGGAAACGCCTCATCTTCCATCTGACGCAGATATTCAGCGGGCACGGTGTGAATGAGTGATTTCGGTGAGATCTGTGTCGGATGGCCCACAGGTAGCCGACGACTCGGTGTCACGATTGTGGCGCGGCGGTGGACTCGGCCCAGCACACCCTCGCGGTGTGTCAGTAGTCGGAGGGGACTTGCCAAAGTCGAGCATCATCGTAGCGATGCTCGGCAGCGACGAGTCCTAACAGGCTTCCTTCTGCGAGACCGTCATGTCCCAGAAGGAAGCCGACGAGCGGGTGAGAGAGGAGGCTGCCGACGCGGCCTCCCCCCGCCGACGACGAATGGGGGTACGAAGGAGGCGTTATCTGCAGCGCCTTCAGTAGTGCCCCTGTGTTCCATGTCGGGCCGGGATGGGAACCCGGTCCACTTCCAAAGACACGGCGTCGTGGGGACTGTCTTAGCGTAGCCGGACAGTCCCCGAGGAGGTGAAGTCTGGCCTTTTTGCCGAGGTCAGCCTGTCGCTGGGGGGGTCCTGTTGCCTGCAGATCCGGGACCCTCCACTAATAGCGGCTGAGGGCTCCCGTAGGGGTTTAGTTGGTATTGCTACCCAATGGCCGAGTACAGCATAGTTCTCCCCAGACCTATGTTGGACTCGGCCTACCCGGGCTCCCAGGTATCATTTAAAAAAGTATGAAATATACATAACTATTACCTAATACCACATAACAAAGAAATCATTTGTTGTCATACGACCTATCTATGAAATAATAAGTGATAGCGTCTTGTAATTTATAAATCGGTCTTATAGTTTATAAACGCTAGCTGCATGCACGATAGTAACGTTCCGAGATATAGAAAAGTACAACTCATCTTTTTTCACTACAGGCGATGCTTTCACTATCCAGTTAGAGAACCGTTATCAAGTAACCACCATTTTTAAGGTTATACTTCTTCTGGCGCGTTAGGGAAAAATGTTTAGAGCAATTTTTTTAAGATGCGCGCGCATTCCGTCACGAAACACCCTGAAGTTAGATATAGTCGGTATTTTAGTTTTTCAAGGAAGTTACCATAATGCGTTATAATAAAACTTTCAATGTATTAGATATAATTTTTCTATTATCAGTGTCGTTCTTTCCTACAAACGTAAAATAAGGCCAAATATAAAAATTTAGAAAAGACTTTTATCTGGCTACGCCATAGAAGTATAGCTTCCAACGCGTGTATATAAATACACACACACTCGTTTGAGCAGGAGTTGTGAGTGGTTCCCCAGTCGTCCTCATACGCAACCAACCCATCCACCTATAATCGGGGCTTCAGTTGCGTCCTGCAACCCCTGTCACACCGCACACTTCTCTGCTCCGGACTGCACTAGCCAAATGGTTATAGTCTTTGCTATGCACAGAACATGTATAAACTCACTGCTAGTCCACATGTCGTGTTAAACTAAAACAAAAGTACATGGTTTTATTAGCATATTTCAAACTGAAAACATTAGAACAGTTGCACAGTTGCACAGTTCCGCATAACATTATGAGCAGTTGAAAGTTGTACTGTGCGGGCGAGTTCCAATCGAGATGGAATTAACATTCGGCCTGGTGTGTACTGATTTAAATACCGTTTATAACTGTGTAAACTTGTTGCAACTTATTGTGCAGTTATTTTATAATCGTTTCTTGCTAAAGCTCGGATTTTATCGCGGTTTATTTAAGTACCAGCATCACCCCGCGGTTCCCCCTGCGCAACTCTGGTCTTATTAGACGTAGCGTCATAGTATATAGCTTTCCAAGATAAATGGACTACCCAACAGAAAAAATATTTTTTTTCTCTTCGGGCCAATAGTTCCTGTGATTAGTGCGTACAAATAGACAAACTTCGGCTTATCATTATTAGTATAGATTTTATTATTTTATATGTAACGATCGTTGCTACAGGAGGATTGAACAAATCTGCTGTTAAGCATCTGAAACGTCGGGCTTTTTAAAATACTATCCGCTGTAAAGTCCGTTCAAGCAATTTTATCGTAGTAAAATTCGCGTAAACTGAAGATATCAATGTTATATTTTATGTTGATAGTGACCATGGCTGTGGTAATCAACGGACACTTTAACATCGGGATCACTTAAATTTACAACAGCGTACTCAGTATGAGGAGTATATATGTAGAGTCACACAAACTCAGAGTCGTGTCGTTATATTAAAGCAAATAAGTTGGTATGACAAAAGCTGAGAGGCCGGCCACCTCGATCGATTACAGTAATATTGAATATTTTATTAGTTTGTAATGTTATTAACCGAAGTTACTGTGATTTCCTTCTTTCTATTTCCAGTAGTAAAGCCATATAACATTATTATAATTAGCTAATTAAAGTTAAGACAATAGATGCTTCTCCGATCGAATTTGATTACCTTTTATTTATTTCCATCATCTCTTTATTTACAACTAAACTAACTAAACTGGTGTTACGGTGCAGGTGCCGCCTGTTAAGACCGTTAGCCACGTGGGGTCCTGGGTTCGATCGGTCCTAGGGTCGGGCAACTGTTATTAAATATTTCTCAGATTATTCTGAGCACGCATTACATTGTCCGGGCTTGGAAGTGGCCACAGGCTTGCCACCTATGACATCATGGGCCCCATTAACTTCGCTAATCGTGGGCGTTCTAGTATATCTACTGGACTTACGAGTTGTGGATGTACTAGCACACCTCTGCCTACCTCTTAAGGGATAACAGGCTTGAAGATACTACTACTAACTAGTGCAATGCCCCCGCTTGAGACTGATAAAATTACCTTATATGTCGTATAAGGCGTAAATGAGTATTCGGAGCTATTTGTTGACTGTCTACGCCCATTAACATCAGCAAGGACGTCATGCATATGCATTGCTTTCGCTTTCCTACCACGAATGGGCCACCGGCAACTCTCACACGCCGCACAAGACGCGTCATCAAAGTCTTTAGGATGGTAGGTATCGTGTGATCAGTCACACGATACCTACCATCCGAAAACTTCTCTTGATTTACCAGATCCTGTAGTGCCAGATCTTGTAGAGCCAGCCCCATTCAAATTAAATGCAACAGTGGCAATACCTGTTGCTAGGGCATCAGCACAATGATATTGCTATTCAATATTCCCTGGTATTCGGGCCAAAGAAAAGTTAGGAGCAATAGCATACACACCAGTAGATCTATCTCCGTTTTAGATCTTTTTCTTACTTTTGTTATACAAAAAAGAGAAGTCCTTTTTGGTAAGCAAGAAAGCGCTCCTTGTGGACAACAGAAGTCGTGGCACGAGACGCATTGCTTCATTTTCTTACCAAATTGACGAATTCTATCCTTTCGTCACGCTTAAAATATAGCTCCATGACAAATTCATCCTTAAAGCATTTACAATACGGTGTAATTCACAACGGCATCAAAAATTATGAATGATTATCCATAAACGAGTCTTTAAACGAAAATAAATCTTAGTATGAATATTTAAGGTAGGTTATTAGATACGATGGTGCGATGCAAGATGGGAGCGAAATGCACCCGCAGGCCGCAAGCTGTCACGCGCCCAGTTTTTTGGTTCAACGATCTCAAAAAATGATTTTAATTAAAGTATGAAATGTAGTTTGTTAAATTGAAACTTGCGTTTAATTTCATGTATTTAGTAAATGATGTGTGTTAGGCGTATGGTTGTCAATGGATTGATAGACTTACAAAAACCTTTGTAAGTCAATGATGGGTTGTTACTATTCCAACATCAATTGGCACTGGTAGTTTTTGGAGTGATGAAAAGTGGTAGCAGCCACATGAAACATTAACACACATGTTAGGAACGCGTATTTTACTTTACACTGCCTTGATGTCTACTGACAAGCTTGTTTAACCGCAGTGGACTCTCCCCGGCCTAGACCAAAAAGTGTTATTGCAATTTCTTGTCAAATTTAGGGAGATGGTGATATTACTCCTCCTACGCCTGATTTATCTCCGGTCATGTCAACTTCTGATCTATCGGAATGGTGTGAGAAGATAATAAAGAGTGCTTCTGTGTCTGCATACATACATGCAGTGTCCCTTTTGTCTTTTTTGGTGATGAAGGGAAATGCATTTACGCATGATACCTGGGACCCCGGGTAGACCCCAGACCTATGTTGGACCCGGCCATTGGGTGGCAATAACAACTAAACCCCTACGGGAGCCTTCTGCCGCTATTAGTGGAGGGTCCCGAATCTGCAGGCAACAGGACCCCTCCAGCGACAGCCTGGCCTCGGCGAAAAGGTCAGACTTCATCTCCTCGGAGACTGTCTGGCTACTCTATGACAGTCCCCACGACGCCGTGTCTTTGGAAGTGGACCGGGTTCCCATCCCGGCCCGACACGGAACACAGGGGCACTACTGCAGGCGCTGCAAATAGCGCCTCTTTCGTACCCCTATTCCTCGTCGGCGGGGGGAGGCCGCGTCGGCAGCCTCCTCTCTCACCCGCTCGTCGGCTTCCTTCTGGGACATGACGGTCTCGCAGAAGGAAGCCATCGTTTGGTAAGACTCGTCGCTGCCGAGCATCGCGACGATGATGCTCGGCTTTGACAAGTCACCACCGATAATTGATGTCAGATCGTGAGGCAGCGCCGCTGACCTCGGCCACACCTCGAGGGTGTGCAGGGCCGAGTCCACCGTCGCGTCACACATACAGTGTCCCTGGCAGAATTTGAGGTTAACTGATTTATTATATTGTGCTTAGCTCAAGTTGTTTTTATGTAAGCGGTAATATGATATTGTGGTAACGAAAAGTATTTAATAGCATGTCTTTTCAAATAATCATATTTTTTGCTATAGATCTATAATAGCATAGTACGTAGCCCTGTACCCAATTCATTTACTATACAAATAAAATATAGTTAATTTGTTTTTACTATATTTAAGATATTTTTATATAAATATAATACCTACATAGATAAACATCACATACGACCGGGATTTGAACCCGCAACCTCTGGCGTAACGAACATGGCCATACTGGTTGTCGAAATTTCAGGACAAATGGTGTTCACGCGTGGATGATAATCCAGTGAGCTTGAGCATCCACCATGCTTTGCTACCCGTGTAGGTGATGATTTTTAGTAAAGATACTGAATGCTTTATTTGAGTGGCCGAGTCAATGTATTTATATACTTATAACGGTAGGTGCTATTCGTTAATATCACCCACGCGAATACTACCTGAGTAACTTTGTGCAGGTTTAGATGACCAGTTCTTTCGTATTATGTAGGATTAATCTACGTTCCGTTTTTAAATGTAAGCCGGATAATGTTGAATACCTGTCAAGATATTTACACAGTCTGTCTTGTCTTGTATGGCAGCTGCTACAGCTGATGCCTGTGTTGGACACATACAGTATCCAGTACGGCCCCGAAGGGCATGAGATGAGGACACGTTGGGTGAGTACCTCAGTGATGTGTTTAATTTGCCATTATACAGGAAATACTCCTCACCCAGAATTCATCAACTAGGATGTTCACACAGCCCTGCATATGTTGGATGAAGTAAAGCGAAGCTATTGATTACAATATGGGATAATGTTGTAAAATAATTTTATTTCCAAAACCCATAAAGTACAGCTAGTGATATTGTAATATCATTGGAGCCTAAGTTAGAATGTTAACAATGTTCGAATCATTTATTTTTTTGAACCCGTGTACTTTAAACCGTGTTTATTATTTAAATTGCGTAATTTTATTTTAAATTATCGCATACCGTCATATTCGGTATGCCTATAGCGTAATACCACATAAAACTACTAATTTAAAAAGAGTTTCATTCATTCGTTCCATATGGTATGTGCAGACAATATTATTGTTATATTGATATCAAAGTGTAAAAAATCCACATTATGATGGAATAATGGAGAATTATATTTAGTATCCATAATGCTTATAATATTATGGTTCAATATTTAGAAGTAAGGTACTAACGTGAGTTAAGCTAAGAGTGATATATACCCTTTTAGTTAGGCGACCCTAAAATTGACTTGTTGAAAGAAAAAAAAATAGGACTTATCCACGATGAGTATTAAAACATGGGGCCCCTAGTGTTAGATATAATCATCGTAAGCTCGGGATTAATTAAAAACCTACAACGGGAGATCACGCCCACGCGCCAAACTGCGTGTCATATACGTACTTGGTGATTTGGGAATACAGGTTTTGACGTTTAACCTTAGCTTAGCCCTTAGGTGCAATAACAAGTAGGTGTTGATACACGGGTTCGTTTCTCATCGAGTATGTTTCAGTGAAAGGGTGCAAACAAGCAGACGCCATAGTGTATTACTACTATATACTACTCGTTTTGACGCAATCGGGTAAATAGAGATCAGTATTGATTTATCACGCGTGATAAAACTCGCGTCCATCCCTCGTCCGGCTTCTATAAAACATTAGCATTTAATAACATCAAAATACTACACGCAGCACAGAACTTCCATTAACCGCCGTGATACACTTATAAAAGGTATAATTGGTCCCTGGTGTTATCCGTTAAGTCCAAACCGGTTCCCATGAGCCACTGGTTTTTATGTTACTGGATAAATGCTCTTGTAGTTCCCCAAGATAATAATAAACTACAACAAGGATTTATGTCTCTCTCTCCTGCAGACATAAAACCGTCTCATACAGTATATGTAGAAACTGTATATTTGAGCTTTCCACAGGATAATATGTCATTTATATAAAAAAACTGTGCCATTGATACACTTCGTCATTGACGCCATCTTAACAATGATCAGCATCTAATTCCTAGATATATTTTAGTTTATTGGTTGACCCATATATGAGAATTGCATACGCTAGCACCGTTGCTAACATTCTGATTTGTAAAATTTTCTTAGGACAATAACACTTATCTTTAAACTTGATGCAGGACAATATTCAATTAAATTATTTTATTCGCCAGTATACAGCGTTGCCCCATATTTTTTTTATTCTTCCATGTACTAGCCGCAGCTATCCAGCTATATAGAGATCAATGCCCTGAGCTAATTAAGAAAAGCAATTTGCAAGATATTTATGAGTGCCAGCAATATGTAAGGTAGGGCAAATCGGCTCTTTTAAAATTAGATTGTTAACGAGATTAAAATGTTGTGCGAACTTTTACGACTGCTGCCGGCGGCGGTTCAGTCTGAAACGTATTTAATGTGCGCTGTTAAATTGGATATTAAACAAAATTAAAATCTTTTGTTAATATTAGTATTATTTAAAATAACATATATAATTACAATAGAACTCATTGCGGTTCAAATTGTATACATGTTACATATTTTACAATTGTGATGTTTCTACAGTAACCTCGATTTGTTTTTCCATTTGAGTATAATTTAGAAATCTTAAAAAAAATGGTTTTTAAATGCATTGAAATTTGAAAAATAGTTTTATATATTTTTTATGTTTGTCTTGTGTATTGTGTCAAATCGCTTTAACAACTAGTGTGATTACGCATGATATTCTTATTTATTCATTATGATATTGCGAGCAAGAGTGTTAGTTAGGCATCAGCCAGGAGTAAGGAGAAGCTTCATATAGTAGCTGGATAGATGCGAGTCCTCATTGAAGGACTCCACAAAGTGGGCGGATAGTTACCGACGATGGACACACGTAGGAGGGAGAGCCGGCACGCCCTCTGAGGTATACCTCTCACATAATACCGCCGTGAAGTGACAGCTAACCTAACGCGCTATTATGAGTTTTTTGTGGTCCATTGGAGGAGGAGGTAGAGGAATGCATCTACATACCATTATGTGAATGCCTATGGGTGTCGGCCAGCGAAGGTCGACTGCTCATTTACCATATACAGCTCATGTAGGATTTTGTAACTGCCGTCGCCTAAAGGTATCTCAATGAACCTAGTATGTACAGATGCATTTCCATTCTTAACCCCCGACGTAAAAAGAAGGGTGTTGCACGAGTGTCTTTATGCGTTTGTGTCTGTCTTTGACATCGTAGCGCCCAAACGTGTGAACTGATTTGCATTAATCGGTTTTGTTCGACAGCTGACTTAGTATTTCCGTCGGGGTTTTTATATTTTTTCAGCCGAATGTAAGTGTGTTTATTTGTTTGAATGTATATTTTTACGTTTCATGATGCAGAAAACACCAGAGAAAAATGTTGTCATCTTAGTGTGTGTGCTATTACTGCAGTGCAGCCGAAAAACTCTTGCTCGTTAGCGAGAGATTCCATGACACCTCCGCAAAGTGACGTGAACCGGTGTTTCGTGCGGTTTGCGAATTCTCGATGGCCCGTCGGGAAAACGAGGGAGGGACAATAACAAGTCATAAAATTTATGCGAATGTGTAGACATTAGTCGACTATTGGCTCCGACTGCAAGTTAGCTTAGGCTGGGTAAGCTTACAACACAAAGTTTATCAGAGAATATGCATTTTGCTCACAAACAACTCAAATCAACAGAAGTATTTTCGCTAGCGAATCAATAGCTTATGCAGCATTTTGTGTTTCGGCGTAGCTCCAGGATGCGACGGGAGGCATCAGGAGCTCGTGACAGCTGTCAGGAGCCGTCATGAGACAAGGGCAGCTAGCACAAGAACAATATAGGTCGGGATGATCTATAAACAACGGTCAGAACAATGAGATCCTTACAAATGGCGTGGTTAGAATTGATCTCTAAGACTATATATGGGTTCACGGGTTAAACTAATGTTACTATACCTAGTATTGTATACGTGCCTTTTATAGTCTACTGACGTCCATAGACATCTGTATAACTGTTGTCTTGCTTCCCTCCTGCCCTCCATCAGGCTACCGGAAATTCACAAGCTGTACGAAATGCAGCACAGCTGTCACTTTGCGCTATATTTGAATAAAATTAAAGCGAGAGGCACCCTTCCCTTCGACTGCCGTGCGGCTTGACAATATTTCTATAAGAAAAGTCACCATATTCTGTGTATGCGTATTTTACCTACATAATATTAAGAGGTATGTGACCTTAATGAGTCGAACTAAATGCAGCATCTTATTTTTACTGTGGGCAAATGATTCTAGCGTGTGTGAGTTTCTGGTGGTGGTATGAAGGGGAAGGGCTATTGTTTTTGGCGCCATTTGTCGCCGCATTGCTCTGATTGCTTGTTTTCCACCTTACGCTGTAAAATATAGATAGGCAGAAGTGAAAACGTCAACAATGACATGTATATTCACATGTTCCGAGCTCGAAATATTTCCGACGCGTCTAATCGAGGCTTCACCTAAAAAATTAAAGTTTAAGTTACAAGGCTGATGATAATGATGATGACTGTTTCGCTACGTCTGACTCGATGTGTGAAAAGCTCTCGTATATGTGTGTGGGCAAAAGTGCCCATAAACCAGTTTGCACTTAAAAAACTTACTAGTGACAGCCCTATGCACTTCGTAACTTTTCGTACCTTAAAGCCCGCGCAGTTGGACCTTCTTTGGAAATGATACGGCCGGGTCAAGCTATTTCGCCGGTTGCAACCTAATTAACTTTGCCGGGTTATTAAATGGGGAGTAATGTTTCCACTTAGCCGTTGAAATGCGCGGTTTAATGATCTCTCATATTTAAGGGTTTTTACAGTTCGTGTTTAAATAATCTGCGATACATTTGGCAACATGTTTTTTTTTAATTTATTCATTTTAGGTCGCTGAAGCAAATAGGGTCATTAGCGACTACTTATTGTATTATAGATGGGGGGGGGGGGGGGGGGGNNNGGGGGGGGGGGCGAAACTTGTGTTAAATTGTACATTGCACCTCCTTCGGGAGTCGTATCTATATACCTATCCATGGGTGAAAACCGCATTAAAATCCGTTTTGTAGTTTTTGAGAAAATCACATATTTTGGAGACTTCGTTTTACATGTAAGAAGATATAATGTTGTCTAGCGGAGAAGGAAAATGCGCGGCTCTTGTCTGTGCTGCCCCTACCATTGTCTTCTCTCCGCCAGGCTCTTTGCCGTTAGATTAGTTAGTTCTCCGTTAGACAACACATGACATAGACATTACAATCATTTGAATATAATCAGATGTACTTCCATTTTTAATCCGTACCTGAGTGTGCATGTATGTTTATTTGTATGTATGTATGTAAATTTCTATATCTTCTGCTACAGTCGATTAGCGCAGCTCGATAACGCGAGAAATCCGGGTACATAAAATAGATTCATATATGCCGTCGGTATTAGACTATTCCCATCATGATATCAAATGTAGATTTTCATTTCCTAACACGATTTCACTCGGTCGAGATACAAGTGAGTAAATGTCTAATAAAATCAGAAAATCTTTATTACACGCTCTTCTTATTGTTGTAGCATCGTAAAACTTGCCTACAGTATTTAGATTAGATAACAATGTACCGCCTAATATATATCGCCTCTGTGGTGTGACGGTACGTGTGTCGACTGTCAAGGCCATTAGCCTCGTGGGTTCGATCCCCAGGTCGGGCAACTAGTGTTAAATGTTTTTCAGATTATTCTGGGCATACATTACATTGCCCGGGATTGGAATGTGCCCGAAGTGCCCATAGGCTTGCCATCTATGACACCGTGAGCCTCAGTACCTTGGCTAATCGTGGGTGCGCTAGTACATCTACTGGACTTACGAGTTGTGGATGTCCTAGCACACCTCTGCATACCTCTTCGGGAATAATAGCCGTGAAGGTACTTTTTACTTTTTTTTTTTCCATTGATTTTGTGAGCACGCACAAGTGCACTCTCTATTCTCCTATTCCGATGGGACGGCAATCCAACACGCCTGGAGAAAAAACAGGCACATGGCTGACAGCTTAACGTGTTATCCCAGGCATGAGGGTGTAACAACTCCAACTGCCTAGCTCCTGCCTGTTATTAGAAGTTCAAAAATCTTAATCTGCCTGGGATCTGAACCCGAGACCTCACATCTGTCACAGAACCTGCTTCTTACTAGACACTGCGACAGTCACAGTACCATGTTATTGTAGATAACAATACAATAAAAATTGTACCTTCAGTTAAATTTTTATAACACACATGTGTTAAACTATTTAAAAAACGCGAGAGATATTAGTGATTAATTGCCAGTTTTTAAATTAATGTAGCAGTATCATTCATCATGGCAATCATCATAATATTTGTATTTCGTATTTAAATCCAAAGAGTTGAAATGTTCACTTTCTTTAATACGATTTAAAAGTCGACCGGAAATTAGAATATTCGTTCACGATAATAATTAACATATTCGATTATGAATCGTGTTGATTAATCATGATGTTTTTGTCTCGAAGATTTTTGATAAAGAATGGGAGCTAATTTTAAATATATTAAAAACTGTTAGGGAATGGTCAGTATTTATAGGCGTTTCCACTTCTTTTGTATTCAAGAAAAACACGGAGACAAAATTTTGTGGATCCGCAATTGTAAAATTATATTATATATTACGTACCAATGAGTCTTTCTAGGTTTAGTATATTTTCTAAGTGCCCTTATCGTGAATGAAACCATCGTAGGGAATCTGGAGGAGATGGAGAATATAGACAACCAAATGCAAAAGTGCGTTGCCTTCCTTCAACCTGTTCCTCAATGAATCACCGACTACTCCAAACTGCAAGCCATCTCTTTTAAGTAAATCATGTGAAGGGGTCACTCTTCGGTCGTGCCGTCCAATTCGATTGCAATGCAGCATGGCACTACCTCTTACTTGAACTCTTCACCCGACGTCCAAAATCTTTTTCGTTTGTATTTCCTAAGTTCTCATTTTACATGCCACCCAAATACCGCCCACCCGTGGCAGAAGGAGGGGCATTCCCCCAAGTAATGATAGCTCAATTAGATCTTCCAACCCCCATGGTAATGCAAGGCCAACTTTAACTGGCGCATGTGAACCGCTCCCTCGTTAGGGAGATGTCTTGGGGCCTTGGCCAAGGTAATAATAGTTACTTGAGCTCGTCATAAATAACTAATCCCTAATGCATCCTTCCTATATGCGGGCAAGGAGGCGGTGTCTGTCCTCCTATCGACCACAATGTCAAATAGACCGTCGCGTCGCCCGACGTGTCTTATAGTAGATATCAAGCTGAACTGAACACTTCTGTCGAAGTAGAACAAAAAGAAACATGGCGCCCTAGGGCTAGTCCTCGCTTCTCGCGTGCCTAAGCATAAATCCCCCATCGGTAATAGATGAAATTTTAACGAGATACTCAAGATGTATAACAAATGTCCTATAACGTAGAAATTTATTCTACAATAAAGTTGGAAGTCCGATTTTATTGACTCCTGAACTACATTGCAGTTGTAAAGTTATGTAAACCGAAAAACAACTTTTTTTTTGTTACAGTTTGCACTAGGCACAAGCACTTATTATGGACGATATTATAGTACAGGGGGATAAACGGGCAATCAGAGCCTTTCTACGACGACCGGCGCCCATGAACATCCGCATAATTAATTTGCCGATGCGTTACCCTCCTTTACATCTCCCAATGGGGGGCCCATTGGGCACGATATATTATTTACTGGTTTATATGTCAGTCTACCTAGTGTCAGTGATGACTACGCTGCCATGTATTATGTAGTCGGGTTAAACTCAAAAGTAAGGAACAACTTAAAAGTTATTTTACATTATAGTATGACTATAAAAGAAAGATTAGATCAATAATTAATTAATGATGGACGCATTCTTTTTACTCGTTTTCATCAGAAGGACGTAAGGGTTTTCGAGAGTTTGTTCGTACGTATGCCTGTATAAATTTGCTTGC
>JAFELO010000049.1:750628-769213 GCA_017140195.1 Eumaeus atala | reverse complement strand
TCTCCCTACACCAGAAGACACAAAAGTCTTCGCTAGTCCGAAAAACTGTAGGCGGGAACAATAGCGCCGCCAACCTATAAGGTCTCTTCGAAAAAAAAACTTGACAAAAAAAGCACACTTTGTATAGTTTTATTTTGTATAGTAAATAAATGAGCATAGACATCTGACTAATTGTTATGGACGACCGGAAACCCACAAAAGTTGTAACTGCTATTATTATAAATGGGAAAGTTTGTAGGTGTGTTTGTGGTATAGCCTTGACTACGATGTTGAATCACATCAAAATTACTTCATTACCAAAAAATAATGCTTCTGGGATAAATATTACGCATGCAAAACCGCGTGCTGGTAATTCATGACCATATTTATGAAATGTCACATATTGAATGTCTAATGTCTTCCATTATCGAAACCCCTTGCCTCCATCCATTAACCAATGTCGATCTTAAAAATTACCCTTATCGGTTACAAATTTTCTTAAAAGGGAAAACAACATATCAAATGTAATATTTGACTTGTGACTTTTCCACTTCTTGGAAATTTTATGGTATATTATTACAAGCGTGGGAGGCTTTTAGGTTGTATTAGGTTATGTAATGTATGAACTCTGAGCAGAGAATAGCACAGCTGACAGAGAACAGCCTATGAGTTCGTCTACTGCAGAAAATAGTCTAATAATAATAATAAAAATACCTATCTATTTAATAGACTTCTAGGCTCACAATTTATATCTAATATAACGGAAAGCAGTATCTATAGTCAGACAACTAAAACCGAGGAAAGGTACCAAGTAAAATAAATAATGAAGAGAGCAAACGGCAGCGGTGTTTGTTTAGTATTTAAAATAAAAAAATAAAAAACATCTCCGGTACATATTTACCATCTGGCTCAAGAATTAATACATCTTATTGGCACGTTTACTAATGTATTCCTTTAGATTTCCAGGGCCGTATTCAGCATATCATTCTATAAATTATAAACTCCAGTATTATTATTATTATTATTATTATTATTATTATTATTATTATTATTATTATTATTATTATTATTATTATTATTATATGGCTTTTTATTTATATCATAAACGAATCAATAATTATCATAAATACAATTGCTTATTTAAAATCTAAAAAAAGATTCTAGTTAGTTACGCGAGCTATCCATATATATTACGAGTCATAACAGTAGAAGTATACTTCTATTGTTATGGCTCATTGTTCCTATTAATAGCCCTGTTATGTACATTTGACCAATACTAAGTGTATGTAGAGTATTAAAAATTGCGTTTGGCTCCAAACCTTTATCGCCTCACACCATTTTAACATCGCAAAATATTGCACAATGTACGAAAACACACTGAACAATCGTATAAAAATAACACATTCCAAATTCAAATATAATTTTTTTTTAATTGTAGCTGTATTTATGGCCAGACTTAGTATATAGTTTGCGGGAGATTTTTTAATAATGTATAGTAATAATATACATGGAAATCTGATACTCTTTAATAAGAGCTGCCATGCCGCATTATTTTAGCAGCCCCAATAATACATACGTGTGTCTACTACATTAAGGACTAGTGGGCACCAAGGTATTGAACCTGTGATATTTTGCGTAACATTCCCGGCACCCGGTTTGCTTTACCGCCTTGTCATTCGGTCATCAATAGCTTAGCCTCAAAAGGGCCCTAATGATGGTGAATGATGACAAATAGTCAAAATGAATGCCATTATACACTTAGAAAAATTCACGATTTGAAGTTGATTTGGGCTCGATAACCGTTGACGTTAATTACTGTTCCTAATTAAATTGACCTTCCAATAAATAAACCAGATAGGCATAGGGGGCACAGTGATTAGTATTACTCTAACAATGGCTGAGCGTATTTAGTGTCCATCATAAACATTATAACCAATATTAGCAGTAGCTAAATACGTCCCTGTAGCGTTCCTCATAAAATATATCTTAATTGCGTCGATTAATTTAAAAAGACTACTGAGTACGGAGTCGGGACGTTCCGTTTCAAATGCCAACGCTCAGATGGTATCGACTGATTGATGTCGGTAACGTTACGTGCGACCGTTGCGAGGTTTTATCGTCGCAAGAAACGCTTGCCAGCCAGACCTGTCCCGGCTGGCATTTGAAATAATTGGGAAAACACCATACACTGGCTCTTCATGTCATGTGCTATAATATATTTCATTTTCAAAAGAAAAAGAATATATCGCTCAGATCACTCGCACGAAAATCATTTTATCCTTTCAGTTACTTCATAAAAACATCATAATTTGTTGATGATTTTTAATACGGGTATATTAATCATAAATTTGTTACAATTAATTAGTAGTTTTATTTCATTCCTCTCCTTTTATCCTAGTTTTTGTCAGGGGTCGTTAGACGATGTAAGTATTGAGCAGTATTACGAATTGTGCAATACAGACAGTTTAGGGTTAAATCTTCAAGATTGCGCAATAAATAAAGTCTAGTTTAAGCGAGTTTTATTTTTGTTGCGCAATATAATCGATCTGTGTGCTAGCTACCTTAGAGTCATCTACTAAATATTCATTTCTTTTTAATAGGAAGGAGGTTCAGTTGAGTTTCTATTAGAACTTCTACGGGCTTCTTTAAAGTGCCTCGGTATATGATATTAACGGTAAAGTGATAAAATAACTTAGGTGTGGATTATCCTTCATATTCAGTTACGAATTAGAATGGTTTCTAAATAGTTAATTAAGCTCCTATATAATTACTACATCTTACTAATATAAAAAAATAATAAAATATGTATTAATGAATGTGATTCTATAATTTATTAATGAGTAATTACATATTAATAACTTTTTAATTATTTCAATAAATCAGGGCCTGAAATTTCGACTAAGTAATGAGAATCATTTGTAGCATTTTCATTATTTTCAACACATGCACAAGAACTTCGTCTTTATTAAAATTGATTAGTTTCTGAAGGCTGACGTAAAGTTATCATAACATCAATGGCGTCGTGTATCTGTCCGGTTGTTTAATGGCTCGCTCTTGGCAGGAGCTAAATGTTATCATTGGATGTCAATCTCCGCGCGCTTCAAATGTGGACCCTGTCCGTTATGAGGACGCGCCGATCTTGATGCGATGTTTGTTGGTGTGTTCATTTCTTAGCGATTGATTGGTTTGATTGTTTTAATGTGCTATCTATATGCAGCTTTCACCGTTTTGATTTTGTATCCTCCATTAACATTCGACTACTTTTTACACATAAAAGATACATTGTAAAAATTAGGCCATGAGCATTGTGTGACACTTATTCTACTGTGGAAACCTTTTCTACGTTACCAATTAATAATATATCCGTAATGTAGTAAATGTAAATATATTTTTTAATTCTTAATAGTATATATTACTTTTATAGTGCTTTTGCTTAATACACGTATATAAAACAATTAAAAATCTAAAAAGCTTACTCGAAGGGGCGTCCATTGGCTGCAATCCATAGAAGCACGCAATCTTTCCACGGGGAAATCCTTCACTGTCAATCGTAGGTATTTTTTGGAGACTGCAAATTTTCATGGCGCTTAGGGCAAGCTGTACTCTCTAAAAGTGACCATAAATCATAATCTAGCGGATTAACAGCGGGACTAGATGATGACTAGTCTTCAGGTCTGATGAAATCCGAGACGTTCGCTCCCAATCAAGACTGCGTGGACCGGAGCCTTATGAACCGGCGCCGAGTATGGAGAGTTTTAAAAGTTGCATTTGGCTCCATACCTACTTCGTGTAATGCAATCACAGCGATTGTGTTCTCTTTATCACCCCATTCCACCTCCACCTCCATTTTAATATCGCAAAATATTGTACAATATATTGGCGCCAAAATACGAAAACGTAATCAACAATCGTATAAAAAGGACAGATTCCAAATTCAAATGTAACATTTTTTATTTTTTACTCTAACATTGCTTATGGCCGGAGTAAGTATATATCCGTGGTATGAAAAAAACAACAGGAGAATTTTTTTTCCTCCTCGTCCCTTGCATACCTTTCACTTCAGAATCAGGTTCCTTCTTAAGGAGTAAAGTCTAGTGACGTGGTCTTGATGTTAAATCAATCTGTAGGATTATAACTCTGCGTTAGCCTGTTAGGCTTGTTTCCCGTCTTAGGAACCGTAAGGACATATATTACGGGGATACTAGACTGCGGAAAGACATATAAGCGTCTATGACGTGGCCAGGATTCGAACCCCCGACTGACTGTGTTATGTGTGCGGCTTACGCGCTACGTCTCCCAACATTTCGACGACTCCAGATTCGTAATTGGTAATGAAGCGTTCAAATGTTGGGAGACATTTTTATTTTATTACGATATTACCAAGGAATGGAAAAATTCTAAATACAGAAGAAAAACTCACCATTGAATTATTAATTAGACGTCTATGAGATGAGCCCAACTACTAGGGTACCTAAATAGAACGAGAAATTATATTATTTAATATTTCGTAGCCATCCGCACTATTAATTTGACTGCAAAATAACTATGTCTGTCTGTAACGTCACACACAAAAATTGATGAAATATAGGATACGTATTGCTAAAGATCCGAGTTGAAATCAGTTTTTTTTAATCAACCCGCAAGGTACTACAATGGCAGTGAAATTTTTGCATACAAATCATGTCATCAATCGCTAACTGTTCTATGCTGACGAGCTTAATTTTTGTGCAACAGGAACGAAGGGCATCGTCGTTGATGGTTGACCAAAAAATATAGTTACTAAAAAAAATTAGGACTCAGCTAGACAGGGACTACTAAACATTCATTGCATTACCTAATTGCATTACTCTGTATTGCACAATGCTCATGGTCATTTAGCCGTCTAAGTATATACGTATGTATACATGTTTCTTCTTTGAGGCAGTATGTTGTCCAAACGCATGGCTCTATTTGAAGAATCATGTACCAATCAAATTATTACGCCGAGGCGGCAAATTATACGCGCGAGTACAGTAGGGATCCATTTCAAATGTAGGCAAAAATCTGCACAGTATTTAAGACCTGACTGAAGTGGTTACTAACTAGTTTTGTTCTGTTTATATAATATTGTAAGCAGTGGCGATATTTGTTTTATTTTTATTTAGTGCGATGTAATGCCTTGCCGTATTACAGCGGAATTGGGCCGGCATGTTCGGGGAGGTAACCTATCGCTTACATAAAACCGGCGTAAAGTGACATCTTCGGTGCCGCGTTGCGTGCGGTTGGTGTGCACCGACTAGGTGGCAAATTGGAGGACAGTAAGAAAGGAGAGCTACAAATTGGCTCTGATTCCTCGTTTATCTCCCTATACTTTATAAAAAAGTACTTATTGTGAATACCTATTTTGAGTCTGTTCCAGATGCGACATGAGCACAACGAGCCAATCGAGGGTTCAACTAAATAGATAAAGGTTCCCATACATTAACGTGATGCGCTATAAGTGTTCAGCCCGAGATAGTAACAAGACAAGGGTACGTAAGGGGTGACTGCATGTTGTTGACTCTCCGCCGACCAATCCACTGCCGAGAGCGCGGCAGGTGCGCACCGCCGGCAAAAACGAGCCACACAAATACCGTCCTACTACAAGAGCTCGCATAATTTTAAGTAAGGCGTATAGAGCGCGCGTAGATTTGTGAAAACTTCAAGATATACAAAAGACTGAATGAGTGCGACTCACTTGAAGTTATATACAATCAATCAATCTAGCTAAAGAATTTCTACTCGCTGCACTTATGCCGTGGCTAATAGGTAAAATGTATTAAAATAAACAATATATAAATATTTAGGTATCAATAATACCTTATATTAATATTTAGTTACTTAATCTATGGCTGTGTTTTTACTTCGGCCTTACTTTGCTTTTCTACTTTTATATTATATAGAGGAAACCTTTGATTGTTTGTTTATTTATTTGCATTAAAGAGACCCGAAACCACTCTTTGAAAATATTAGAATTCTACATTATCTCTGATGAACATAGGATATATGACATTTTGTAAAAAGTTAGAGATCATTATGAAAACTATGATAATGTAACAAAAGGTGTGAAAACAAATCAAATTAAATCTTTATATAACTGCAGAAGTTATTGCGGTCTGGTAACTAGCTCTCCCAGCAGAGGTCTTCCTGTCATAAATTGAATTTGTTGTCGTGGTAACGTGTAAATTTAGTATAAACATCAATAGATATTATGTAAGTGTTACATCTATTACTCAGTAAACCATAATTTAATAACCTGTATCTGAAAATGCTCTCCTTGCCTCATCATTTCATTCATATCGTCCAGAAGCCTTACAGCAACCATGGTCACGTCCGCAGTCCGCCCGTGACATTGGTTGCAAATGGACCATGGGTGAAAATAATGAGAAACATTTCTTAAAACTACTTAGAATTTAAAAGTTAAAAAGCCAGCTCTTGTACTATCCGCAAACGACCTCACGAACGAAACTCGTCTCAACATTTCATATTTAACGGATTGTTTCTCTCAAGTTGGGTTTTGTGGTCATCGTGATGGGGTTCGATTCCCGACTTGAGGTTCAATGAGGTCACACCATTTTGCCAGATGCCTTGCTACTTGAATTATTAATTAGTTGTTTTTGTGATCCTGCTTTTCGAAACAATGTTTTTATAAGTGTGATTCGTGTTCAATAAAAAATCCTATTAGTAATAGTTTATAAGAGGCAGTGCCATTGCGGCATTGACACCGACTTGGGCTACCACCAATGAGGTACTCGAACATGACTCAGATGATACCAGTGTAAAGTGACAGCCATGATGCATTTCGTGTGGTTTCCGAAAGTCCTGCAGGCTCAATGGGATGGCAAAGGAAGAACGGCAATGCGAGAAACATAATACAACGTCTAGCTATGTCAGCTGTTGTCATCCAATAAGGTAACCCTGACCCTGGTTCACCAGGTGGGAAGACGTTCTCGGTGCAGTAGCCGATGTCAGTCGTCAGATGCGTGTAGCAGGATGTCAGTCGACTTGGCGTTCATTGAAAAAGGCGTGTGTCCAGCAGTGGACCGATAAGGGCTGATAATGATGGTGATGTTTTCCATGCTTGTTTATGAGCGTGCTTAGTAGTCATCAATATGCTACGTCTATTCGTTTTTATAGTTCAAGGGAGAAAATGAGCTCGTGGAACTTTTGTGTAACTGCTGGTATACGTGTGAATAATTGGTGTGCAGAAATGTTGGAGGGCTTTAGCTAGTCCCCTGTAATGGGCACTGGAAACACAAAAACCGCCCGAAATTTGATAGCCTAGCTGTTACTAGACAACGGACAATATATTTAATAAACTCACACACTGCTTACGAATATGAATCCGGGTTCGTATGCGTAAGTTGAGGACTTAGATTAGTGTAGAAATAATATTAACGCGATTTTAGAGACCTCTAAAAATAATTTATTTTTTATCTTTTGTTTTGTAATAATAATAAACTAATCATGATCATGGCCACTTGCTGATTTCATAGCGCAAACCAACCCCGCCCGACAGAGGGGGGGGGGAGGTGGGGAGGCCGGCCTCCTCAGGCATGCCAAACAATAAACGAGCTTAATTATTCTTATCTACGCCACAGCGTCTTAAACGGCATCGTGCGCGCGCCGTCCCACTAGTGTGGAGAGGGTGACCGTCTTCCCCTTTTCGTTCCCAAAAATAATACCTATAGGGCACGCCCACAAAACAGCCCGGTACATCTATTCCCATCTGCGGGACAAGAGAGGGGGTGGAGGGTCTGTCCTCCTATCGTCCCCCTAAGCCAGAAGAGACAAAAGTCTGCGCTAGTCCGTCGAACTGTAGGGGCGGGAGCAATAGCCCCGCCAACCAGTAGTAGTAGGTCCCTCCGAAAAAAAAAAAAAATATTAAGTCCTTACATATGAAATTGGCGTTCTGTGTGGGAATGTCGAATATTTATTAATATAACATATTTAATTAATCAAAGTATGAAGGATTGTTTTCTATGCCCTTTTGCCATCTCATACGTAGTTCAATCAATAAAATCTTTAAAGGCGATTTGGAGTGCCCCATCAGAGTTCAATTCTTTTCCCTTGCATGAAGTTATCCAAATTTAGAAAAAAAAAATGGTAATCTGTTGGAGCAAGATCCGGGGAGTACGGAAGGTGTGTTAGACTTTCCAATGTAGTTGTCTGTTGTTGTGTGGTCTAGTGTGGCGTTGAGCGATTGACCAGCCTAGGTTGTTTAGCTGCTAGCTTTTCCACCATGGTTTGCAATAGCTGACAATAGACAGTATTCTGACCAGATTTGAGAGAACTACAATGAACAGTAAAGACATTAGTCCACTAAACGCTTACATGTAATTTTTTGGGGTTAATGTTCACTCGGGGCAGGATTTTGCAGGCTGGCCAGGATCCCCACCATTCTTCAAGCCCAGTCGTGGCGGTGGGGCTTAGTAGCCTGGGGTAAACACAGGCGACGCCAATTGGACCGAGGGGGATTTTTGCACCACTCTTCAAGAAGAGGGGGCTTAAATATCAGGAAGAGGAATCCTTCTCGGTACCCCTCTTAGGTAGGAATCTCACCCACTATCCCAAAGTCGGTGGGGTTGTCCTGTAGTGCTGGGCAACTCTATCTGTGGTGGTGGAGTTGGTCCCTTAGGGGGCTGACTAGCCGTTGAGGTGCCGCGAGTCCCACACACCACTGGACCCCACCCAGGCCGGTGAAGGCGCGTAAATGCGTTTTCCCACGTCAACAAAAAAAAAGGGCTGGCCAGGACCCAACCATTGCGCTGAGCGCTTTCGATTATCGTAAAGAACCCTTTTTCCATCACAGGTAGTGATGAAAAATGGGTTCTTTGCGATTTACAGTACCTTCATCATTGCGCCGGTTTAGTAATGTAACGCAGCAGTCGACGTATGTTGCTTTTTTATCTTTAATCTTCCCAATTTGCTTCAAGTGAATTAAAACAGTTCTATCACTAACATCGCAGCCTGCAGCTAACTCGGACGTGGTTTGCTATGGATTCGCTACCACAACAGCCTCCAACTCTTTATTATCTGATTGGGTCTCAGGCCATCCACGGAGCTTGTTCTGCAGGTCGAAATTTCTAGAACGAAAACGTTGGAACCGAAAACTGTGCTTTCTTTTGCGACACGATTGCTATACACATCATTCATTCACACTCTTCGAGTCGTTTCCCCAGCACTAGTACCACGGCGGAACTGTACTCGTAAATAATGCGATATTTTAAGTTTTCAATTTTGTAAAATGAGTGACGCAAATAGAAAAAAACAGAAGAACAGAAACAAATTACTGACGGTCATCGAAGCACAAATACATGAGTAAATAGCTGTACAAATTTGAATTTGGAATTCCTTACCAAAGAGGAGAAGCTGGAGAAGTCTTGCATTATCGTGGGGCTGGAAGAGCGCATTGAACTGTCATGACTGGGGGAAACCTTGCCCCCCTTCCTCCACGGGCGGGTGATAACCTGTACACGATATACTGAACGCCCCTTCCATGGAGTTTACTCCGTAGGGCCCGATCAGTAGTCATCTATGTTAAGTTGAAATTTGCTCGATTGCTCATCGTTAATAAAGAAGTGTTCCTTCAACCTCTGTTTTCAACTAATCCTTATATTATCAAAATACGCGCAATAAAATGTGAAACATTAACCAGCCGAGCGTAACGCGAAGCTAAGAAGAAGAGGAAGAAAAGTAAATATTAAATATACAAGCACACACATAGCCCATTGCAGGGGAGGAGGAAAGGAGGGCAACACATCTGCATGGCAACAGCAATGTGTGGATATGTTTGGGCGTTGGTGAACGTCTAACGGCTCCGGTTACTCGTCTACACCTATACTATAAAAATATACATAAAGTCATGTCCTAGAAACGATTAACTCTCCTTCCAACACATTCGGCTAAAAGGGAAGAGTTTCTATATTATTTTAAAATAAATTTGATTCAGAAGCCTAAACCATACGAATTAATAGCCGCAGTAATTTGATCCAAATTATTATGATAATTATAAACCAACACCAGCACTTAATTAGCCATTAATGCGTTCATTCGAAAGTGGACAGCCTGGTGAAAACTTGGCTACTGTGAGACCGTTCGCTCGCACGGTGTATGAATATTTTACACCTGTTAGTTTCCATTGATACCTCTGGCGTGGACATGTGAGTTTTCTACGTCCGCTAAATGATTTTAGCGCTAAAACTACTGGCGAATATTGCTCGCTGTACTATAAAAAAACGGTACAGTAAAAGGGTAGTTTGCACATTCAGCCCAAAAAACGGCATGAAGTTGCAACATTTCTTTCTAGTGCCCGCTGGCAGTTTTTTTTGGGTGGTGGTGGTAAAAATGTAACCTGTATGATGTAATTTTTTTATTAATTTTTTAAATCTGTTTAATTAAACCTTTTTCATGTAGCAGCCCCCGTGGTCTAGTGGTAAGGAAGTGTTCAACCACAGAGGCGAGGTCCTGGCTTTGTATCTCAGGTAGGTTCGAATTGAAGAAATAAAAAACCCATTGGGGGAATCCTAAAGAAGGACAACACACTATCAAAACCTCCGACTGTTTATATATCTCAAGTGTCGGAAGACACTAATAGCACTCACTATATATAATTATGTACAGAACTCCCTCTAATGACTACGTCATGATGTCAGCGCAAACCAAGGATTTTTAGAAATTGAACAGCTAAGTGGGTGAAATAAGAGGGCGAAGTTCATAATCTGTAATTTTATATTTATATGTCGGTAAAGCCTAGCGAGTGTACTCTACTTAAATTCCTGCTAGAAAACTTGCAAGTGTGAGATCTGTCCCGTATTTATGATGTAAACTTGCAAGTGTGAGATCTGTCCCGTATTTATGATGTAAACTTGCAAGTGTGAGATCTGTCCCGATTTATGATGTAAACTTGCAAGTGTGAGATCTGTCCCGTATTTATGATGTAAACTTGCAAGTGTGAGATCTGTCCCGTATTTATGATGTAAACTTGCAAGTGTGAGATCTGTCCCGTATTTATGATGTAACCGATTTTGTAAGAGGTAGTGCTATCCTGCGATACAGTCGTCGACGATTCGAGCCGCTCTACGTTGCAAGCGGTCAAACGAAACCAGCTGATACTGCGGGGCTCCTGGCCACATATGCGGTCGGATCTGCGCCTTGTAAAGTTGCTGACTGGCTTGAAATATTGCTTCGCCCCATTGAACACACCCGGCATCTTTGAGGCTAATTTAGCTTTCGTTTCCAAATGACCGCGGAGCTGAATGTTACTCGATATAACGAAACCAATTATTCCGATACTAGCTGAGGTCGATAGGTATTTGTTTTGAAACCGAGGAGATACGACGAAGGGTGACTTTTTAGCGGTAAACGCGCATATTATGTACTGTTTATTTATGATAGCTGTGACAGCTGAGGTCTATCTCTTACTACTTATATTCAGTGAAACGTAGGTGGACGTGAAAAGAGGGTACAGTGTAATTACTGACACATCATGCATGTACTAATTTAACACTATTACAGCCCTAGCCAGGCATATAGTCATATACCTGACTGAACGACTGACGGGTGTCAGTGTTGGTTAATAGAGAATGAGAGAGAGAGAGAGAGAGAGGAAGATGAGAAATGTCCTGATTTCTTTGTATCGCATGCGCATTGCGCAAATAAATATTTTAGTGCGTCTTTAACACGCTTTCAACATCGTAAAGTTTGACAACAGATAATCTATTTGGAATCACTAAAAATCTTTGATAAAAATAGATATCTATCTACTAAGCCACGTTTACTTTCTCGTACGATTTAGACGGACGCTTTTTAAGCTGCTTGTCTACTCTATTTATACTTCCCATATGCTATTTTATTTACCCACGCCTCAAGCTTTCATCCCGATAGAACATAACAATGTACCGTAACACATTGTCAGGTGTAGGTACGACATTCGAACCCATGTTTCCTATCACAAACGCGATATACCAGTGGTCCTGGCCTTGCTCATCAGTTATATGAAACATTGCATTGCGGGAGTCACAATTGTATTGGCTCAAATACCAATAGTTAACAAACAATATTTGCCTCCGCTAACTTGTTAGGGTGAAATTTCCAAACCCCAAAGTCCCGATTCAATCGTACCACAGGCTAAAAACAAACTTAAGAAGCAACCTCAATCTTTCCTCTTTTAAAAGTACTTTAGAGCACATTGTAGTACAAGACCCGGACGTGATCCTTTACAATGTCTATTATCTCGACAAAACACATAAACAAAACTGAGCCTTACTAACTAACTTTAAAACTCATTATAGCTTCGCGTGTTCAAGATATGACAAATTCCCTATTTGTCAGCTACCAAAATTGTGTCACATTGCAAATATAGCACATATGTCAGGGTGCGTGAGTGTATTTTGGAGTGACGTGCCTGTAGAAAATTTTCGGCTTAACATTCCACCCTCGACATTTAATCGCCACAATGTAAAGGTGAATTTGTCGCAGCCCTGTCGCCACACCTTTCGCATTTAACTTTTTCCGAGATAAAAATCCTTGGAGCGCTGAGCTAAAATAAACGCTTTACACAATAGTACGTCTGAAATATTGTTAACGAGAAACTTTGTGTTTTACTGATTGTTCTCACTTTGTATGACCGGGAAAATGATTTGTCTATTGTGCAATACCGTGTTTTGTTAACTTATCTTTCATCCTACATGTGGCATAGACATAGAGGTCTCAAATATCTATGGGCATAAGCAATTGTATTTCCTTATCCGTTATTCTTTAATATTTATAACTTTTTTGTAAATAAAATTTTCACCATCCCACTAATATTATAAATGCCAAAATTTGTTACTTTATTATATTATATGCTACTGATATTGTTTATAATTAGTTAGAGGTACAGGGGAGGTACCTCTCGATCACTTGACACCTCAGTAGAGACGCCTTTGCAGTCGCGTTTCGTCTGGATTGTGGGTAGCCGGCCCATTGGAGGGGCAGAGGAAAGGAATACAACGCATCCGCATGACAATTATGCGGATGTCTATGGGCGTCGGTAGTCGTGAAAAGGCTCAAGTTGCTCATATATTCCCTATACCATAAAGTAAACTGGAATAACATAAAATATACATTTCATTCCGAAACTAAATAGCCACGGGACATAGTTATATAACTTGGTGATGGTACCATCATCTTTTACATTCTAAAGTAGTGGTCGTGGTCAAGATTGTCTGATTTTTCGTGGTTGGTAGCGACTTACGCTAGTTTTTTTCAAATTTCTCTGTTACGTGTTAAAGTAAGTTATAAATTCAACGATTTATTGAACAATAAGCTGGACAATTATTATTATTATGAATATTGGTGTGCGCTGGTCCTGTTTATTAAGTATCAATTTTTCCTGTGTCTAATTATAGAGAGATATGTAAATACATGCAATATTCCAAGATGGCGCCTCGGTCGTGGGAAGTGGTTGGCAGACATGACTCACGTCCCACGGTAGGCAGCACAATGACAGGAAGAGCCCATTCGTCACGCTATATGCATATGCTCACTGCTTTTTACTAGGCCTTTTAATGGTTAAGAGGTTGATGGAAATAGTCGTGGATTTCTGCGATTATTGAATTATAGGTTGTGCCGAGGCTGAGGTGTCTCGACGAAGGGGATGATGATGCCTATCAAATGTCCCATACAATGTGATCTTATCCGATTTCTTGTTTGCCTCGTCGATCCAATTAAGAATAACACAAAATATGTGTCTATTTTGTTTTTAATTTATTAAAATTTATTAAAAATAAATATAAATTTATTTTTAAAATATTTTTGAAGGGGCTCTCGCATACAGGAGGAGGCGTTTTGCGCAAGGGGCGAGGATGGAACCTCACCCCATCGCAGTGTCCCGAAGATGGTGGGGATGTCCTGTGTTGTGGGGCAACCCTTCTGTGGGATTGACTAGCCGTCGAGGTGCCCTGACAATCTGTCGTTCCTGGTCACTCAACAAAGGCGGTACTGATGATTCGGGACTTTGATCTGTCGTGAGTCCCACTTACCACTGGACCCCACCCAGGGCCGGTGAAGGTGCGTAAATGCGTTTCCCCGCGTCAACAATAACTTGCTCTCGGACGATCAGTGCTATTTGTAAAACTTAACTGTAAGTTACTGTTGGTCCGGGCGGCACAACCAGGGAAGTACCTCATGATTACATGATACCGTCTTAAAGTCTGTCGTGTTTCTCTTGCTGAGTTTCCTTTGGTCCATTAAGAGGAAGGCGTAAGGAGGCAATGTCTCCGAATGATTATTTGCCCTTTTATACTACTAAAACACTGGTAACATAAATAATAGTCAGTTAATATTATACAAAACGTGCGCTCTTTCCGTGTGGGGTGACCACACGTACGTAAATACGGATACTTTAGGACTGTGTATCAGATGAATTAAAGATATATTGTTCTTTTCTGCATTTCACAAGGTTCATCTCTAATTGCAGCTCTTACACAACAACAAAAACAAAAAAAGACATGATTAGTAACTACTTTTTTATAGTAAAAGGGAGCAATCGGAAAGTTCGAGGCTTTTATGGCTACCGACATCCACTAAGCATAGATATCTCTTTAGTAAGAAGTAATGGCATGCTGCTTTGCAGTGGAATTCGGTAGGCGCGACCTCTCGCTCGCATGATACCGCCGTTAAAATTGACAGACTATGCTGTCGCGTTTCATACGGTTTGTGAGTAGCCGGTGGCCTCTTGAAGGGAACGAGGAAAGGTGGCCAATGTATCTGCATGACGATGTATGGATGTCTATGTGAATCGGTAGTCGTCAAAAGGTCAGATTTTTCGTGTGGGGCAAAGTATACTATAAAATATATATACAGGCTTAAATGAAAAGTAGTACTGAATATAAGGGACGTTACTTTTCAGGTCATTTCTGATGGATTTGATCATATCACATGGTGTCCGATCTTATCCCATGTGGAAACATTTAACCTTTAAAACTTTTATAAAAAATCCCCTTATTTTTAACTTTTGTAACTTTTTTTGTGACTGGCGCATCTAGAGTGTATTTATATTCCACGTTGGTAAACTTTGCCATGTTCACCATGCAAATGAAAGTGACAGTCACAAGCCGCGTCAATCAGAAAAATTATCAAACAGTACCAAAATTTAAGCCAAGTCGCGTTATTACAGATAACACATCTATCACAGAAGAATCACATTACTAAATGCTATGACACCGCATTGGCCATACAAATCCCATTTTTATTGTTTAAAAAGTGTTAGGTAGTTTACAAGATTCTTTTGTGCCTATCGAAGTTCCGTTATTTTACACTTCCTGGATGTCATCAAATACCATTATTTTAGGATTATATGAACTTATCTAGTACATGTCATTCCTCTTTGCATAATTAATTAAATGCAGACGTTCTTACTCGTAAAATAACGTGCAGGGAGAACTCTTTAAAATGAATAACGCTTAAAATTCTTCAACTCTTGATCTCTCAGAAACAACCTTAGAAATAACGTCCTTTAATATTCAGCACTACTTTTTATGTAATCCTGTGTAAATGTATTTTACGTATAACTTGACCCATTAGCAGCCGCACTACCAAAAGTTACGCGTTTCATCCCCGAAATCCCAATGTGGGGCGTCCGATGTCACAAGCCTTAAGCCTACTGTTTAACAGGGCACTAGTTCTGCTAGGCTTCTATGGCGTGTAGAGTCCTGTTTTATTTGTCAGCCTGGTCACCAAAGTTTTTCAATATTGCCTATCGAGACTGGACGTAACATCGTACGTGACGCACTGACACACACTGCGTGAAGGGAAATAAATAAATTACAAAGTGAGCTGCAGATACGAAGGCACCTGACGTCAGCGTCTACATGTTCTCTATAGTATAAGGGTGGGAACGCCTTTGCATGACTACCGACGTTGATTTTTTTTGTAGTATGGGGGTAAACGAGAAATCGGAGCCTGTTGACAACTGCCGACGCCCATGAACATCCGCATAATTGCTATGCCGATGCGTTGCACTCCTTCCGTCACCCCAATAGTCCACCGGCTACTCACAAACCGCAAGAAACGCTACACCGACAATGTCTGTTTACAGCGGGGTTATGTGAGCAAGGGGTACCTCCCTGATCGTACAGGCCCAATTCCGCTGTAATGTAGCATGGAACTACCTCTCGCTAGATACCTCTAGACAACAAAATTTGCAGGTCTAATGGGCCACTGGAAGCTCACACAAGCTGCAAGAATCACGACAGCCCAGCCGTAATTTTCGTGCCGTTTTCATTTGGCTGCAATTCGCTTGAAACCACTTGTACGCGGACTGAAACCTTCCACGCGCAAGCAGGCGCGGGAAAGAGCAATGGTTTGCTAATACTATGAATAGGAAAGTTCGTTGGTAATGTTTTGACGGAAAAATACAAAACCGACTTTATGAAAAATGACACAGCCAACACAATTTTACATTTATATCGGAAAAAAAAATATAGCTCCCTTCGAATAGTTTCAGCGAGTGAAGCCGAGGAGCACAGCTAGTGATTAATGTACTTCAGATGTAGATAAGACGGACTAATAGCCAGGGAACTTTCTAGTAGACACAATACACACAATAAGCAGAACATAATATACCTTTCACTATTAACTACGCATTGTGCGCATTAGGCTTAACAACTCGCATACATTTACGGTGCTGAGGCAGGTGTGACGAACCTTTCCCAATAATGACATAATTTAAAACATTGGGCTATATTGGGTTCAATTGCACTACTGAACATAAAAGGGGAGGGGGTGGATAGGAGGGCAACGTGCATACAAATTATGGGAATATTTATGGACGTCGGTAATCATCAAGTGTCTGTTCGTTTATCTGTGGCTTATAGAAGTAAGTATATACACTACACATACACTACAGGTTTTGTTATAAAACACGTTGATTTAGTAAATAAAATTAATCTTATACTATCCATGCCTAGTAACAATATAAAGCTGAAGAGTTTTGTTTGTTTGTGTCTCAACGTGCTAATCTCAGGAAATGCATGCCCGAATTGGAGCATTGTTCTTGTGATGAATAGTGTATTTATCGAGGTAGGCTATGGGCTATATACCTTGACACTACGACTACTAACATCGGAGTTACGCTTGCACGGGGCGATGCTAATACAAAATATGTAAATAAATTCAAATTCGTTACTAAAATGTTTTACTCATACTTGTCTATTTAGGGGTGCTATTTAATCCACACATTCAATTGAATATCTCTTGCGATAAAAAAATCAATGTAAATAATCAAATTTTTCAATAATTTTTCTCTTCTGAATTCTGATTCTAACAAGGTTTCCAATTTCCGATACACAAATAAAACATGGTACCAACATATACAAAGTAAAAGCGCCAAAGGTACTCGAGCACTAATTCAGATCTCTTTTATGATACGCCACTATGTTGGTAGGAGTTATAAAGTAGTATTATCGATTTGCCCGGGGCCAGCCAAATCGATATGTACCTTTGTTTTATTGACATATATCTCCTTGAGAACATCCCATTGGAATGGCATTATGAGAACAATGTTGTTATAAATTACACGCCTACCAAAAATATGAGTCGTATTAATTACAAATAGATAGAGAAGTAGATACTTTACCATCATCATCATCAGCCTGAAGGCTCCCACCGCTGGTCATAAGCCACAAGCTGCTCACATCGCATACTCAGCTGGGACTTCATTGACGTACAAAGGATCGAATAATATAATTTTTTTATAAAAAAAAAATATATTATTCGATCGATCGATTTTTTATAAAGGTTTTGATGAATGACGCCCACAGACATCCTTATATTTTCCACCACCCCTTCAATGGGCCACCGGCTACCTACAAACCGCATGAACCACGACATATAGCTGTCACTCTACAGTGTATGTGTGATGTGAGCGAGAGGTGCCTCCTCGGTCGTATGATCCCGGTGCGGCTGCAATGTAGCATGGCACTACCTCTTACTAAAATGGTTGAAGTGAACCGGCACAAACTGGTAGGACTGTGGCAGTTCGATAATTCCGCTGAAATGATTTGTGTTCTTGTGTCAGATGTCGTCAAAATGCTCCGACTGTTCGTTTGCCCACGTATACTCTAAAGAAGTGCAACGGAGATGATAAATAAAACATTTTGTATAATAAAAGTGACGGAGACCTCGAAAAAGGCTTCTATTAAAAAGGCCATGTAGCCTGCAGTACTTAAGGAGAAGGATCGTAATTCGTCGGTGGATTAAAAGCTCCCGCTAATCCCATACTTATATTATCAGGCACGCGTGTTACCCCTGTTTCTGCCGGTAATTAGGGTTGCCAGATGGTCAGGATTCAACGGCGATTCGTATAATGTTGAGGGACACAAAAAAAATAAAATGAAATGTAAATGGAAATACTTCACCATCATCATCATCATCTGGGTGGTACACTCCTGTCTGTGGTTGTGGTCGTGGATCGTCTTTTTCTTCGTGGTTGGTAGCAGCTATTTTTTTCCGAATTTCTCTGTGTTAAAATTGTAATAGATATATGTTGCGGGATGTACATAAGTAAGTGCCTGCAGGATACTTTTATTATATTATATATACATT
>JAFELO010000049.1:739353-750564 GCA_017140195.1 Eumaeus atala | reverse complement strand
ATATATATATATATATATATTTATATATATTATAGTGTTATTTATACATTATATAATACGTTCACTTACTAAAGCGTTTTTTGATCAGACCATGAATATTTTTGAATATACTGCTCGTACATTTCTGTCGTCAAATTATGCAAGATTATCGTTGATGCTGGTAAACTTGTCAAGTTTACCAGCATCAACGTCAATTAATGTATTAAATAAAATAAATAAAAAATATTTTTTTATATTAAAACGAGCTAAATGCTCGATTTAATATAAAAATCCCGATCTTTGTACTTTTTGCTTGGATATTTGCTTCTAGTCCTCCCTTCTGGCAACCCTACTCGCAATTTACATGGGAGCCGGGAGGAATATGTTACGTTAGCGAATATACCAGGGATCAGTTTGTTCCGATGTAAAAGGCGGTAACAGTGTATTTATGGTATTGCGTCGTGAATTATATCGTTTTAAAGAAACAAGGCGGTTTAATTGTAAACTTTTAACAAGCTTTTTTAACAGAAAGGTTGGTCACACACTCGGAAGAACAAACGACAGGTTGGTTCTATAGTGAGGGCCACATCTGAGAATTGATGGTGTCAACCAGCGCTTCCCAGATGCGGCCAACCCAAGTGGAAAGCCAAATTATTCAAGTCGAAAGACGTCTCCATGTAGTAGCCGGCCAGGAACTTTCAGTTTAAAAACGTCGTGGAAGTATCTTGGTTTCAATATAAATTTATTAAATATTACCTTTTAGCAAGAGGTAGTGTCATGCTGCTTTGCAGCCGAATTGGGCCGGCACGACCTCTCGCTGGCTTGACACCGACGCGAAGTGACAGATATGTTGTCCAAGTATTATCTACTGGAAGCACGTCGGAGAGGCAGACGACATTTCGTTGAGGTAATTAGCATCAATGTGTGTGAGTTAACTCGGTGTGTGTGATGGTGCTAATTTGAATGAAGAACTTAAAGGCCTCCGGATCCCACGAGAGCATTTTAACGCTTATAAAAAAAAGTATTGACATAGTTGACGCAGTTGCGTTGCGTATTTCGCTTTAATTCTTGTACTTATTTAGTTTAAATAAATGACTACTCTTTCTTATGTCTTTACTCCTTAAATAATATCGTTTATTTTTTTTTAAACTATTTTTACGTATTTTATCGCGGTTTATTTAATTATTTATCTAGGCCGACGTTTCGGAAGCTTGACAGCAACGACCCGGTCTCCACGTCTCCACGTCTCCACGTCTCCATTGTCCACTCGACACGAACCGATGTACCAAGTCGCATTAGAGTTCGGGGTTGAATAGGGCGAGGATTAAAACGGGGCCAGATATATTTAATCTACTTAACAGTTGTTTTTCACCAAATATGTATCATCTACATATCATATATTTTACATCTTACATATTTCATCTATTTGACAATAGCACATACTAGCTAGTTAAGTTTCCGGGAGCGAGAAATAACTTTTTAAAAATTTAAAACTTTATTTAAACTTAAACTTAATTAATCAATTCAAAAGATTTGGATTTTAAATTGTTACTTAAACTAAATCTTATTTTAATGAGACAACCGAACAGAGTTAGATGCTCTAATTGAATGCTTCAATATGTAGCATGTAAATCCGTTCATAATGTGAAGACATTCCTGGTTCACACGCTACATGATATTCCTGCGAATGAAATAGGTGCTGTCTAAGCATTAGTTCTTATAGTAGGGATGGGTGAGGCTAACATAACTCCTCCCTCCTTAAGTTCGGAACCATCAGAAATGGTTATTTTCTGAGGGTTGCGACTATTAACCGCTAATTTAATCTTATTTCTAAACTTATACAGAACTAACATAAGGACACAGGAGCTGACAATTACATATAAAATGATTGTTGCGACACTGACACTACTGACTCTTACTATGTTCACTCTTCCACTGTCACTGTCACTAATCTCCTGCATTTTTACGATTGTTGAAAGGTGTTTTATGTCATCCAGGTTAATTCCTTTGATATCTATTGGTTCAAACTCTACACTTTCCATTCTCACACTGGATAATTTTATTCGAGGCATTATTTTATAGGGTACTTCACCAAAAGAAGCTTGTAAGTGCCGCAGACGTATGCTCCCCAAGGTGATTTCGCAACCAGGGTTGATTTTAAAAATGTATGTTCTCTCTATCGGGGTTTTATTTTTTTCGCCTCCGCATTTATCCGTAATTATAATATTATAATGGGAGTATACTATCCAATCAGATGACGAAAGCCGTTGGGCTTTAACATCTTCTATATGAACTGCTCGAGGGGTACAAAGTGAGGTATCTGCCTGGTAATCCATCAACTGTTCCATACACGTATGTATTGGGTACGGTACAATTTCATTGTCGGTGCATAAGTACTGGTCTTCGTCGGAGATTGTTTGACACGGCGACGCTACAGGTAAGTACATTGAACTTTTCACCATAAGGAAGGGATATTGAGGAATTATAATATAAGTACGATTTTTAGAATGATCAAAAATAGGTAAAGAATAAATTTTATAAAAATCGTAAGTATTGTTATCGATAAGTGAGACCTCTATTATAAACGTGATCTGGTTTCCTTTCATATATGCTTTTACAGAAAATGTTCTTTCTATTTTAACTAGATTACTTCTAGATATAGGATAAACAAGGTTATTAAATTTTTCTATATAAGAAAGAGTCTGAAACAATTCTGTAGGGTTTATAATACTTTGATGTAACACAGACATTTTACTTACAGTTTCTATTTCACTTAGTGCTATGTATATCGTTCGAAAGCTATTAATAAATGTAGTGAACATACTTAATGTATAAGTGGAGTAAATGGAATTATTTTCTTTCGTACTAATATCTCTTATCATCAGTTCTATGCGTCTTAAACGTTCATTTTGAATCAAGGAGTTGTTATAAAGTACTTCTGTACTGTTAAAATGATAATCCATGATTTTGGTTATTAATGTTATTTTATTTTGTAAATGGTTTTGTTTATTATATAAATTTTGAATGAGATTGTCGTATCGGAGTGCATCATCGTTATCTAGATTACCGGTTATAGATTTTATAACAGATCCAAAGAGGTTTAATAATCCACGTTTAAATCGTTGCGAGGGTATAATTTGCATATTTTTTTTTTATAGTAGAATCTTTAATATATTCGACTTGGGTTTTAACATTACTAAATTCATTATAATACGGCTTACTTACATTAATTAGTTTAACAAATTCCTTATAACTATTTATATTATATTCTAGATCTTCAAAAATTCTTACAAAATTTAATATTTTAATAAGAACCCATTTATTTTCCTGCCTATAGGAGGAGCCTTTTCTTACGGGTAATAACCCTGGGTTACCTTCAATCTTTTGCAGTTGAAGAGCCTGGCTGTCTTTCACCGCAAGCAGCATTAGCATGCACCACCTGTGGAGGGCGCCTTATATTTTTAATGTGGACATTACTCCTTCTATTACCTATTTTAATGAGAACTATATTTCGTTTTAAAGGACCACACACATGAGCCTTCTGATATAAGGGCTTATCTCTACTTTGACGCGTATTTACTGCTTTAGCAAAAATAATATCCTCGTTAACCTCAAAACTATTGTCACCGCCTTTTCTATTTCTTTCCTTTTCCTTAGACTCTATCATTTTGTTTGAAATATACCGGTATAAATATTTGGTTCGTTTTGCGTGATCTTTAAGTAGTTGTTGCATATAAGATTTTTCGAAGTTAACGTTAAATATATTATTGGAGTCTGTATGACCAAAGACGACTTCAAATGGTGTAACTCCCGTTACACTATGAATCGTATTATTATAGGCCATTATTGAATACGTCATAACGGATGCTGCATCTGTGAACTTTTGTTCGTATTTTGCTAGTCTATAAATTTCAAGAAGGGTGGAATGATATCTTTCTATAATTCCTGTTGAGTTGGGGTTATTAGGAGTGGTTATGTGTAATTCAATTTTGTACATATCTGTTAATTCCCGCACAAGCATATTATTAAATTCTGTACCCGGATCGCATGAAATCTTTTTGGGAATACCGTAAAATGAAAAATACTTTATCAATGCACGAACTACTTCAGGGGTTGAACGGTTACTAATACTAATTGCTTGCCCCAATTTACTGAACGCGTCTACTAACGTTAAATAATATTTACCTTCTATATTAAATAAATCTATGAATATTTCCTGAAAGGGTGCCTCTTGAGTCTGTTTAAGCTGTAATAACGGTTTTAATGGCTTTCTATCGCACTTCATTTTCTTACAGAGTTCACATGAATTGATTACACCAGATATTGTATCTTGTAGATTTTCCCAATAGTAGACTCGCCTAATTCTAGCCATGGTTTCCTTAATGCCACGATGACATGTTTTCCCTTCGTGATACTTTAAAATTATAGCTTTTTGTTCTTTTTCATCTTCTATGTATATTGCTCTTTCTGTACATTCTAATATATTAATGGTGTCCTTTTTAAATAGAGAAATAATTGTATTTGCGAATGAATTGAATTTATCCTATGCTGTTTCTCTTCAAAGTAAATGAAGTATTTTATTTTTGGTCTTATGTATTCCTTAAGAACATCTCTAATTAAATCTTTATTATTTAACGGCAAGAACACTTCTAAAATTCTATATTTTGGCCTTGACAGGTCCTTTACTTGGATTTCATTTTTGAACCACGAGAATACTAATATTTGATTTGGTTTTGTGTCAATTGCTTCGTGTAATATTGGGATTCCTGCAGTGTCAAAATGTATGTTTGAATGTATGGTTTCTGTGCTGCTAGATACTGAGGGAATAGGATACTGTTCTTCAAATTCCAAATCGTTGGGGCTCACTGAGACAGTGGCAGATGAATCAGAAATAGTTATTGTCTTACTATCATCATCAGAGCATTTGTTTTCGGCTAATTTTGAAATTTCATCAGTTACTTCCGATAAATACTTTTGTAATTGTTCATCTTTTTTATCAACGTGAACTACTAATGATTCCTTATCGTCAGACTCTATATATATTTTATACGGGACAAAGCATCTGCATTAGTATTTTGTTTTCCTTTTTTGTAAATAACTTCGAAGTCATATTCCTGTAAGCGTAAACGCCATCTAGTCAATTTACTGTTTGGTTCTTTGATAGAGTATAGCCAAGCTAGTGGACGATGGTCAGTATATATTGTGAATTTTTTCCAAATAGATTAGCTAATAGTTCGCGTTCTATTGTACTGTACCGTGATTCGGTGTCACTGATAGTTCTACTGGCATAAGCAATCGGATGATCATTACCTAAAGATCCCTGTGAGAGTACTGCTCCTATTGCCACATTAGAGGCATCTGTCGTTAATATAAAAGGCTTATTGAAGTCAGGGTATTGTAATAGTGGTGCATTTACTAACAGCTCTTTACATTTTTGAAAGGCTTCTATAAAATTGTCATCGATTATAATTTTGTTACGCTTTTTTAGGCAAGAAGTTAATGGTTGAGTTATTTTAGCAAAATCTTTTATGAATCTTCGGTAATAACCTATGAGTCCGAGAAAGCTTTTGATTTCTGTTATAGTTTTAGGTACTGGATAGTCTAATACTGCTTTAATTTTATCATTATTTGGCTTAAGGCCATCTTTTGTTATAGTGTGACCCAGATATAGAACTTCTTTTCGGAGAAATTCTGACTTATCTAATTGGACTTTTAAGTTTGTTTTACGTAACCTATCAAAAACTGTCTTTAGGCTATTAATATGCCCGTTTAGTCTCGCTGAGTATATTATAATGTCATCTAAATATACCATGCAGTGAATGCCTTGTAGTCCTCTCAAAATATTATCCATGGTTCTTTGAAATGTCGCCGGGGCAGTCTTCAAGCCAAACGGCATTCTTAGAAATTCGAAGAGACCTGATTGTGTGCTAAAAGCGGTCTATTGACGATCTGAATCGTTTATCTCGATTTGGTGGTAGCCGTTTGCTAAATCTAAAGTAGTGAAGTAAGCACTTTTGCCTAACTTATCAAAAAGATCAGTTATGTATGGTAATGGATATTTATCATCTACTGTGATCTCGTTGAGGCGTCGGTAGTCTATAACCATTCTATATTTAGGCTCTCCTGATGCATTTTTTTTTGGGACAAGATGTACAGGGGCACTCCAAGGGGGAAATGATTCTTGTATGACATTATCACCTAAAATTTTTTTCCACTTGTCTTTTTATTTCTTCAGACTGCACTGGGCCCTGTCTATATGGCTTAATAATGATAGGATCTTCATTCTTTGTACGAATATAATGCTTAACTTCATTTGTGAATGATAATGGTAATTGTTCACAGTAGAAAATATCTTTATATTCCCTACACAAGTTGTAAATACAATTTCTTTCCTCATTGTTCATGTGTTCTAGTCTTAATTTATTTAAATTCTGTTCTAATAATCTATCCTTGCTTAATTCATTCATACTTTTCATGACATTAACCTCGCATTCTATTTTTTCATACATCTTAACTTCAAAAGGGGATTTAATTGTTAAAGTCATTTCTTCATTTAAAGTATTTTGGATTACTGTTTTTACATAGCCATTGACGCATGTAACTATCGCACTGGGCATTCGCACACCTTTACAGAATTCGAGATAGTTTAAAATGGCATCGCCTGAATGTTGCGTTGTCGGTAAGCTAACTCGTAATTCGGATCTAGGTGGCAGTTGAATTTTATAATGCGCCTCGTTATATATAATAGGAATCTCAGTGTTTTTAATTTTTAGAATTTTATTTTTTAAATCGATTATAGCGTCTAATTGCTTTAACAAATCATTGCCAATTAAACCTTCATATTTCGAATCAACATTATATACGTAAAATTTATGATAGCTATTGGAATTAAGTATTGGTAATAATGGTATTTGCATGACTTCACTATGTCGGCTAGATGCGTGGGTACTAATCACTTCAAAGGGTTCATAGTATATATATTGCTCAAAATAATTATGTGCTTTATCAGGTGGTATAAATGACCGTGTACTACCGGTGTCGATCATAAATTTTGAATCTATTTCTGGTATATAAATATGTGGTAATTTTAAATTAGGATCACAATTAATTTCTATTATTTCTTTAGGCAGCTTGAGGCTATTGTGTGAAAATTTTCGACATTACTTTCATTGTCAGTCTGTTGGGACGGCACATGGTCTATTTCAGGGGACTCATCGCTATCCGTTGGCTGAGCAACATAATCCTCGTTATAGTTATGACTATCAGCATATGGATAAAAATCATTATAATAATTATGGGGTTCATTATAATCAGAATATGCAGACGGTTCGTCGTTTACATTTAATTCATGTAATCGGTTGATTTTTGGACGCGGAGCTGTTCGCGTTGAAACATCGGTATTTTGTGGCTGTGTAGGCCTATAACCAAAATTATGTTGTGGTTTATAACCAAATTCTTGAGGTGGTTTGTACCCAAACTGGTTTAATGGTTGATTATTAAACTGTTGGGGTAGTCTATATCCAAATTGTGGGGGTGATTTATAACCAAGCTGGTTTGGTGCCTGATTGCCAAATTGTTGTGGTATCATTCTTGGCTGGTTATTATTAACACTAGGCCTATAACCAAATTGTGGGTTGGTATTAAAATTAGGTTTATATCCAAAGGGCATTTGTTTATTTTGCATAGCTAATGGCTGATGATATTGTTGGGCTTGATTAATTTGTGGCATACCAAATTTAAAATTTTTATTTTGTTGTATAGGTAAATTAAAATTATTTTTAAAATTTGAAAAGATTAGCGAATTTTTATGCGTGTTATTTGATGTATATAATTTATTTTTCGCGGTATACTGATCCTGAAAATTAACTTCCTCTAAAACTATACTTAGCGCCTGTTCTAAAGTGTCGGGCGTTTTTAAGCGCACTATTCGAACCATGTACTCGGGTAAATTATATAAAAAAACATTTAGGGCCATATTGTTATAAATTATAATTTTACTTTGTTTTATTTGTTCATTACTGATCCTGTCCACTTTTAATATTAAAGTCGAACGGACGGATCGGATCCTGTTACAAAATTCTAAATAACCTTCGTGATTTTTAATCTTTAAGCTTTCTAATTCAATTGCAATATACTCCTCGTTACGCGGATCCCCAAAATGCTGAATTAGCAGATTCTTGAAGTCCGACCATGAAACAATATCCTCACGCTCGCTTATCAGTGCAGCTGCATTGTCTACTAACCTACTCATAACACAATGCATAACATATACATTTTGCGCATCACTTCCCTTAAATTTATCAATTATATACTCGCATTTTCTTATATATAGATTTAATTGTCTTTTCTCTCCACCAAATAACGGGATAAGTTTTATAAATTCACTGGGAATAAGGGTAACTTGTTCCATTTTTTTTAAATATAATAAAATGCGAATAAATAAAATTCTTAAAATATGATATACAACTTTTTAAAGTGTATATAAAAATATAATTACTATATTAATATTAATTAAACCTTTTATATTTTAACAGTAACAGTTTTATTTATATTTTTATATTATATGTAAGATCTAAGAGACTTAATTGTATAAATTCTGTATGTCTATGTCATTAATATTATTTACTAATTATTGTTATAAAATATTCCCTTTTAATATTTCTTTAAATCACTGATAAACTTTGTACTTATATACTTTTTAACACTTAAACCAGATAACGTTATAACGGAAGAGGTTCTATTCTTGAAATAACGAGCAGGTAAGGAAGGCGAAAAGTTGTACTCACCAACCGGCTGCGGCATTCAATTTCTTCTTCACGGCTTGTCTTATTTATTTGGTAGGTCCTTTTGGATTACTCCCTATGTTCGCGTCTCGATGGCGAAATTATTAGAATTTTATGACGAAAACGCGACGAAACGGCACAATTTTCGGGAAAAATCCTACCGGCTGCGCCAGTCAAGTTTCCGGGAGCGAGAAATAACTTTTTAAAAATTTTAAACTTTATTTAAACTTAAACTTAATTAAACAATTCAAAAGATTTGGATTTTAAATTGTTACTTAAACTAAAACTTATTTTAATGAGACAACCGAACAGAGTTAGATGCTCTAATTGAATGCTTCAATATGTAGCATGTAAATCCGTTCATAATGTGAAAACATTCCTGGTTCACACGCTACATGATATTCCTGCGAATGAAATAGGTGCTGTCTAAGCATTAGTTCTTATAGTAGGGATGCGTGAGGCTAACATAACTAGCTATCCCGACAGACGTTGTTTAGTCACAAGATAGATTTGTTGTCATTGTACGAATTCACGAGTAAACATAAAAAAAATGTTAAGGGTGAACTATCATCAAGGGATTTGGAAAATAGATAGTAGCCGATTTTCATACCTATTGAATATCTACAAAAAAAGTTTTGGTAACAATCGGTAAAGTCATCTCTGAGGAGTAAGGTAACTAACATTGTGACATTGTGACATATTAGATTTCATTTCTTCGTCAATGCGTCTCGGCGCGGCTGCACGATGAATTATTGTATTGTAAAATGTTACAATTTATGTACCAATATTATGGACCGCTTAGGGATCATATTAAATACTTTTTTAAAGAATAGGGGGCAAATAAGAAATCAGAGCCTCCTGGTGACTACCAATCCTCATAGACATCTGCACTATAGTTGCCCTGCGAATGCGTTCCTTTCCTTCCATATTCCAGTGGGCCATCGGCTACTCACAAACCGCGCAAAATGCCACGATACAGCTGACCTTTAAATTAGAAAGTGCAGTTGCACTTTTGTTTGAACGCAAGTTTGAGAAAAGTTTAGTATTTATTGCTCAATATAACATTTATCCCATCGACAATTCTCTTCCAGTACAAGGTACGGTTTGGCCGAATCCAGGCGACATCAATGCTTAGGCAAGCTCACGTAATATTATGAGGGATTTCTTTACGATTCCTTTTCACGAAAACCAAAGCCCACATACATCCACAACACCAGACGTCTCGTAGATGCGTTGTCGGCCTTTTAAAAATAAATAGGCTTTCTTCACGAATACCCCTAATAATGTAACTGTAAATGCAAATCTCATGTAACTAATATTTGATGTATCATGTAACTAACTGTGTCACGTAGGTAGATAAAAAGGCTCATATACCATAAATAAAGAACGAAAGAACGAAGAAGAGACGAATGGAGAAGACGAAAGCGTATTACGTTAAAATGGAATTCACGATTCATGTTTAATAGTTCTACATAGAGTAAACTCCATTAAGGTAGTGTTCAATAATATTTGTAACCTTATTGAACATAAATTAAGTTTATTGGTCCTTTGAGCCGGACCTCCAGACTAGATAGTCAATCGGCTCTTTGAGACGCACTAGCTAGTTTATTTAAATAAAGTTAACAAAATCGTGTGCTTACTGCCTCAATGCAAGAATAGAAGAGAGAGGATGGTTGAGACCGACTGTCTGCACAAGAGAACACACTGGGTCTGTATATTAATACTTACACATAAATTATGTACATTAAGGTTACAAATATTATTGAACAGACAGGTTATGTTAAATCGTAGCTCGCTTATACCTTCCTATCACTAAATACACCATTAGCGCGAAACTTTCTCGTTATCATTAAGATTTCCCGCCAATATCGACATCGCATTATTTACCGTTCAAGTCGCACCATGTTCGCGGCAGGTGTATCTAGAAAATAATGATAACCTGTTTTAATGAAATTACTGTTAAAAAAACATCTTGACTCGTGGGAAGCGCATAATAAGTTGTATCTTCACTGCAATACTCGAACCAGATGTTAATGGACGAACAACAAGCCCTTGTTTTGCCTTTTAAACGTCGGGCACTTTCAAAACTATTTTGTCTACTATTGCACAGAGAATCTATGGAGTCGCATCGATTTCTACGGATAATTATAATATCTGTGAGCTTATCACTACTTTAGCCTAGTACTGAACTAAGTTCCTTAAGTACTTGTGTCACAGGTAATAATAATAATAATAATAATAATAATAATAATAATAATAATAATAATAATAATAATAATAATAATAATAATAATAATAATAATAATAATAAAAATAAGAATAAAAATAAAACACTTTATTTTGTACCAAGTACTTACAATAACTTATTCTAAAACTTAGAACTATGCACAAGCACAAACGGTCTCTTCCAGACAAACAGTATGTAAAAAAAAGGAGACAGTATATAAAG
>JAFELO010000049.1:661920-734126 GCA_017140195.1 Eumaeus atala | reverse complement strand
AACCAATTATATAGTAGCCTGTAAAATGTAACCAATTACATAGTAGCCTGTAAAATGTAACCAATTATATATACCAATAGTGCTCGCTGTCGGTCATGTTCAATTTTCACGCATTTATGGATCCATTTAAAGTTACGATATTTGCTAGATCATTGCATATTTTTACATAAAAAGGTTTCTTTATGTTTGACTAGACGAGGCTAGACCGTTATTTTTTAAATTTTCCACTGTTTTTATGGATAAAGTGTTATCATAAAACGTCTAAAAAATCTAGTCCAATGTTTTAAATTGTTGTAGTTACAAGCATAACTTTTTTTGTTATAACTTGGCGCGTTAGTGAGAAATGATGACAATGTTTTTTTAGGACGCGCGCGCACATTGTCACAAAAAACCAACACCCCGAAATTAGCATCTTGAGCATATTACTCTTTCAAACAAAGTTATCATAATGTGTTATAATAAAACTTTCAACATGTTACATAACTTTTTTCTATTGTTATTGTCGTTTGTAACGTAGAACAAGGCAAAAGATAAAATACTTAAAAAGATTTTTATCTCTTTACGCTAAATAAGTACAACTTCTGCCGCGTGTACGAAAGCACAACACGTTTTTTTGTTACCTACATAATATCTACCTATATGTATCCCGACATCATTCATTAACCGAACGGTTCTATCTAAATGTTGATATTCTATACGGCAAGCGAATTAAACGATGAATAGACATTTATTATAGGCTACTCTTTCATACATTGGCATATTGTACTATGTCTTCGGTAGTATAGTGGTAAGTATCCCCGCCTGTCACGCGGGAGACCGGGGTTCGATTCCCCGCCGGAGAGTACTTTTTTCTATTTTTACTGTATTTTTTAATATTTATAAAAATAACACTCTTAAATTGTGAATTGTCTCGTGGAAAAAAGCGGAATGGAACCGCCTCATTCTTTTCGACGAACGTTAACCTAAACAATGACCACGATCAAAATAATAATTGTTGTTATCACAAATTAATTACGAACACCGAGAGGGTATAATTATGTTTCGTATAATGAATCAAAAAACGTATTTAAAAGAAACGAAATAGTATTATGTTATAACACTTTTTTGGAAAAATGTTACAATCATTATTTTTAAATTATGTCTAGTAAGAGAAATAAGAAAGCCAACATCAAGCGGTTAGCCCAGGCGGTTACACATCCAAGTACTAACCGCGCCCGACGTTGCTTAACTTCGGTGAGCGGACGAGAACCGGTGTATTCAACATGGTATGAACGTTGACGAATTTTATTTACTTAAAATCCGACAGTTATAACAACAGAATAAACATTTATTTAGAAATTAATAATAATTACATCGTGATATACAAATAGCAGTTCCCTAATTCAAACAAGCGGTAGGTAGGTATCCGTATGCCATTGGCACCATTCAAACAGACATCAATGCTACCTATCATTATTCCAAAAAAAAAAAAAACGAAAATATCGCATAATACGCATGTCCGCTAACTTTTTTTTCAAATATTATTACGTCTTTCTCGGAAGTTTGAAGTATGCGCGACAACGTCCAAAATATTGCTTTGAAAATATGCAGCGGTGTCGATGACTTCGAGTCTTCTATAGTAATATTATAAAGGAGGAAACATTTGATTGTTTGTTTGTGTGAATTGAATAGGCCCACAAACTGCTGGACCGATTTGAAAAATTCCTTTACCATTAAACCCTACATTAGCAGTGACGAACATAGGAACATATGTCTAAGACATTTTGATTATAATGAAAACTTCGATATGTAAAGGGTTTATATAAAATTCGGTCGGTCAAGTATTACTAAATGTTTTTCAGATTATTCTGAGCATGCATTACATTATCCGGCCCGAAGTGGCCATAGGCTTGCCACCTATGACATCATGGGCCTCAGTACCTTGGCTAATCGTGCGAGTTCTAGTATATCTACTTGACTTACGGGTTGTGGATTTATTAGCACACCTCTGCCTACGTCTTCGGGGATAATAGACATAGAGGTATTTTTATATAAAATTATTGACAAAAAAAAAAAGAAAAAAAATTAATAGTAACAGTGCCGAATCACGTTGTTCCTTTATAAATTTAATAATTTGTAATGTAGTATTGTGTAATGTTTTTTGTAAGGCCGAAGGTAAAATTTGTATTTTTGTAAATTAATGAAAATTTCCCATATTTTCTAAAATATCAATACGAAGCCGCGGCGGACTGCTGGTATCAGCCGTCCCTGATTTTTATTTGATGTATCATGAAAATAATAAAGACATTAACTTGTTTAACTTATGTAACTACAAAATAATGTTATTGATTATAATATAGGCTAACAATTGCTTAAAATAATGATCATGAATTGTTTTTTTTATTCATAATAAAATTGGCCATTTTGAATGAAAAACATGAACAAAAGAAATCACCTGAAAAAGACAAACTACTGTTCTTGTCCCTTTTGTTTCTTCTTTTTAACAATGGGTATATCCTCTTCTCTTAGCAATACACTCCAGAAGCCTCGTAAGCATACTCTGTATTAAATTTCTCACATTTTCATCTGGAATCTCCTCCTAAGCATCTTTTAAAGCGTCAATCAGCTGCTGGTGGTTGTAGACCCCTTGCTAATTCTCTCTAACTCATCGTTTCAATTGGTCCCACAATTGCTCGATCGGAATTAAATCCGGACTGTTAGCTGGTCATGGTAATACCCCAATATGTGACCCTTCTAGGACAGGTTGGGTTGATCGAGCTGTATGTGCACGGGCATTATCTTGCACCAGGATGAATCCAGGCCCCACTCGCTGTGCAAATGGGATCACTTGAGGCCTGATGACGTCCTAGACGTAACGTTCTACAGTTACGGTACCCGAATTTGAAATGGTGAATTCGGTTTTACCGTATAAACTAATCCCACCCCAAACCATTACGTTGGTACCAGCGAAACGGTCAACTTCGTGAATGCAGGACCCCGAAAACCGCTCGCCGCGTCGTCTCCACACTCTAACACGCCGATCATCATTAAGAAATTTTACTTTGCACACGTCAGTAAAAAGCACCTCGCCCCACTGATTAATCCCCTAGTTCAAATACTGACTTGAGAAACTTAATCGACTTGCACGTTGAACTCTGCTCAGAGGAATTCGAACAACTCGTCGTCTTGACGTTTGCTGGTCTTCGTGCAATCGATTGCGTATAGTTTGATCACTGACGCGGGTACCCGTCGTCAGCCGCAGCTGGTGCTGTAACTTACGGGCCGTTACTGTATCATCACGACAAGCACTTAGTTGGATGTACCGATCCTCATGAGTCGTTGTTATGCGAACTCTTCCTGAACCAGGTCTCCTGGCATCACTGCCAGTGTCTTGGCAGCGATTCCATACATTTTGGACAGCTCTTCGAGAAAAACCCAACTGCAAACCCACGTAACGCTGAGAACGTCCTTCTTGAATCATCGTTATGGCTCTGGTTGCTGTAATTGTATCCATGTCGTACTGGTGGCATGATTAACGCTAAATGATCAATGAATCAATTAAAATTGAAAAAGTAATACTTTTTTCCTAAAATAACCGAAACAAGTTAAGAAGACAATGAAAGAAAAACTTATGAATAACATCCAATTATTTTTTTCTTAAAATGATGGCCAATATTTGCAAAACACCAAAGAGTTCATAATATGAATATAATGCCACTTTTCAGTTACTTTCAGCTTACTAAATTGCACTTAAATGTAAATAAACTAGTGGCCCTTATTTTGTTTTGAGTAGTATATGTTATACTTAAGATCAATCTTACAAGTTATGTAACTTAACAATTCAATCGAATTTTAAGTTCAAAAGTAAAATTTAAAAATCCGTATTAACACTCGCCAACGTCCATACCACGTTGAGTACACCGGTTCTCGTCCGATCACCGAAGTTAGGCAACGTCGGGCGCGGTTAGTGCTTGGATGGGTGACCGCCTGGGAGTACCGCGTAACGTTGGCTTTTTTATCCCGCTATAATAAAAAAGTAGGTTATTAATTCGACGCGGCGTCTTGTAATTTTATATGCAAAATTTTATACGCGTATGTATGTATGTATGTATTTATATTTATAGTTTAAGTAATCGGATCATTTCGACGACTACCGACGCACATATACATTCACATGATTGTTATATAGATACGTCGTCCTCCTTTCGGCCTCCCCGCCAATAGGCCAAAAATCATGAAACGCGACATCATAGCTGTACATAGCCACGTACATAGGTTTACTACTACTTCTTACTAAAAAAACCTTATTCAGTTTTTGGCGGAAACATGTACTGTCACTACTCCGCTCATGTCTGCGTTTGTATAAACTGAGCACAAAAGTACTCTCCGGCGGGGAATCGAACCCCGGTCTCCCGCGTGACAGGCGGGGATACTTACCACTATACTACCGAAGATATGATTAATTCCTGATCAATGTGATAATGCTAGTGATATGTAGGTTACGGCTAAATGGCGGAAATATTTCACCCGAATACTTTTTATCTCTTAGAAAAAATAAATAAAATGAAGTATTATTCGTACTGTGCAGATGATGCGGTGAACAATACTGTGAATAAATATACTTTATAATAATTTGTGAGCGATCACAGCCCGAAATTTAACCCCAACCGTGATAAAATAAGTATTTTTCGTAAAAATAATAATAATTAACAGTGAAATTATTGTGTTTAACAACTGACGCTTCCAAAACGTGTCTTATACATGTAAAACATTCAGCATCCATGTGTGTGCGTGCCGTAGTGTGTTATTTAATTAAAATAATAAAATCTAGAGAAGATTCTCCACATCGTCTTCAACTGTTTTCCAAATTTCAAATTCGTCCGTTCGCGCATTTTTTAAAGAAAGGAATATTTTTTTTTTCTTCTTCTCGATTAATATGTACGTGACAATCTATGGACTTCACTCTGCGTCAACCACCATGCGATGTACCGTAAGCACTTGTGTAGGGACACAAACATTCATTTAAGATTTTTATTAGGACAACACACATAATACATGATTCCACGTATTTTTTGAGCTAAAAAAGTGAATACATTTCTATAATGAAAAGAAATCCTAGGCGAGATTCGAAGCTGCGACTTCGCACTGCGCCTGTCGGTCGTCATATATTTTATCCGACTGTTGTAAAGTAAAAATGAGAGTTATGAACGTTAGGATACGTCTTCTTCGTACGTTAAAGTATCTTGCTTTATTAGGTCAGGCGGACCATACAAGTGGATACTAATGCGGTTCCTCACGAGTTCAGTACGCGAATTATTAGGCGAATATCAGGCCGTCCGCATTTTTTGCATGAAAATATTGAAGTTTGTCAAATAATGACCGTCACAATCAACATATAGATGGGTGTGCGAGCCTTGTATGGCGTTGAAAAAGGTCACACATACAATGCGTGTAAAAAAATTATGCGCAGACCATAATCGTGGTTCATAGACCGAGGAATACGATATAAGAGCACACAAAACGTAGGATACTTTAATGCACTCGCCGTAATTGATCTTGGTTGATCTTGAATTTATCACATATTAATTAACGCACATATAAGCATTGCAATACATGTATGCATTTTTAAAATTATTATTCACCTTGTTTTTTGTTTCATTGTTATGCACAACAAAATATGTCCCATCAAAAAAATATTTCTCATTCATTGGTTACGTCATTAGCAAACTTCCCAAGATTATTTTCCATTGCCTAGCCGCGAAACTTTTATTTATTAATATTATTAAATAAATAAATAGTAAATACAATTTTCTAATCCTCGTAATCCTCTATAATCATCATCATTGTTATTTGGTTACATAATCATCTACGACTAAAAGTGTTGATTGGTTGTTGTTGTGTTTTTATCTCCACATTCTTCATCACTACTACTTATATATAATCTAAGACCACGGTCCTAGATCACTCAATATACGAAATATTGAAAGGGCTCCATCGGTGTATTAAAAAGACAAAACATGACCGTTATGATGAAACCTAATCTTAGCGTGTTAACGTTTAACTAAATTTGCCCAATCTCGTAAAATGAAACAAGATTGTCCTAAGGTATCCTTGAATTTGATATTTTCACGCACCCGTCCCTCGGCCAACGATCTGATTACACGTTTTGTCTGCCCAAAATATGACTTATATTGCGGCGGTTATAATTACTGGCAACGTACTGGCTGCAATTAAAATTTTCGCATCGTGCCCCGGGAGCAAACCGTATTAGGAGCAATTGAGTTGATGAGCGCAATTGGTGCCTTCATCAGTACTAAATGGGGTATGGCGTAAGACGTGGACACTTCTGGAATGTTCCTTAACAGTTTAATCTAGTGAGGTTTGAAACATTAAATTATATTTTTGTCAATAAAAAGACACTTGGGACGATAATTGCAAGGAGATGGAATATCTTCGACTCCAACTCCATGCGCATGATCATTTTTACTTCTTTTAATTACGCATCGTCCCTTGACAGGCGGTAAAGAAAAACATGCAAAAGAAACCCACACGCCGGGTAAATGAATTTAATTCGTATTAAATTATTGTAAAGAAACTCAACCCGTACCTTTAGTGTTAACCGAAACGAATATGGCATCTTGTAAAAAATATTCGACCAAAACATTATTTTTATTCGACTGCGTGAGAAGGAGAATATTGTTGTCCTGCTAATTGTAACTGGCTAACAGCTCCACATATATTTTGCTGCGAGATTCGACTAAATAACAATAGTGACACTGATTACATTAAAATATGTTATAAGCAGTTGGGATTTTTCCTTTTCAATGTAATTTAAATGTTATACAAAACCCTATAATAGTGTTACCGACATGAATATCGCAACTTTATCTGTTATCTATGCGCGAAGTGATAGCGCAATAAAAATTTAAAAAAAGCTTAGAAAAAGTTACTCCAACTTTTGCAATACGTTAACTTAATAGTACCTACATATTTGCATAAATTAGTGGAAAGTCGATAAATAGTAGTCATTTAATTGTCATTTCAAAGTTTTCTCCTCAAGCATCTCCATTTCAGTTTTAACACACTTCTTAACGTAATAAAAGTTATAAAATAATAAAAGTTACATTAAGTATATATTACTTTATAATGGTTATATATAGTGGCTTATTATATATTGTATTGTTGTTAATTATATGCTAGTACTTGTATATATTTAAGTACATGTATAGTGTCTATAGATATTACGTGTTAGCTGAATATTGTTTGTTGATATTTTTTTCATTTCATTTCTATGTACACCTAAAAATAGCTGCAGTTTTTCAATGTTTCCAATAACAGGTCTGCTGGAAGAGATTCCTATATGTAATAAGCCAATTATTGTTTCAGCGTGTAAAATGTGTACATAACTCGTTAAATAAAGAATAAAACGAATTTCCACTGTTTATCAAATGTGTTTTATTAAATTGCGTTCAGTTTCGTTTTGTCGTCATACTGATTATAGACATTGTATAAAAGTAGTTTCGTCAGGTGATGTTTTTACAGTAAACATGTTCAAAATTGGTAATGTAAAATACTTTCATATATAATATATGTTTTATGCTTATTTTGTAATGCGACGACACATTTGAACGTGTGAGCTTTCATTGCCTTCCGTCTCAACCCCGGGAGGTCAATGACAATCGGTGGTGGTGAATCTACATTCTCCATCGTATGCCGAGTGACATCCCATTCTATGCTCCTCACATCGCATTGCTGCACTGATAACAATTAATTGTACCTAAGTGCCTAATGTATTTGATTATTATTTTTTATTTTCTATATGTCTACTTTGTCTGTGGTGTCGTGAAGCAGATAATAAATATATTTCTATTTCCAATAAGCCGCGGTAAATTCATAAAGTAGTTTTATTATGATGTGTAACGCACTTGAATACTTATATCTTATTTAATATCACATTATATCTATGTATTAAATAAGGAATGCGGACGAACTCACGAATATGAGGTAATAGAGAATAAGTTATTGAATAACCTTAAAACCCGACAAGACCCACACAACCGAGGTGTAAACTCCATATACTGGATGACCCCGAGCATTAGTCGCCGTCAAGAGTGCACATAGCTGTTTATTTATTACCCCATCCCATCCCATATTCCATCCCACAGTCGATGATGGCGGCGCATCCATTAGATTAACATTTAAATAGTCGCACGGACGTGTTGTAGGATCAATAAATACAAAAATTGATCCGACCGATCAAATTACAAATTTTATTACGATAAGCCCTCTTTGGGTTCAGTACCAAAAGGGTTCCGAAGAAGACCAGCTTATATTACTAATCTTCGTTGTCGGCCATGAAACCATTGTGAACCACAAAATAATTAAAAGCTTGAAATATTAACGATTAATAATTGTCTGATATTTCGGAATGCTATCCTAACATTTCTGTTGAAAAAAAAACTGTGTAAGAGGGCAAAATAATATGGTTGATTGAATGCATTGTCACTTCTTGATGGAAATTCATGTTGACATTTGAATAAATAAACAAAATTTATATACTTTTTCCATAATTAATTTATTTTCAATTTACATTTACCTTATGATGATAAGTCGAAACCGGTCGTAAATAAAAATTGAAAAATAAATTATTTGTGGAAGAAGTACATAATATGTATTTATTCAAATGTTAGGGCAAAATAACATTTGAAGCCTTTTGATTAATACCGACGCACACATACATCCACGAAGTGTTGACGTCCTGTACTTTTAATCGTAAACTCATACACACAACACGAAGCGCGGCTTTCATTTCACGGAGTTATCACGTGAGTGTCCCAAACGTGAAGGACCAACCGTGGTGCAATGCATCAAGCATTTTCAAGCACATCTATTAGTAAAATAAGTAATTTATTTTGTATTTACCTAATTAGTAGGTATGACAATGGAACATTTCTAGAGCGATCTATTTCATGGCAAATCCACCGCAGTACCTAGGCACCGCAAGTGCAGCGCTAACGGCAAAATACACTTCTAACAAATGCCATGGCATTCTATCGGTTAAGTTCAACGACCGATAACGCCGGACATTTCGAGTTGTTCTGCTTATCACCCGCACGGATCAGCTCCGGAAACCCGCCAGCACAACTGTCGATTTCACTACACCCTGATATGGCCAGATAGCCATTGTCCAGACAGTGAAAACTAGTAGTTGGTGAGAATTTCTGCCGCCAGAGAACTTTATAAACTGATATCAGGGACGTTTGTCTCGTTGATGATGCTAACACATAAATAAGAATGCAATCGAACTTTTGTAATAGTTTAATATACACATAATTACATAAAAGTTTTATAAGTATCACTAAAGCTTCATTGCATTTTTTCTTTCTATTTTGGTACTTTTCTTATATATTAAGTTGTCGTGTCCCAATGTTACCTCACTCTTTCGAAACGGCTTTACACATTTTTACAAAATTTTATATGCACATTCAGTAGGTCTGAGACTCGTTACCATCTACTCTTCATACCCTGAAGTGACGAGGGTTGTTCACCCAACTAAGAACAACGTCTGCCGCTTCAGCTAGTTAATCTATATTATTATAAAACAAAATGTCCGAAGGTTGTCTGTCAGTAATTGATCGATTTTCTCGAAATCTAGTGGACGTATTTCCATGCGGTTTCCAGAAATAGATAGAGTGGTTATCTAAGAACGTTTTAGTGTATAATTAATTCAGGGGTGAATCTGGAGCGTTCCGCTAGTATATGCACATAGAAACATTGGTTTGACAACAAAGTACAGTTTTATAGCTGGCCGCTACGCTGTGCTTTATATCAGAACCCGTATCTACACATGTTTTCAAAGGTAACACCAAACTGATGAGTAAAAGAAAATGTCTGTTGTCATTACATTACGCGTACGATGTATGTTGATCCGCGGGGACTATGAAAAACCACCCCGCGGCTTCACACGCAGAACTCTCTCCTATTAGTCGTAGCGTCATTCCTCAATAAATGGACTACTATTACAATTTTTTTAATTGGGGCCAGTTCTTTTTGTGATTAGCGCGTTGAAACAAACAAACTCTTCAGCTGTATATTATTATAATAGATGTTTTGCTTTCCGAGCGCTGACTCGACATTTTACGAACAAGGGGTCCCGTCCCCTTCGCACCTGCTGTGTGCCTGGCTTGAACACCTGTGTATCGAAATGTGATGTTAAAAGTAAGATGAAAAAAAGCTTGTTCATTTCAAGGGTGACTGTAAGCTGTATACTAATGATGATAGCTAAGTCTCAATCAATTAATCAAGCTCGTATTTAAACATGCAATTAAAAATACACTACGTATTTTTAATTGGTCCGATAGCTACTTAGGACCTCTGATTCACTCGTTATCATGAAATAAAAATTTGTGAGTACTTATGTACAGTTATAATTTTTGGGGTAACAAGACAAAAGTTAAATTAAAATAAAAAAATTCTCTTTCACCACATTCAATGTTTGTAGAAAAAATGAGAATACACTGTTATATACATATAAGTTTTACTATGACGCAACATATATTGGAAACTTAAAATGTAGGTTATAGCCAACTTCAGGGTATTTCGTGAATGTGTGCACGCGAAAAAAAATTACTCTTGTCATTTTTCCCTACCGCGCCAAAAGAAGTATAACTTAAAAAAACTTAAGGAATACAAGAAATCTACATTATGATAATTTATGAATTATTTTACTTCTATCCGTTATAATAATAAGTTACAGAGTAGTTAATAATCGCGATCAATTTGTTTGGCCTATTAATTTTAATGTTAATAATAAACTAAAATTAAAAGTCTAAATATAAAACCTGGCTGGTTAAAATATCTGTTAAAGTCACTCGCACGAATATAACGACACCTCATTTGTTATAAGCAGTAGGTTTTAGTAGGAAACATATATATACATACACGCATACATACACTGGAAAAACACAGTGGGGTGAAAAGAAGATGCAAAACTTTTTAATCAATTCGAAATATTTGTTAATAACAGACAAAAGTCATGCACATACTGTTTTGCCAAATGGCAAGATATAGCTAGATACAAAAATATTGTATATATTAATCATTCTCTTGGCAGCAGTATTAGGATTAAAGCATGGATTTGTGGGCCAATTCCGGTACGTTATTGAGGTTTGCTCTACGCTCGTGTTAGCTATGAAACGTCTGTGCTACGAGACTTGAATCTGGGAATCAGTTTTGAACACGCAAATCGAAGTTGAACATTCAACGTAGTAAGCAATTAAACTACTGTTTCGGGTTATGTACAGAGGCACTGAGAATGAAACTATTGTAACTGGTTGTGTTAAGTGGTACAAGATACATACACTTGTAACAATTATGTTTTGAAACTTAAATATTTTATAAAAAAGTATATCTGTCATCTTTGACTGTAAGGATTAATGTTCTCTGCGTTGAAGAAATGTCACTCTTTTTCCTTTTGGCGATGGCGAGGATGGATATATTTGCGATGGCTGACGCTATCTGCCATCGCCAAACTATAATTAAAGAGTTTTTTTTTCTCTTAAGCCGGGAACCTACATATTCGTGTCAGAATGAACGAATGAATGAATATTTCATAAAAAAAAAAGGAGCACTACTCCTTTGAACTTTTTTTTAACACTTTGTTATTCAAACATATTGGATGTAAGAAATGAAGGACAATCAACACAATGAAGGAAAGCAAACAATAATTATATATATAAAGGACCGTTGAAGTTGCAGCCGGGAGTCTCGGACAACTACCCAGATAAGACTTCATACCCTCACTTTATACTAACCAATAACAAAAACTGTATTACTGTCATTGTTGTGCTTGTACTACTTGAAGTCTGTCCTGGATTGTGAATGTGGGTAGGACAATTGAAATAAATGTGTATCTAAAGTTTTACTAAACCTCTACGGTCTCTTTAACCCTCAAGTAGTTCACTTTTATAGAAAATTATAGAATCGAATAACGTAAATTCTAACACACTAAACTGAAATTTAAAGCAATTTAACGAATACTAATATGAAGCTTTTTGTTTTATTTAATCTCAGGAACTTAACTGGTACGATTTCAAAAATTCTATCAATTTGAGATAGTTCTTCATATCGGAACGATAATAGGTTAAAAACCACCAAGCTAGTACGATCAACTTTCTATGAAATTACCTATTTCACTCAATCTGGAAGAGAAAGGGGTAGCCAGGCCTTACTCGTCATCTCCACATCGCCATGTACTTCCGAAATACTTGAACATGTAAGAGTCCTGTAGTCAGATGAAAATAAATAATGAGTTCTCATGTTATAATTATCCAAGAGGTGCAGAGCCGTCAGCTCCTACGAGAAGCCAGAGACGCAGGCCGGTGGCCGTAAAGGGCGGGCGCTCTCCGCTAGCCTAAGGAGGAATCTTTGGATGATGACGAGGGGCTAAGTAATCACTTAAACACTTTTAAGATTTCTTATGAGAGTGGTACGCTACGTGTTCTGGCGCATTGTTATAATAAAATGGGCGATAGAGTCGTTCCCCCGAGTTGTGCCCAGACGGGCCTCCGCTAGCTGAGTTGCGAAGGTATGCTAACACGCTACCATGACTGCGCCTACAGGCGGATGTGGTGGAACACCATGGGAGGTTTTAGTGTGCATTCAGTGGTATTTTCTGGACTGCGAGTCCCACATAACCGGGCTTCCCTGTATGCCAAAAAGCATTTCCCTAATGTAAAAAAATAAGTTAATAAAACGTAATTATTCACAGGCAACGGAAGGAATAGATTAGAAAACTAAAAAAAGTGATTTATTCATGTTTGCTATCGCATTGTGTACAAACCATTTGTGTGAACAATAACACGCGAACCTGCAGATGCAATTACGAACACGCTATTGCGGTATGTTAAAACATCGATGGACATACGCAAGGGGGGGAAGGATCAATGGTGCCCACCATTGCTGTTTAAAAAGGGCACCTGCATATGAATGTCTACTTACTTTGTCTTCTTCATCATCAAACTCCATCACTGTCTTGTCATCAACATCCATTATTCATTCAATTGCATGTAGGAATTGAATTTCTATGGCGAAAATCATGGCATCAAAAGTCACAAAATGGATCCATGTTTTAGTTTACGGCAACAGACGACAATGCGAGGCGTTTTGATGACTACCGACCAGAGACATCTTCACACGTTATACACATGTGTATCTCTTCTCTCCTCCCCTCCAATGGTTCACCGACGGTAGCCGTCGGTATTGCACGAAATATGTCACTTTACAGCGTTATCATGTGAGCGAGAGGTACCTCCGCGGTCGTGCCTACACAATTCGCTTGCAAACAACATGTCACAACCTCTTACTTGATTTATACTAGATTTAAAATATATAATAATTACAGTGTCGTCATAACCGAATTTCGACTACAGCGGCTATCTCTATTGCGAGAGTGGTCTGCGAGGGACATTTTTATAGTGCACAAGTGTTGCGCAGATACAAGTGCACTCTCTATTCCTTCATTCTCCTACTCCGATCAATCCTACATGACCGGGGAGAAATCAGACGCAGGACCGACGGCTTAACGTGCTCTCCGAGGCACGGATAATACACAGCATAGCATAAACAATTTTCCCAGTGATCTTACAGGAATACTTACAAACAATATGCGAAGAACCGAATTGAATGTTTTTATTTTTGAAATTTGGATCGAATTTTGATACCGATTTCATATGTACCAATATTATAAAGAGGAAACATTTGATTATTTGTTTGTTTGCCTTGAACAGACTACGAAGGTACTGGCACGAATAGAAAACATATTTTACCTAGAATTCTATATAACGAACATGGGCTTCATTTTCTAAAATGGTATAGATCATTATAAAAATACAATAGTGTAAGGAAAATATTGAAGTAAATTTATTTAGCTGCAGAAATTATTGACAACCCGCTGCCCCGACCGACGCTGTTCTGTCACAAATTGAACTTGTTGTCATGGTAACGTGTAATGTTTACGAGGCCGAAATTTTTGTACTTTTGTAAATCAAAGAATTTTTACTATATTTTATGTAACATCAGTGCGAAGCCGGGACGGGCTGCTTGTGTTTATTTATACTCGTAGCTCTCTCGTCTGTCTGTATATGTTGAACCGATGGTGTGGGAGTCAGTTGAACAATAGCGAGATGATTATATTATTAGTCAATATTTTGCCGGTGAATCTGCGCAGGCATAAATGAACGTGAGGCATTGCAACTTTCACTCGGCGAAACCGGCCAGTGGGCAGTAATAGGGCTCATTGGAGCCGTACCACTTATTGTACTGGTATAATAACAGAGATAGTACATATCTCAGAGTTTTCTTTTTTTTTATAGTATAAGGGGATAAACGAGCAATCGGAGCCTTTCAACGACTACCCACGCCCATGAACATCAGCATAATTATGCCAGTGCGTTGCCCTCCTTTTCACCTGGGGGGGCCCCCAATGGGCCACTGGCTACTTCCAGACCGCACGAAACGCGACACCGTGGGTGTCACTTTACGGCGGTATCAAATGAGCGACAGATACCTCCCCGGTCGTGCCGGCAGAAGCTCGAAGACAAGGTTCGAACAGTCGTCGAGCTCCGCGCTCCGATTATTCGTCGAGCTTCGCGCTTCAAACAGCCATCAAGATGCACACTCCAAGCAGTCGTCGAGCTCGCGCTCCGACCAACTGTCGAGCTGCGCTTCAACCAGTCGTCGAGCTTCGAACTATCGTCGGGCTTCGCGCTCCGAACAGTCGAGCTTAGCGCCCCAAACAATCGTCGAGCTCCGCGCTTCGAACTATCGTCGAGCTCCGAGCTCCGAACTTTCGTCGAGCTTCGCGCTCCGAACCTTCGTAGAGTCTCGCGTTCCGAACAGTCGTCGTGCATCGCGATCCGAACAGTCGTCGAGCTTTGCGCTCCGAACAGTCGTCGTGCATCGCGCTCCGAACAGTCGTCGTGCATCGCGCTCCGAACAGTCGTCGTGCATCGCGCTCCGAACAGTCGTCGAGCTTCGCGCTCCGAACAGTCGTAGTGCATCGCGCTCCGAACAGTCATCGTGCATCGCGCTCCGAACAGTCGTAGTGCATCGCGCTCCGAACAGTCGTCGTGCATCGCGCTCCGACAACACACCATAAAGCCCCTGAGCCATGGTGGCGAACCCGCATATATTGCGGCCCCGTTACCGAGGGGATAGTCGTCCCCTTGCGACCCTACCCGGGTTATGAGGTCTGCCTCGATGCCCGTAAACCCCATGCATGGCGCGACCTCCCCTATGCAGCATGGCACCACCTCTTTCAAATTTATTTTAGTTTGTATAATAATAATAATAGTATAATATATACTAATAGTAATCCTGGAAGGCCCCTAGTTACTTTATACTTCGCCTGCGGCGGCCATCTTTGTGTTTACTAGCCATCTGCGCAGTACATATTAATTTTATTGTCGTGCATCTTGTTTTTTTCCAAAAGAACCATTTACTCATGAGAATCATTTCGTCTTACATGTGATGTATGTATGCGTGTGCATGTGTGTACGTATTTGTACGTATTTGTATATGTATTACACACTGCGGTGGAGTCGTATACATATTCCTTGTAATTGTGATTTAGGTTATATAACTTAATTTTTTATATCACAGGAGGCAAACAAGCAGTTGGCTCTGTTTGCTTGCCTCCTGTAAGTAAGTGATCACCGACACCCATAGCCATCCTCAACGCCAGAATATTTGCAAATGCCTTGCCAACCTTTTAGAGATGAGTAGGCTCTATCTTGAAGATCCCTAAGTCGTATCGGTCCAGGAATAACGAAGGGGGTAGCTGATTCCATAGAGAAGTAGTGCGTGGGAAACAAATGCACTTAAAACGCACGACAGAGGACTGCGGAACATCGAGGTGGTGCCAGTGAAATTTTGAATGTCGCGAAATAACGCGAAGTCCTGTAGTGAAATTCAGCTGCAAGTATTAGTCCGAACATTTCCTCGGAACACTTTCCGTGATAAATGTGGTAGAGTATGCACAGTGACCTGACATCTCTAGGCCTTGGCTAACGAGCCGCTCTACGTTGAATGCGGTCAAATGGAACGAGCTGATATTGCGGGGCTCCAGCTCAAAGGTGAGAACAGTACTCAATGTACGGTCGGATCTGCTCATTGTGAAGTTTTAACCGATGAGCTGGTGAGGAGTACTGTTTCACCCTACCGAGTACGCCTGGCTTCTGGGAGGCTAATTTAGCCTTTATTTCCAAGTGACCGCGGAATTGAACGTTACTCGAGATTTCGGAACCAAGTCTTACGATGCTAGCTAAGGCTACTAGGGAAGTGTTTATTACGTGAATAAACTTTCTATTCTATTCTATTTGCACTATAGCAAGTGTTTGTTTAGTTACAAGTGCACTTTCTGTTCCCTTTTTCTCCAATTCCGATGGAACGGTAGTCCGACACGGCTTGAGAGAAATCAGGCTCAGGTCCGCTTGGAATAACTTGCTCTCCGAGATACTAGGTTTCAGAACTGCCAATTTTCCGAATTGTTTTTGGAAAATCCTTTTAAGATTTTTGGTCCAGCCGAGGACTCAAACCGAACTCTGGTTTAACATGCGTTCCTTCTCCGTTAATTGCGCGAGACGCAAAGCTGTCACTTTACGGCTGAGTTATCGGTCGCATCGGCCCAGTTCCTCTACAATGCAGCATTACATTCGAGTCTCTTAAATAAAAAGGATATTAGAAACTCCTATGTAGCTGTAGCTAAGGTCTTCTGTGAATTTTGGATCTTATTGCTATTATTGTTAAGATACGCATAAAATCTACCGAAAAATTAAAGGATTTGCCCTTTCTAGAATTTAAAAAAAAGAATTTAAAATTTAAAAAATTGATTCTCACAATCTCAACACTATTCTTTGCATTTGGAAAGTAGGAGAATTATGTAGTTGTTAACGGGTATCGATAGTCGTAGAAAACGCTCAGATATCTCATTTACACCCCTATTGTATATAAAAAAGGGTGTAACGTTGGCTTTCAGACTAAGGCAACTCACACATGAATTTTATAATAACCTACTTATACTTGAGCAGCATAAAGTTCAGAGCACTTGTTACACTACGCCGGCCACTGACTGTTGTTTCAGTAATCAAGTTTAAATCTATTTTTATACTTGGCCCATCTGGTGTCCTCCGAGTTAGTCAAGGATTTCGCGGAAGCACTTTACAACAGCGCCGAGATTCGCCACATGTGTTAATTAACACACGTTAGCTTATACAGTGCTGGCTGTACATGGATCAACTGTGTTGTATTAACGTACTATATTGTGCTTCTCATGGGCAAGATACAAGACATTCGAACCAGTCAAGAGGACTGGACCTCGGTGGATTGCGCTTAAATTGAGGTCAGAAAAATACCCGGACCTTTCTGAGCTACATTTAAGCGCATTAGACCCAGCGAACTTGATTTGTGGTGCAGAAAAACCCGAGGAAATTTTCCTAACGTTAATACTTTGATTGCATAATGTCTAGATGGGGCGTCGCCCTACAATCAAAACAAAGAAAACTAGCTACATGTTCAACCATGTGTGCGTGCAGGTACTGTTTTACACTATGCGTCAATGTATCTGTGTGCGTAATATGATACCAGCTGTACCACAATTTTCCCATATATCACAAAAAATAGTGTTTTAGTTTAGAGAATTTAATAATTTAGTTGCCTTTTTTTAATAAATACAGCGGAGTATTTAATTAAAATTGTGAGTGTGAATGTTGTATTAAATTAGTATTACAATATTATCATTTGATAGGCTAACATGATGTTATAAAATTCATAGACTAATAAAAATAAATTTTTAATCACTAAACATAATTTTATAAAATAGTACAAATAGTGTATCTGTAAATTAGATATTTCCTAAATATTAATTGTAAAAACGAATAGAACACAATCAAATATTTTTTAAAATATTGTCTAATTTTAATTTGTGGTAGTATCTTATAGAAAAATACCTTTCCACTACCAGCCTTATTGACTTTACTTGATGTATAATACTCCAAACATGAGTTGAACATGAGTTGTTTCTACTTCAAAATAACTAGCGCCACCTATAAAATTTTTCATTACAGTAGATACTATTTTAGAATAATTAGCACTGGTCATTAAAAAATCTTGTTTAATAAACTGACGAATAATTGTTTCCGTACTTTTGCATATATCACACACATCCCGCGAAGCATAAACTAAGCCACCTTTATCTTTTATACATACTAATTTGTGGTACTGTAATCTTTCTTTTGTTATTAAAGATTCAATGCCAATGTTAAATTTTATCTGCTTACGTAATATTTTATTTTTCGTTAAACTTTACAAATTCTTCTTACTACAATTGTTTCTTATACAATACATAGAAGTGAAGATAATTCTTGTATTAAATTTTTGCATTGCCCTCAATCCTTGATAAGTAAGCAGAGTTTCAAATTAATCCGAGGTTTTATAGTCAGTCAAGTCATGTTTAAAGATTCGTTACATAGAAACAAACATATACATACAAGAGACGCTAATTATTATAGTATATTATTGTACCCTCATCGGTCCTTGATATGTGTGCAGAGTTTCAAATTAATCCGAATTTTTAAAGTCGGTCAAAATGAATGAAAGCGTGATAACAAAAATATTCCTTCCTATACAGCATGGCACTACCTCTTCCTAAAACTATAATTTTAGTTTTTGAAAAAGTAATCAACCAAATATACCAAACCGTTATCCCCATTGAAACTTACTTTGAATAGGGAGAATGAATGGAATTTGATTAAAAAAAAAAATAAAACTGGCGAGACTGATAAAATATGGTGTAATTTAATAATTATAAAATAAAAATAAAATATGTAGCTTTTTGGTTACCTACCGATGATAGGTAATGTTTGGTATCTTTTGCCGTTCCTTTATAATTCCGACAAACTTTAATAGCACATACCGTCATTTTATAGATGTTATTTGTTTATTACTTTACGCGCGTAATATGTGGTGGCACTAAAGCGGCACGATCTATACTGATCGGCTGGAAATTACTTATAAGCCAAAAGTTGGCTGATATTTTTTGACAAGTTTTTGCGCATTCGACTCTTTATCTAGGCATTATATAATCAAAGTGTTATTAGTAGTTTATTAAAGTCCAGTAGCCCACTGGAAGGAAGTGGTAAAGGATCTCTAAATGACTTTGGAAACCAAGTGCCGCAGCTGTTTGTGGGAGTTGATAGTCACACAAAGGCTCTCACCACTCGTTTGTCCTCATCATCAGCAGCCAGAAGACACCCAGTACTTTATATAAGCCCGCCACAGAGAGCATCAGAGAAAGGATCACAGATTACTTCTATCTGTTGTCAGCAATATAAAAAGATTTCACGTCAAACGTGTTAATAATTTAATCACTATAATATAATATTTATTTTCGTTGGTTATATAGGAATCAAAAATCACAATTAATTGATAAAAATACTTAGGTTTTGTTAAAAATAGAATAAGTTAACAAACTATATTAGGTGCACAAAATAAAATGCTGTCACAAGTTTTACTATGTGTTGACAATCCATCATTTTCTCTTTCATATATGTCTTTAATGTCAAAGTGTATCACTACTCCATTGCTAGTATGATGGAAATATTAAATGATTCTTACGTTAAAATAAAAAATGGATATTAATGATGGTAAATAAACAGATTTACTGTTCTACATAACATCTTTCCTTCGTGTCGTGACTGCACAAGACCAGTCCTAATTTTCATATAATCTTGTTTTATATTATTTGGACAATAATACAGTAATATGCACAAGAAAGAAAATGGACTAATATACGCAGTTACATTATTTTCGCATTTAAGTACAACGTGCTTCTTATGCATGGCAAACAATAGTGTTACCCATAATTAAATTACACAAAGGAAAAAATAATTATACAAGACACTCGAATTATGTTAAACCACTTTTTGGACCGTCCTCTTTATGTTTATCAATATTTCTTACGTCTTGCACAGCACTGGTTACGTCTGTCTGTAAGTTAAAAATGTTCTCTAAATTTATTGACCAGAATTTAATGCGGTGTTCACCCATAAATTGAGCGATTTTCGAGGACGGTTTCAAAGGATAAAATCATTACGGATGGAGCCATGGGCCGATACTTTAATAAATAAAGTAAAATCAACGGTTCCAAAATAATATTTTCATCCGAAATGTTTAAACCAATTCATAATGTGATTTAAGCACTCGTAATCGAGACATCGTCCAAATTACAACATATTTTCACCAGCTGATATATTCCATTTAAATTTAAAGCTCAAATGAAAAGTGAATCCCTCAAAGAAATTCCATTTAACATTTCGGGTTTCACAACGCAGTCGGAATTAAAATTTCGTCGCTTTATGCGGCATCTGTTGCTTACGCTTGCTTTGTTTGTGAGCAGTGTGAGTTTTTTTATCAGCTGACATATTACGTGGACCAGTTTTTGTAACATTAGTTATGTAATTATTTTTTTTCAGTTGTGTTATTTCGTGGCCGAGTGACCTTAATATTAGTGATTTTTCAGTGTTATTGCTTACGTTGAGAGCGCGTAGTTAGCAATGAATGTGGCAACGGAGTGAGACGGCTATGCTGTCGCGTTTCGCGCGAAAAGATCCCTCTGTTCGCACGAGGAAGGCAACACATCTGCAAAAGAATTTTGCGGACGTATATGGGCGTCGTCATAATAAAACCGACTGTTCATTTGTTGGGGACAAATAGTATACTATAAAAAAACAAGGCAAGTGTGTCAGACCGTAACTTATGACACTCGGTTCTCTTGGCCAACCCCTTAGGGTATTGTAAGCGTAAAGTAACGGTACTATGAGGCTGTTTTGTCGTTATAATAACATATTAACATTTATAGTTCATTAAGCTGATTTGTAATTCATATTAAATATTTATTTGTTCAGAAGACGTAGGATTTTTGTTTTTTATTGTATTGGTGGTGATGTGAATTAACCTACTGCCGTTGGTTGTCATATTACGGATTTTATCCCCATCTTGATCAAGGTTCAGGCATGTCATGTCCTGGGGCACAGTAGCCTGGGGTAAACCGGGACTCCTTGGCCGAAGCCACTTGAACTGTGTGGGCTTTTCTTTATGCCCTCTTTTAAGAACAGGGGATAAAAATGTAACAGGAGGAGGCGCCTGTTCGTACGGGGCAAAGGCGAGGAGGTAGCTCACCTCCTTGCACGGTTCCAAAATAGGTGTTGCGCGACAACCCTTCTGTGATGGAGGTGTGTGTCCCTCAGAGGATTGACTAGCTGTCGAGTTGCCCTGATGATTTGTAGATCCGGGCGCCATGACAAAGGCAGCAACAAAAATCACCGCGAGCGCTATGATTTTTGTTGTTATTCGGCACTGTAATGTCTGTGAGCCCCATACGCAACTGGACCGCACTTCGGGCCAGTGAAGGCGTGTAATAGTGTACTCCCTGCCCACTTGAACTCAGTGGATGCCATCTGCTGATGTTGGATCTATATTGAGGTGTCGGGGACATCTGCATTTTCGTTCCACGAAAATCAATCGTGGCTTATGCTGTGCCCAGGGTTAATGTCGTCAAAAGAAAAATAATAAATTAAACCCGCTCAGCTGATTAGCGTGTACGTATAAACACACAAAAATAATTAAAGGAACTTTTAATTGTATTGTATTAATGTTTAAAGCGCCTCCGCCATGTTCGCGGACGATCACTCTCATGCGTGGTAGCTCTAACCATCTTAAGGCCATTGGTGGATAGATGCCACTCAGCGGTGCAGACCCACTGGATACAATTACAAGCAGACGAGTAGACTAGCATCGCGGTTTCACCGATCAATTAATACTACTAACCATCTTTGGAGATTAAGCATGTGGAAGCCAGTAACATTAAGCTTAAATGGCACGAGTACGTATGTTAACGTCGTGGTTTAAAATTAGATTTCAACTATTACCTTCACCACGTGGAAGTACTGTCGGCTTACGTTATTGTGAAGTAAGAGTTTTAATTTCTGTACTCTCCGTATGTCTTACAGTCTGGCCGATCCTTCTCGGTTCTGTATCTGATGTCAGCAGATGTTCCAGATCTTTAATTTTTATGTCTCCAGAAACTGCTTATCATCCTGCACAACTTTTTTTTGTTCGCATCGCAACCATTAGATATACATTCGATAACCATAACGTTCTGAGCCTCTTTTTTTGAGGCATCTATACTATATTCCTTATGGTTTTGCTAGTCCCTGTTAGCCTAATCAGCAGATGTTCCACTTTTCCAAATAATTTATCCCTATTGGTTGCCCAGGCTTATTAACTATCCCCACCATTGAGTAGCCTGGGGTTATCCGAGACACCTTGGGCGACGCCAATTGAACCGAGGAGGTGGCGGCTCTTAGTACCCCTCATATAAGAAAAGGGGACTAAGGAGCAGGAGGAGGTGCCGCTCTTTGTACCCCTCTTATAAGAAGAGGGGACAAAAGAGAAAAGTGGCGGCGCTTTTGCGCACGGGGCAAGGGGCGAGGATGGGAACCTCACCCCATTGCACTGTCCCAAAATTGGTGGGGTTGTCCTGTGATGCGGGACAACCCCATCTGTGGAGGTGGCGTCGGTCTCTTCGGGGGCTGACTTGCCGTTGAGGTGCCCTGAAGATTTGTTGTTCCGGGGCACCTCATCAAAGACGGTACTGGTGGCACTCGCGGTGGTTTTGTGGGTATTCGGCACTATATAATGTGCCGCGAGCCCCACACACCACCGGACCCAACCCAAGGCAAGTAAAGGCGCGTAAATGCGTCTCACCACGCCAACAAAAAAAAAAGTCTTATTAACTATACAACAAAAAAGTTTCATGCGAACCGGTATCAGCAGAGATAAACCTGTACAAACAGACAAACATACAGACAAAAATTCTTTTTAAACTTTCTCCTCTGCTTACTACTTCTGTTTCTTTCCCCCCCCCCTAATTTTTATTTTATTTTTAATTTCAAAAATAATAAACGTACATACACACTATCTTACTGCTTTAATATATATTAGATTATTGTAGTTACATTATTATTATTTACTATCTCTAATACACAAAAACACTCTCTCATATAATAATAAATAACTGATTGAATTTCTCCGTCTCACATGATCCTAATTACTACGTCTAGACGTGATATTGTTTAATACCTAATTAAGTTGCTGCACGCATTAATTAGTTTGTTTTCAAAATACCAACAAGCCTTTAGAAATAATAACACCGCAATATAAAACAACTTACGAGTATGTTCTGTAACTCTTGAAAATTTTGTAAGATTTCCTTTCCCTACACCTATTAATAATGGTCGCTTGAAGGTTATAAGCTCTATGTATCTTGTAGAGACCGGGTTTAAAAGCGAGCTTGCACCTATGGACATAGACTTACAAGTGTCACGATAACGAAATGAATATTGAAAAAATATTTAAAATGAATGTATCGAGTTATGTCGAAAGAAGAAGAAGTTATTGTCTATGATTATATTCCTACAAGGATGCAGGTATTTTAAAATTCACCTGTAGTAAACAAAAAAAAAAAATACTCATAATCTGTCCGTGTGTATTTGTTCGATTTTTTCTGTTTTCACCTATGGATAGACGATTCTAGAGGATGGTTCGAGTGTATAGTTTATCCTCTGTTATTCACAGGCGAAGACGGGGCGCATCTCTTGTTTACATCATTATTTAATATTCGTGTTATCTACTTTAAATGTGTCTGTTATTATTTATCACTTTAGATAAATGAAATATGAAGAAAACATTATATCATGCAATAATTGATTTTTTTTATTAATAATTTATTACATTCTAGTTTAATATGAATCGACGTTTTCGATAAATATCCTTTTAAGACTGTGTCAAAAATATGAAAAATTAAAAATGTTGGTTTATAAAAATGTGCTTTCTTTTCTTTGTATTATAGGAGGCAAACGAGCAGTTGGGCAACTTGTAAAAAAGTGATCACCAACGCCCATAGACATCCGCAACACCAGAGGACTCGCAGATGCGTTGCCGGCCTTTTAGAGATAAATAGGCTCCTTTCTTGAAAATTACATACGAACATTAAAGTTTTTTATAGTACCTACATATAAAATATACTTGGTGCCTAGGGACCAGCAACAGCTGATCGATGCAATTATATCATCTTGTTCTCTTAGATGCCACTAAGTGTATTTGCAAGTGGCAAGACATTCCTCTTATCACACAACACACAGACTAAGCTTTGGCTGTTACTCCGCTAGACGTACCCAATCTTTTTATTTCCTCCTTCGTGAAGAACATATTTGCCAGTAACAGGATGTTGGAAACCGATCACTTCTCTTCAAGTTACAAACAAAATAACAAAACAAAAGATAGGGCCACCGGTGCGTGTTCACATGGGACCACGTGTCCGCCGTTCCCACCAAGATAACCCGGGACAAACTATGCGGGCGTATTCTCCTCGTACATTCATCCCAGTCAGTCTGGAATAGAAATTCTTCTGAGCAATATGCATCCTAATACACTAGAGGCTACGGTGTAAAGTTGTCTAAGATATTTTTTAGATGGAGCAGATTGGCTTGCAATTATGAAACAATAGGTTGGTAAGCAATGTCATATTCTTAAATTCAGTTTGCCATTGCAAATTTTTTTGCCTGAGGTTTAAGAGAAAGGACGCATAAAACGCTTGAGTGGCCTGTTTTGGCATCCTCGTTAATGGCTCTGCTAAGAGATAAAAATTAAAATTACCCATTGTTCTACATAGAAGGTGTTTATGGGAACATTAGCTTCATAGTCAGGACGACATGTCATAGGAGATACATCCAACTATTGCCGCCGCTCGTGTGTAGCCACTCTCTTTAAAGAGAGAGGGCGAGAGGATCCCGCCCTCTCGTCCAAGATAATAATAGTTACTTTAGCAAATGTTTAATAACTATCGGTATGCATCATTCCCATCTGCGCGAAAGGAGTGGGGGCTTACCCTCGACCACAATCCTACTTGGACTGTCGCCCGACATGTCTTATAGTAACCGATGAGGCCTTACTGGACTCTTCCGTCAGTATAGAGGAGTAAAAAAAACATTAGTATCGGAAGTTCATAATATATTTTAGTTTCTGTTTAACTTCTCCTAAACAAACACGGCCAACATAAAATCAAGAAAAGTTAATACTAACTATTAAAAATATAACTAGATATTAAGAACAGGACGGTAGTCCTGTACGAATTTCGGCTACAGCGGCCATCACTCTTGAGCAGAGCCATCCGCGCAGTGTGTTTGCCCAGTCACAAGTGAACTCTCTATTTCTTATTTCTCCAATTCCGATGGGACAGCAATCCGACACAACCGGGGAGAAGTCAGTTTTAAGTACGAACGCCTACCTTGCCTTGCACAATGTACATGCTGATCTCAAGGATAGTACGGAAGTAAGAGTTGGGTGTGTCAAAAAGGACATAAAAGCAGAATTAGTACTTTTATTTTTATTTGTAAGAAAGGAAAAAACAACAATTTAATGAAAAGGAGGGTGACGCATCGGCACAGTAATTGTGCTGATGTTCATGGGCGTTGGTAGTCGCGGAAAAGCTCCGACTTCTTTTTTGTCCCCTGGACTATAAAAAAGATCCAAACAATGTCTCAGGAGCTAAACCCCCGTACCTCGAAGTGCACTTTAAATCGGCGGTCCTGGGCCTTTTTAATCTCCGCTCGTGTCGGACTGTCGTCCTATCGGGATGAAGGGACGAGTGACTCATGCCTGTGCCGTGTAAGCCACAACGGCCAAATGCAATTGCTTATGTTCGACCAGCCTCTACTATTTATAGAAAGAACACCCACCATTGGCTAGCGTGTAAGAGTTTTAACATTTTGAGTAAGAAATTTAACTTTAAACTTTTTAATAGATACAAAAACTTTCAACCCGAGACGTGACTGAGCGTGAGTGATAATCTTGAATTTTAGCAAACATGAACATTAATTAATATCGGAGTGCAACAAAATCAACATAGTAATTATGTGGATGTTCATGGGCGTCGGTAGTCGTAAAAGAATATTAATTGTTTTAAGTCCTTTAGACTGTAAAAAGATTTATTCCTTTTTTCTATTGGCGAAGATTTCTAATTGCTTCTTTGTTGCTTACCTAAGTCTTTTAGATTGTATTGTAAACTGTAAGTGTACTTACAAAATAAAATAGGAATAAATTTATGTCCAATGTGGTTGGCTAGCCTATAAAGATGGTAATAATTAGTCTAGACTTCTTACAATATTACTATTATAATATATTAATAGTGCCGTGATGTATTTTTAGGGAATTGATGAAGCGAACTCGAATGAATAACAAATCAATTCTATGTACAACGTCCATTACGTTAGTGCAAAATATAATTTCATTCAATAATATATCTCCCCTTGCGAAGTAACTCCATTATGTAACATCCGCGCTTCCTTATAGGACTCCACGTCAACTCGTATCAGTACCCTGCGCCAGGGGTTCCTAAAGTGTGAGTTGTAAATCGTAAAAGAGACATGCAAAACTTATCCTGGAAATATAATCAGGAATTCCCATAACATAAGTATAGTAAATATGCCTTGTCTATAACACTGGTGTGGATTTTTTATGGTGGATTTTTCGTAGGTGAATTGGGATTTTTAGGGATTTTTAGGATGTCGTACCAAAAGGATAAAACGGGACCCTATTACTAGGAGTCCGTCTGTCTTTCTGTCACTAGAGTTCGTTACACGAAACGTGAAGGGGAAATCGTTTGTTTTTTTTATGAGATTGTGCGACGAGGCAGGGTAAACGAGCAGGTGGTCAGTGACTACCGCCCCCCCATAGATATTTGCGAGACTAGGCATCTTGTAGACGCGTTGCCAGCCTTTGAGGTATGGGTATGCTCTTTTCTTAAAGACCTCTTCTGTGAATTATATGTATTTTTGTTGCCGCTATCAAAAAGTACAACAATTGCAAAAAAAAAATAATTGGTGGACCTCTGCGAGACCTCTGGTGTTGCGGGCGTTATTGATTTTTTACAATTTGTATTATTACGTGGCCCGGCTGCTCGTTTGAATCCTATGCAAAAAGGATAACCAAATATCTTGCCTTTAATCTCCTATTTTTCCTGATAGCGGAATGGAGAGGAGTTATGTGTTTAGGATGAAACACAGCGTAGACTAATTCTGTTATTTCTACGAGTATATTTATCAAATATACTGGAAAAATTTCTTACGCTTGGTATTTTTTGGTATTGTTTAGCAACCGCAGACCCACGCTATTGAGAGGTGAGATAAAAGCGATAACAAAATATCGACTCGACATGGAGTGATGAGGATACGTTCTATTAGAAGCCCTTGTTACATCCGACGTGTTCCATCTATCGCCAGATTCGATAGAAGTATGACAAAAATGTAGATAAACACACGTTCCGGCCGTATAAATTAGATTAAAACTTTGACGTATGATAATTAATCTGAGGGGTTGTTATTTTTGCTTTTCTAAGTAAATTTTAATAGATAAATGTCTTAACTGGACATGTGACTTTATCGTATACAATGTTTAATGGTGTGATGTAAATAAATCAGTTAATATAACACATAATATAATAAACATTTGTGTGCGGACGAGTGTGCGTGTGCGTGGCGTGTGCGTATGCGTGTGCGTGTGCGTGTGCGTGTGCGTGTGCGTGTGCGTGTGCGTGTGCGTGCGCGTGTGCGTGTGCGTGTGCGTGTGCGTGTGTTCATATTAAATTTGTGCGTCTGTACGCATACAAGGGGTAAGACTCTTATTGATTTAAACTTTAACAGTACCTACTACCCTTTTATATGCCCAATTAATTTCATCCTATTTCTTTTAATCTTACTAAAATATTCTACGCTCTATATTATTACACATATCTTCGGTCTGAAATAATATAATAGTAATAATAAATTAATGTCTTTGTAATTTCTGACAACTGGTTGTCAAATCCTTAATTTCTTCCAAACGCGCCAAAACAAACATAATATACATAAATTTATGCAATGTCACTTTTAAAAAATAAACATATTTGTGGACTTATTACAGCACGTTAGCCTAGTCCTGTGCTAAGTACCGTAAGGACTTGTGTCCTTATGGTACTTCGCACACAGGTACTAGACAACGAATATATCTAACATTCTTTATCAATTTTTGAAATTGTATTTACGAGTATTAAAGATGTTTATGCTAGAAATGCACATAATACATTGTTTTATAGAATAGGCGGCAAAAGAGCAATCGGAGCCTTTTTACGACTACCGACGCCCATGATCATCCACATAGTTACTATTCCGATGGGTTGCTCTCCTCCACCCATCCAATTAGTCACCAGCTACTCATAAATATCGAAAACGCGACACACATAAACATATATGACCTGGGNNNNGGGGGGGGGGGGGGTTCCCAACCAGCGACTGCCGGCGCAACATACACGATTATCCGAGCTATTACCACTGCACCAGCCAGTAGTTGAATAAGTATTCATACAGAAGAAACATTATATATGGTAGATCCAAGAACATATGAGTCGTGCATTAAGAACTTCTTCGTTGACACTAAGGCTACAAGTTCGTGTGAATTCCCAATTGAAATGTAAATTACTATTTTAAGTACTGTATTCGTCACATATACAATAAATAATTATTTGGCAATTTTCGTTAATTAACTACATTTTATATTCCGTTCGTAATTTTCAGGGGATTGTTTCGTTTTCATGGACACTGCGCGGGAAGTGTGTTGCCCTCCTATTCACCTCTACCCCCCCCCAAATGATTCAAAATCATTCTTTGTATTTTCCAAAAATTATATCTGCTGTCAACTTCCGTTTTTGTAACATTCTCATCACACTTTTGACTATAACCTAAGCGTGAGTAAATAAATTCTATTCTAAAAAAAATATGCGATAATCAAAAGAAGTAATGAGTTTAGTCAGTAGTTCAATGTTTGTATACGTAAATTATGAGTCTGTCGCGCAGTGGTCTGTACTCTCGGCGGGTGAACGACACGTTCCGTGTCGCAGCTCCACTCGAGCTGACCCTGTCACTTGGAGACAATTACGCTGCTTTCATCCTGTTTACCTCCATTTTTAAACTGAGTATGCTCGTGCGGTTTGTGTTTCCGGTGTCCTGTCGGACGGACAATTTGTCCGCATAGCAATTGTGTGCATGTGCATAGGCGTCCTCTTTCGGGTCGTCCCCAAAAGACCCCATGCATTAGGTATTAAAAAAAAAGATGGTACCAATTTTTTTTGTAGTGAAGTGCAGTTTAGTAATGGATCGTAGCGTGATGCAATGTGATATGAACGGGGAGATACTATCGCTCACATTACACAGCGGTTAAGTGACAGGCAAGCTGTCGCGTTTTGTGCGGTTTGTGGGTTGCCGGTGGCCTGTTGGAGGAGAGAAGAATGGGAGGATAACACACCTGTTCGACAGCAATAATGCGGATGACCATGGTCGTAAAAAGGCTTTAATTGTTCGTTTGCCTCCTATGCAATAAAAAATTACATATATAAAATCTTGATTCTGAAATATATTCATAAAAGAATTGCTATCATTCTGTCTGGGCCAAGATTCCTTTTTCGACGAATCTTTTATGTAAAAAATAAGATTTTGGCGTACCTATATTTTCATATCGGTGTTTCAACATGGCCGCACTTCCCGCCATAAATTATAAAGGCATGGCACATTAAATATGTAAATGAAAGCTATTTGATCTAGAATTATAAACTTATTTTTTTTTAAATATTGCAGGTATTATAACATATATTCAACTTTTAAGAGAGAGTCTGAAGTCTAGAGTAGAATCTACTTTATTTGTTAAAAAAAACCATTGATTTACAAAAATAACACGATGACTTAAAACCGTCTGTATAAATGATATGTGTACATTATCCACTTTGTATAAACAACTTTAAATCATACGCTTATATATAATATACAAAAAAAAATTTGTTTTGTGCACTTGTTTCAAATGGAATCTCTATTGTAAAAATGACTTAAATTCGTGCGCGTAACGTTGATTTTGCAAAAAATCATGTTTATGTACAATCCCGGACTCCATAGAATGACAGTTCAGTATGAAAAATGTACAATATACGCGATGTATCTGATACAATATATCAATGTAAATCGCCTAAAGGTGTACAATTTAGATGTTACCTTTTTATAGAGAAAATAAGCTTTTAGTTCAATCAAACTATCAAATACTCCACAATATAATCTGTGATCACCGACTTTCCAGTGATGATTTTTCTTATGCTTATGATGTTGCCTTCAGCTGGTCGCGTGGGGTACAACTATGCTCTCCATAGAGATAACATGCAGTTTTACAACAGTGCCTGGCCGTCTTGAAGAATGGAGAAGGAAGGTGTGACAGAAGTACTACCTAATATCGCGCAGTCTCGCGAACATTGCGCATCATTAAACAGAGAAAGGAATGAAAAAGTAAGACAGAGAGTGACGTTTGCTGTGTCCTTCGACTTAGACTATCACGTCTTAGGCTGGCCCTCTTTCTCTAACCTACATTATTGCTATGATTCTCTCACATAACATGGACCTGAAATAAAGTTGTGAACTTTTGTTCAACATGTGTAAATTCAGTTAGCTCTTCTTTACAATTTGAATATAAATCTTAGGCTTACTAATTATTTATATACATTTTTCAAAAAAGATGGCTAAACCGCTTGCTGAAGACAGTTATGGGGTACTAATGATACAGTATTAATGACAACAGATAACAAAACATTTTTAATTAGAATATTCTTGTCACAATATAATTAAACGTCACCAAACGCATTAGAAACTAGATGTTAAGTACTCGTATAAAATAAACCAGGAATGTTGGCCGTTGGAGTATTTAGAGCTTTCAAATATCAGATATTATCGATATTACACTTGTTCGAACAGTTATGACCAAGATAGAGTAACTTTATACTGTAGACTACGGTAACGCCTACATATATGTTATGCGAGTTACGATTACGATTTACTGTTGAATTTTATCGATATTTTCATCGATACATGGTTACACGTGTATACGATGTATCAATAGAGATATGTCGTGTGAAATAAACTATGCGCTATTGTTGGTGTTGATATGAATATTGGTACCTTGTGTACGAAGGGAGGTTAGGGATTAAGAGATCAAAGCACCGACACCATGCGTGCATTAACATCCGCAGATGCCAACTACAATGTTGAAATGGTCATGAGGGACCGGAACGATATTGAGGACTTCGGTAACCTCACTAAAGTGTTACGGTGGGCTCCAAACTGAATATAATATCAATATAATAGTTGCTAACTAAATATAAATAAATGAAATAAATATGACTAGTCTTGAAATGAGCATGTAATAAGCTAATATTTGGAATCTGTAATTTTATACAATTGATGATTGTGTATATAAACATTATATGTATAAAAACATATTTATAAAAATGTGTAAGAAAAAAAAATGTATAAAACAATATTTATGAATAATATATGTATAAGAAAAACAGTATATGTATAAAGCAGTGTTTGGCGACATTAAAATGAAGTGGGATGATAAAAGGAACAGAATCGCTGTAATTGAATTACACAGAGTAGGTATGGAGTCATATGCAATTTTTGAAACTATCCATAAACTTGCCATTCGTCAAATGTTTGTATACTGGGCTATTAATAGGTACAATGAGACATCCTCTGTATGTGACATAGAAAGATCTCGCCGTCTACGTCGTGTTTGGTTTGTTGTACTAAAAAGGTGGTCGGAACATGAAAAAATTGTTTACAGATGATTTTGTTTTACAACTTAGCAACATTTTAACAAACAAAATTACCGCGTTTAGGCTGAAAGCTCCCTTTTGTGTAATAGGTATCAGAACAGCAGCACTAGTGAATCAGGGTATCATTCTTGAGAAGGTAGTTAAGCCCCATAGTAACGCCATGTTCTATAACCAAGTATGGTCATTCCAGCAGGACTCGGCGCCAGGTCATAGAGCTCGGCCCACGCAGTCTTGGTTGTAAGCGAACGTCACGGACTTCATCAGAGCTGAAGACTGGCCGTCATCCAGTCCCGATGTGAATCCGCTGGATTATGATTTGTGGTCAGTTTTAGGGCGCACAGCTTGATCTAAATGCCATGATAATTTGGAGTACCTAAAACAATCCATACTATTGGCAGTGAAGAATTTCCCCATAGAAAGAGTGCGTGCTTCTATTGATAATTGGCCTCAACGTTTAAAGGGCTGTATTGCAGCCAAAGGAGACCACTTCAGATATGGTCTTTATATTTTTAATTGCTTTATATTTATGTGTTAAACTAACACACTCTAAAAGTAAGAAATATTAATTGCAATAAAAAAAATATTTTCTTTCTCTGTTACTGTTCTACTGTTATATTTATGGCAAGACTAGTTATAATTATTATATGTATTACTATAATAAGATCTTAATTATATAAAATTTATTAAATTTATAAAAAAATATGTTAAATATATTTCAGTTGTAGTAGACAACCTGCAACACAGGTGCTTACGGTACTTAACAGCGCTAGGCTAGCGTGATGAGAAAAGTCTCCAGATATTATTATTATTATTATTATTATTATTATACCTTCAGGAGTAACCTAAAATAAACGGCTGATTAAAACGTCTCCTTTACTTACGCTAAGATATAAAAAAAAATTACCGTCACACACATGCAAATCTTTATATTCATTAGAACAAATGCTTTGCAATTTGGCTCGCAAAATTCGCTTTTTGAGCGAAATAAAGAGAAGCCAGCGACCTAACGAGATTAGTCGCGACGTTCAGCGAGTCTCCGTTCGCCGCCCTCGAGCTGCGGAGTCGAAAAATTTAATAGAGTTTAATGCATATTAATGAACCCACCTTGAATAAAAACTGGGAATATGAATAATAAGGGGAAGCCTATTTCCAGCAAGTGTTGTGATGTTTAGTTGTTGCTGATGATTATAATGAAAATTGAACAACGACCATACTTTATACTTCTCTGAGAGGAAGAGAGAAAGAAATCTCATCCACCGACTCCGACGTCGAGGGCAGCTCACGCGCGTTATCTGAAACGGCCTCGGCGATGTCGTGATTTTTTTTAAGCAATCGGAGCCTTTTTACAACTACCGACGCCCATGAACATCCACATAATTACTATGCCGATGCGTTGCCCTCCTTCACCCCCCCCAATGGGCCATCGTCTACTCATAAACCGCACGAAACGTGACACTGAAGATGTCACCTTACGGCGGTATTATGTGCGCGAGAGGTACCTCTCGCGCACATAATACCGCCTCTCTCTAGAATAATAAATATATTTCTGTGTGTAACACGTTAAGTCCTGAGCATGGGGCACAGTGGTTAAGTTGCGAATAAATACCTGGTCCGCAATTCTATCTGCGTAAACTGTACTTTACTTCCATTTCGTTCCATTCATTTTCATTCAGAATCGTTCATTCCTTTCGTAGTAAAAAGTATTTTTATGTCATTTTAGATTTTGGTAAACATCTACCTCCGTTCCGAAGTTTTACTTAAAAAAACAATAAGATTATTATCGACAAATAAGTCTCAACGGAACTAATATTAAATATATCACTTAGGAAGTTTTATAGGTCAAGAAATTAATAAAAATGCATTGATTAAAGGCGAGAGCTTTACTAGTCTACTGCACTAGTTACTTTTATTAATGTCACTAGAATTTTGTAAAAACAAATCAACAACTCTAGAGATTTTTTTTCATTCATTGACCTTGCAAAGCTTTTTGTCTTTGTTATTAGGGAATCCAAAAACGATATTACACATCACACTGGTGTGACCAGCCGTCAACATTTGATAGGACCAGTATTATGTTTTGTAGTAGACTCTCTTTAAAAAAATATTTTGTTATATTATAAACCAATCATAAAAGATTGTAGTAAAATCGGCAGCACAAAATATATCATCTCTGAGTTTATAAACTGTCTACCTATGTGTTCATGAGATACGAACGGAAAGACGGACGATGGAGTCTGAGTAATAGAATATTCCGTCTTTACTAGCTTTTATAGGACCAGTTGAGGAATTTCATCTGTTAGAACGTTGGAATGTGCAATCACGAAAAAAGTACTTAACACTCAAGATTTCTAATACTTATTACAATAATTTACGTATTTCAGGTTATTTAGATATTTCATGGGTGTTTAATTTAAAAGCCTTCAATGGCTTATTGTAATTAATATTAATGGTTCAGAAACAAAGATATCAACAATGTCATACATACTGAAGTAAAGCGTTTCTAAACAATTTCCAACATAAAGAGGACAAAATCAGAAACTAAATAACAAAAAGAACTTGATGGTGACCCTACACGATATGGACGGTTGTAGAAGTCAGGAACGTTCAATTTAAGCGCTCTATCATTGTTTCGTTCCGAGTTGCTGGAATACTTCCACCGCGTATGTATTGCACTTTATGACCAGGCGAAAGCTATTCGCAAGTGATACGCTCAAGTATTCATCGCTATAAAAGGAGTTTGATTTTGAATATGGAATGTAAAATACGTGATATACCCAATGCGTTTATATTTGTGAAGGCAATTTCAGATGTGATATAGTTACATTTTTTATACCATAAGGGGGCAAATGAGCAATCGGAGCCTTTGGATGTCTACCGACGCCCATGGAGTTTCGCAAAATTTACGCAGATGCATTGTCCTCCTATCTCCCCCCCCCCCAATGGGCCACCGGCTACTCACAAACTGCGTGATACGCGACGGCGACGCTGTCATTTCAAGCCGGTATCAAGTGAGCGAGAGGTACTTCCCCAGCCGTGCCCCTTATACTATAAAAGAAACAACAACAAGTTTTTTTTTTGTGTACTTTCTTACCACTCGTGGCTTAAGTGGCTACTTATAAAATATAAGAATGTACTGGGCGAGGGTAACCAGTCTGATAAGAGTGTAATAGTTTAATTCATCTTAATCTTAAACTACCATCGTGATGCATCCCTCGCATCCGCGGACTCAGTCCCCCTATTGACCGTAAACCAACTCCGAATTTGATAAATTCAGTTGAAGTTCTATAGGGCTCTCATACCATACCCACATTCATAAAAAAGAAGAGTTGAAATTGTAAATAAATAAAAATATGTATCGCTTCTTCCCGTGGTTTAATATAAAGGGAAACTGGTGATGATAATGATAATGATGGCCAGTAGACGGTAGTGCAGTTAGCTGTTGATAACAAAATGCACACAATATTTGCTATGATAAAACTACCACAGCTGCGCTGGCGGCGCGCGCTCACCTTGCTATTTACGACTTATATTATTATGCACTGCCTGTAACCACGCGTCCGGCTGTGTGCTATACTTTTGATAAGCTACAAATGTTTACAACGAGAAACTTTTAAAATGCTTTTAAACGAGCCCAGTGTCACTCAGCCATGGGAAAAGCTAGTCATCAAAAGGCTCCAATGGTTCGGTTGCCCCCTATATTATAAAAAAATGCAATAAAAATGTATTATTTGAAATAATTTCACTCAGGTCATTTATCTAATTGTATGCGTGTTTAGCAGATAAATGTATCCGATAGCACGCGAAGTATAATCTCTTTGTAATAACAAATGAGCCAGTAAGGTTCTGGAGTCGAGGTCGCGTTTAGGAAAGAGAAATATTGTTTGACAATTCACCTGCTATGAACACGGTTGCCGTGCAGTGATGAATGCGAATAGATCGGTCGTCTTAGAGTTCGCTGTAAGGGGTCCAGGTCCAGCAGTGAAACAAGAAGGATGGTGCGTGCTCATGACAGGTGCCCATGCCTAATTTTGTTTACAGAACAAGGGCAAACAATATAACTAAGCCTCATGTCGACTACCTACGTCCTTAAGCATCCGCATTATGGTCGGATATTGGTCCTTTCTACCTCTTCCTGTCCAATACACCTCTTTCTAAAGCAGAGGCCACTTTCAGAAAAAAAAACAAAATGCATATTTTCGAAGGTGATTAACTAGATGGACTAACGATTTATTGATGATCGGCGTATTATTAAAAAGAAGCTCCTCGGCCGTCAGCAGATAGCGATAAGGTTCCAGTACTTTTTCGCTTCGCTCCAGCACCGCGCCAACGTTACGACCAGGGCCCAAGACGGGCGGTGCCTCTCACGAAGCGCAACTGCCTCTGGCTGCTGTTTATGAACTGCATTTGCTATAATCTTCACAAGAGATACTGCTGAAGTATATTACCGATTTGTAGCATTCAGCCAGCGATGCCTTAGAGGTTTGTATTAATAATGTAAAATTATCAGCTCTTTGTACCTATTCTATTGCAAGAAATAAACATTTATGATGAAACATTCATGATTTAAACCTAAAAAGGATTATATATTTATAATGACCATAGCGTAACACATCTCTTCCGTGATAGTCCTACTTCTCTCCAGTGACCGGTAGTGAGAGCAGTTTCAGCAGTATCTATTACAAATCTAGTTTAGGAGTTTTAGTTATATGAGTATTGATTGACACTATCATACGGTGATCAAAACGGGTCTTTTGCCCAGTGGAAACTAAAAACATGCTGTCTATCCAATAATTCTTTAAATTACCCAGAGTGTTAAAACTGTTGTTATGTGTTGTTTTGATTAAGAGGTAATACCATGCTGCATGAGGACGTAGTGCCATGCATGGTGCATAACACTACATCCCACTATACAAAGGAATTGGGCCGGCACGACCGGGGACCTCTCGCTCACATTACAAAAGGAAAGAAATTATATTAAAAAAAAAATACCAAATGACCCAGTCCAACTCTAGTATGAGCATGTCAGTACAGTTTATTTATCACCATCAGCTAAGGAGCGCCCAGAACTAGATTTACTCGGCAATAAAATCCAGCTATTCAAAAGAATTAACAGTGGACGCGAGAAAAGGCACGAGTCAATAATTACCCTTTCCAACTCGCCTGGTGAGCCCTGTAAACAGTTCGTTTATTTAATAGCTCTAGGTCCTGAGACCTAAAGTGTCAATAACAGGCGCTTAACGTAATCTACTTAAAGTTTCTTTATTTAACTTGCTGCTGCCAGCTGAGTTTTATAAGAGTAACTTTCGTTTTATATCACAGCGTGTTTTCTCTAATTGCTTATTTTTATGCATTCCAGCGAAGGCAGCTAATTTAAAAATTAAGTACAGTGCAAAAGGATCTATAATTCTTTTGAGTGGTAATTGCTTCTGGTCGAAAAAACGATGGTGAGCAGAGTAGATTTGGTCGAAAAAATGAGACTAGCCAACGAAAGTCATATTAAGATGGTAAAGTATATGCGCCACACTTGTGTCTAGGCTCTAATGTTTTCTCCTATGGGGTGGATATCCAAACGCAAATAAAACAGGCACAATACTGACAACATTGTGGTTAATATTCGGAAACAATGATTATAATAATAATAATATCTTTGGATTTATTACACCACGTTAGCCTAGTCGTATGGTAAGTAGCGTTACAGGTACCTATGTAGGTATGACCTAGGCGGGATTAAAGCCCGCGACCTCTGGCGTAACACGCGGATTAAACGCCACGTCACCAACTGAGCCAGCGAGGATGGGGACCTCACCCCATTGCACTGACCTAAAGTCGGTGTCGTCGTCATCTGTAGAGGTGCCTTCGGTCCCTTGGGGGGCTGACTAGCCACGGAGATGCGCTGATGATTTGTTGTTCCAAAGGCGGCATTGATGGCACTCGCCGTTTTTGTGAGTATTCGGCACTATAACGTGCCGCGAGCCCCACACACCACTCGACCCCACCCATGGCGAGTGAAGGCGCGTAAATGCGTTTCCCCACGTTAACAAAAAAAGGAGGACATTAGCTATTTTTATAAACACATACGACTCCGACTGCTCGCTTCCCGTGCGATAAAACAACGCGTTGAATCTGATGTTACGTGGAACAATGAACACAGGTCACTTCCCACCAGCTGACGAGCGTTCTATAGCAAAGAGTTACATGTAACAACCGTATGTTTTAAATTATAGACATTTTCTTTTAATCGTAACTTTAGTGTCCCCTCCAGCGACACACATCACAAAGAAATCGTTCATTAACTTTTTTACCTACCATTGTGCCATACGTGTGTAAACCTAACCCAACTATTAAATAATCCACGCTAATATATGCATTGACTCTTAGTACTAAAAGTCAAATTCCCTCGCACGGAAGGTTGTATATGTTTCGGCGAGCAGTACGTTGGACAGGCAGTTATTACGGATATGTAAAGTTTTTTAGTTGACTTCAAGCGTAAAGCTCAAACAGAACTGTTATCATTAAATTGTCTAAAAGCTCGTATGCATTCTTAGATTTAATTACACTATTGTGCATAGCTTTGTGAGTATATCTACTTTTTTATACAAAATAGGGCGCGCACGATTAATTGGAGCCTTTTTACGACTACTGACGCCCATGAACATCCACATAATTACTACGCCGATGCGCTGTCCTCCTTTTCTCCTGACCCCAAAAGGTGCCACCGGTTACTCACAAACCGCACGAAACACGACACCGAAGTGGTCACTTTATACCGGTGGCCGGTCTAACTTAGCTGCGGAATTCGGTTGGCACGCCCAGGGAGATGCCCTTCACTCACATGATAGCACTGTAAAGTGACAGCTATGCTGTCGCGTTTCGTGCGGTTCGTAAGATGGTTGCCTATTAGCCGGGAAGATGAAAAGAGGGCAACGTATTCGCATGACAGCAGTTGTGCGGATGTCTGCGGTCGTCTATAATCGTCAAGGTCAATGTAAGTCCGCTTTCATAGATCATTTAACCTCCCCCGTCCCCTGTCCCCCTTCCTCCCACCGTTCTGTTAATGTCTTCAATTCGAGACGGCGTGGGTGAGTCCGTGTCCAAATGGAGCTGGTAGTGGGTGGTAATCATCGGCGATTCCGTGATATTTGGGTTAATGTCAATTAGTGGAAGAGTTGAACCACTATAAATGAATCACCCACGTGATATTTACTGATATTGAACGTCTTTTCAAAAGACATTTTATCACAAGAGCTTGAGCTTGATATTGATATCAATCCTATTATTTGTTATAACAGGACTGCGTCTATAAATGGAGGGGTTATAACAAGACCTTAAATATGACTTCGTAGGAATATCTAGTGAAGTTTTACTATGTTTATATTAATACTATCATCCAAAGTGACAGTTACGGTGATCGAGCGGTTTGTGAGTTGCCGGTGGCCCAGTGAACCCCGCCAATGGAACGGAGGACAATGCATCGGCTTAACAACAATGCGGATGTTTATCAAAAGGGCAACAATCTCACCGAATGCGACACTGATGGCACCAACCACTGGACACCACCCAGGGCAGGCGCAGGGCAAAAATGTTCTTTACACTAAAGTTTTATTTTAATTTCTTATTAATATTTTTTAAATTTCTTATTAATATTTTTAAATAAAATTTTCCAAAGTTTCTTATTAATATTCTTATATAATATTTCATTTAACTCCTTATTAAGTATTCTTAAATATTTCTTTCCATGTTTTATCAATATTTTTAAATAATATTTCTTTTAATTTCTTATTAATATTCACAAATCATATATCTTTTAATTTCTTATTAATATTTTTCTATAATATATTTTAAAATTTCTTATTAATAATCTTAAATAGTATTTCTTTTAATTCCTTATTAATATTGTTAAATATTATTTCTTTTAATGTCTTATTAATATTCTCAAATAATATATATTTTAATTTCTTATTAATATTTTCAAATAATATTTTCTAAAATTTCTTATTAATATTCTTAAATAATATTTCTTTTAATTTGTTATATATATTTTTAACAATATTTCCTTTAATTTCTACTTGTACTTGTTTTCGCTTTTACGGCACTGAAAGTTTTGTATGGATAAACAAAATACTGTAAATTTTTGCAATTTTCAAAATTAACGATTATATTCCGTGATGGTTGAAATAAAAATTCCCATCATTATATAAGTACCTTTCGAAGCTTTTACGTATACTTACAAACGGCGAACACAGATATATTTTAATGAAACCAATGAATACAAAACGAAGCCCTTCATTACCAACAAGCAATATTGTGATTATCTTTCTCAGCATTGTCCATCGGTGCCTATTCTTCAATTTCGCAAATCACGCTCTTGATTAAAGTTTAATTGAAACAAATGCTTGATAAAATCAACTTGTTGTCTTCATTGTGAAACCGAAATAACGGCTTTGTACTGTTTTTGTGAGAACTTTTGTGTAATAATACAATAAGAATTCCAATATCATTTCCTCTTTTTTATAGTATAGGAGGACAAACGAGCAATCGGTGCCTTTCAACGACTACCGAGGCCCATAAACATCCACATAATTGTTATGCTGATGCGTTGCATCCCCTCCAATGGGAATATGGAAATAGTCGTTAATTTCGTTTATCAGTTTCAGCTAATTAACCGTTGCACTCACCTATCAGTGCGGTGAATAATATTTGTTATTGCAACTGCGTTATTGCAGTCCAAATACTATTTTAATAATGGCCCTTGATTACGTTAGTTTTGCGATAAACACACAAATTGTTCTAACTACCATAATGTAGTTGATAAAGTTTTGTTTTGATTGTAATTATGATGGCTGCCATGTATTCACGCACGCATACATGTACATCGTTCGCAGAAAAGTCGCGTGCACGCGTGCGCGCCGTGCACGGTATCCGAGGAAGTACGTGGGCATGTTCGCGCTCTAATAATAATAAATAAATCAAAAACACGGCTTTTGTCGATTTGTAGCGCAAATCAACCCCTCCCGTCAGAGGGGGGGGGGGTGAGAAGGCCGGCCTCTTTAGATACAAAAGTCTTTCGTAGTCATTCGAACTTTAAGGCTGGACAAGCGCCGCCAAGCAGTAGTAGGTCGCTCCGAAAAAAAAGGCATGATAGTTACGTACTTATGCACAAGGACACACACTCATGCCCAGATTCACACATGCACGAGATACATGCTGATATATAAAGTACAAGTTGTGCTTCGAGTAAATTTAATGAGAACTATTTTTATTTTATTACAGGTAATCTGTAGGTACGCAATAACACGCAAAAACTACTGAACAGCTAGATCTCTTCTGTACTTTTGCGGAAAGAATATCAAATGTTACATGTAAAACCCTTATTCGGTAGGAATATTTACATTCTTTTCAATTTACAAAATAAACTAAACTAAAAAAAAAGCTAATAAAATGATATAGATAATATAAACGAAGGTTAGTTTCGTCACAATATACATACTAATATTATAAATGCCAAAGTAACTGTGTCTGTCTGTCTGTGACATCATCAGTGTAAGGCCGCTGAATCGATTGTGATGAAATTTCATATCTATACATTTGAGATTCTTGGGATACATTAATTTTGCTCCCATTTTCTTGTTTATCAGTCAACATACAGACATCTTCACGGACTAGGTCCCGGGTAAAAGCTAATATTTTAACAATTATTTATACAAGGTATTTACGAAAGATAATTCTTATAATTCTATTTTGAATACAAACATTCCATTTCATTTTTACCGTCGTAATTGATCCCTATTGTTTTCTAGATTCCGGCAGTGGGAAATAAAAGAACCTAGTTATGAGTAGACATAACTCATAAGTAGGTAACTTTTGCATGCGTCGGTAGACAACTGATGATTAACTATAATAAATAATTATACATTCAATAAAATGACGCACAATTAATTATATTTGTCAGTTCTAGAGTAAATACAAAATTAATAAAATAAATTCCTTAATGATACGTATAAACGTTTATTAAGACAAAACAAAAGGGTTATATATAAGAGTTTAATGTAAACACACATAATAGACAATAAATCAACAATACAACAGTTTCCTATTGACAATTAATCAATTAGGAACACGCTGGGATCTGTCAGAAGAGATAAGTTCGAGTTACGAGAAGATGTGTTTAACTGTTTAGTCAACAATTTGTATTGTACACAATTAATTATTTCTTATGATGTTAAGTTAGTTGTGTTATTAATTATTAATTTAAAATATAATAGCTACAAGTCAGCGGTAACAATAGTGAATTGCAGCATGATCGGGAACATAATTAGGACTTGTTTACGATAAGAGGGCCAGCGAAGAAGTGCACGAAACCCGACAGCTACTGTTGCATTTCGTGCATTCCTTTATTATTTAATTAGGTGTATTATCGAATCAGGCCGACACGATCGCATCAAATGTCATCGCCGTAAAGTAACAGCAACATCGTCGCGTTTTGTGCGGTTTGTGACCAGTCGTTGGCCAATTTGAAGGGAGGAGAGAAAGTGGATAAGCCTGATGTTTATGGACGTAGGTAAAGTCGTTGAAATGCTCCTACTTTTTGTCGTTTGGTATATACTATAATAAAGAATTTAGTTGCCGGAGGCCTATAATCACCCCAATGGGCCATCGGCTATTCACGAACCGTACAAAACGCGACAGCGATGCTGTCACTTTACGCCACTATCAAGTGAGCGAGAGGTACCTCTCTGGTCGTAACTTTTATGTAGATTATCGTGTGCCTGAGTGATCCTAATGGATTAAGAATAACACAAACCTCACCTGGATGACTGTCCTATCCGACGGCTGTTTATATTTTGAATTTCTAGGAAAGCAGTGTCGTGTCATAATATTAAACGTCTTCAATTCTATTCTATAAAACCGTACAAGGCGGCAAATGACTTCGTTTGAGGTTTAATAGAAAGCCGTACCGTCTATGTAATAAACGTTCTACTAAATTCATTCACCGCCACATTACGGCCGCTCTAAGGCGGCGCCGATTTCTTACGTTGCCGAGCTTTAGCATCGTTGGATATGTGCGACAATCATATCTTATCACGAGGCTGGTTGTACGTACGTTCTGAGTGTGTTACGTCAGGAGAGGTAAATATTTTAGGTCATGCACGCAACTTTAATGATATCTAAGCATTTCCGAACCGACACAACCTGGGCTTCAAAAAAAGAGCATACTCCCATCACAAAGGCCATCAATACGGCACAGCTTCCGGTTCTACGGGTGTCTATGAGCGTCGGAAGCTACCTACCAGCGGCTTGTATGCCCCTTATTATATATAAAAACAAAAATATTTAATAGCCAGCGGCAATGTTACAGAGGGACACACACCATCCTTATGTCATCATAACTATACGGATTTATTGATTAATCCATATGTTCATGTTGGGCATCAGCTGTTACAGCTGGCATCTGAATGGAAAGACAAGACAATGCATCAAGGCATGCATTTGTCTGTCCCTCCTCACGCCCAATGGGAAACCGGGAACTCACAAACCGCATGAAACACAATAACAGAGGTTCCTCCCTGGTCGCGCCGATTAAATTTGGATACAATGCAGCATGACATCAACTGTCTATTGAACGTACCAACAAGTATGTAAACGCTCCTTTGTAAATTATGCCCTTGATAAGGGACGTCAATAGAGCCCCACCATGGTTCAAGCCTTGTCATGGCGGTGGGGCTTAGTAGCCTGGGGTGAACCCAGGCGAAGCCAATTGAACCGAGGGGGATCTTTGCACTCCTCTTGTAAGAAGAGGGGGCTGAAAGTTCAGATCACGAGGAGGAATCGCTCACGGTACCCCTCTTATAGGAAGAGGGGACTTAAGAGCAACAGGAGGTAGCGCTTTCGTGCACGGGGCAAGGGGCGAGGATGGGAACCTCACCCCATTGCACTGTCCCAAAGTCGGTGGGGTTGTCCTGTAGTGCTGGGCAACCGCATCTGTGGATCTGGAGTTGGTCCCTTAGGGGGCTGACTAGCTGTCGATGTGCCCTGATGATTGTTGTACCGGGCACCTCGCCAAGGGTGGCACTGATGGCACTAACGGTGGTTTTTGCGGGTATTCGGCACTATCATGTGCCGCGAGTCCCACACACCACTGGACCCCACCTACGGCCGGTAAAGGCGCTTAAATGCTTTTCCCCGCGTCAACAAAATAAAAAAAAGGGAACGTCAATAGAAAGCCTCAAAGTATTTAAGGAGTACCAAGAGCACGTATAAAAAGTTACCTTGCCTTAAAGATAAGTGGCCTTTCATACTGCTTTTGGTTAATCCAAACATATTATAACCATTATGGTCCAGAGTAACAAATGTGTTTCCATTACGCGTTCTTTGTAAAACAGATTGCTTAATCCCCAAGAAATACGTCAACGTAAGCCAACATTTACACAAAGCCCTTTCATTCTCTTTACGACTAAATAAAGATGTGTTCGTTTTAATTGAAATACAAGTTTCTTGCATACTACAAACTGATAGGTAATCATGTCCATTGTATATGAATTACTGTGTCTATGTGTGTACGACATTTATGTAGTTGTATTAACATTCAAATTCTCGTGTCACAGTGTTAGTCACGTTATTTCTCTGAAACGACCTCACTGATTTTTTTTTAAATTTTAATATACATATTCAGCAGCTTTGCGACTGCTATCTATTTTTCATATTCCTATGTGATATGGATATGGCTAGCAATAATAACAATAATAATAATATAAATACCAGACAACACAATATCATCATCATTACCAGTATCTATGGGTTCTCTATTGGCCGTAGGCCTCTTTCAATGAACGCCAAGACGACCGATCTCCTGCTACTCGCATCCATCCCGGACCGGCCACTGCATGGAGATCGTCTTCCCACCTGGTGAACGGTCGACCAACACTTCGTTTTCCTAAACGCGGCCTGCACTCCAGAACCGTATATACGGAAAATATATTTAATATTTTTTTATAAATTAAAAAAAAATATTCCGTTCAGGTCATGAAATTTTATATATGAATTATATGTATTTCTATAACAAAAGTCTTAAATATATACAATTTCATAAATTTAATAAACATGTAACACAAGTCCGGTGCTTAGCCCATGGCTCGGCTAACGTAGTGTGATAAGTCCGAAGATTATTACTAGACAAGGCTCTTTGGCTCTTAGCATATTGTAACATGTACAAGGAAAGAATAAATCTAATCTACAAAACACTATGCAAATACACTGTATGCCCTGCATAGTTAGGCTTATCTATTTATGCAAAACGGCGTACGAATCCTCATATATCTGGGCACAGGTGATGTCAGACCACACACGGCGGCTCCAAGTCCTAATGGTTCCCTTTCTCAGAGTTGTGTTTAATTTGCTAGTAGCGATGACCGTAATTTTGGTATTTAAATTAGATTTGCTTGCGGTATGTAAAGTGTTTTGTTTCGTTCAGCACTTATATTTTGTGTTGTTTGTTATGGGAATTATTGTCAAGATTTAGTCTACTGTTGCATTCAACAATTGACTAAATTTTGATGTTGGATATTATGTTGAGAGGAAGTGCAATGCCTGTTGTGCTGGGACGACCGGAGAGGAAAGGAGTGGACGGTGACATATCGGATGGGTAGAAAAGGGCAATTTGCATATGCAGATGTTAGTTGGCCACCTTTGATCACTTTTTTTTTCGGAGGTACCTAGTACTGATTGGCGGCGCTTGTCGAGCCTTAACAGTTCGAATGACTACGAAAGACTTTTTTCTTCAGGTTTAAGGAGACGACAGGGGGACAGACCCCCGTCTTTTCCCGTAGATGCAAAGGGACAAACCGGAATTTTATTGTGGGCGTTACCCTATGGTGATTATTATTGGGACCGAAAAGGGGGAAACGATCCCCTCCCCATACTAGTGGGACGGCGCGCGCACGATGCCGTTTATTGCGGTGTCGTGGATAAGGATAATTGAGCTCGTTTAATTATCTGAGGTGGCCGGCCTCCTCACCCCCCCCCCTCTGACGGGAGGGGTTGATTTGCGCTACAAATCGACAAAAGCCGTGTTCTTGATTTATTTATTATTATTAGAGCTCTCTACAGTCGCGTTATTTTATTTCTACAAATCTAAGCTCTCAACAGTGAGTGAGTGTCATTTTGTGTGTTATAGCTGTGTCACTATATGTGAGATTTCATCGCTCGACCGGTACGAGCGGTGGGTATGGTATTAGATCTAGCAGGAGAAATGCATTTACGCACCATCCAGCCGACCCAAGAGGGCCTGAAGTATGTGTCGGGCTCAGGTCGTGAAGCGATAGCTACTACCGACTAAAACCTGCTATCCGTAGGTTGGCCCTATTGGCATTTTACTGCGGATGCGAGTATGGGTGTGTTTTTGCTTGTGTGCAAGGGCGGACTTAGCAACTGCTATGGCTATCGCGTCGTCGGCGTCGTGCAGTACGTGCTTCGGCCGACGGTAACGGGAATCGGTTATTAACGTCGTGACGTATTCCGACGTTTGAACGATTAATTTGTTTTTGTGATTAAGAGCACAGTCAAAGAACTTTTGAGACAGCTCTCTGAAGTGTCCTTTTATCGATGTTAAGTGAAAGTCGCAATGTAGGTCGATGTTACGAATGTACCACGGGCATCCAGTGGCCACGCGCAAGAATCTATACTGCATTTTCTGCAAACGTTCTATTTGGGTCCGGGCTAGGTGAGCGAATGCAGCACTGCAGTACGACATGATCGGTCGTATGCATGTAGTGTACAAGCTGAGCATATGCCTGTTCGCCATTTTGCTCTTCTTTTTAATGAGTGGATATAGTTGGAAAAGGACATGCCGCGCCTTTTTCAGGACGTGGTCTATGTGATTCTTGAAGTTCATCGACCTATCGAGCGTAACGCCTAGATACTTTACCGTCTCTGCTCTGGGTATCTCGTTATCGTAGAGCAGGATGGCGGGCATGTTTCCTCGTTTGTGGGAGGGCGGAGTTCGAGAGATGAGTATGGACTTGCTCTTTTCCGCATTTACCTCTATTCTCCACTTTATGAACCATCCACCGAGTTCGGTAACGGCCTTTTGGAGTGGCTTGGCTCCGAATTTGGGGAGGTACCACGTGTACTCGTATCACGGTTTTCAGGCGTGCGAGAATTATCCTTTCATAGATTCTTCCTCGTTAGGAAGAATGAGAAAAGAAAATGAAGAAGCTTATGAGACTTATGGGTCTGTAGCTAGTGGGCTCCGTCCGGGGTTTTCCCGGTTTGTGATTGCCAATCACTATGGCTTCTTTCCATGTGTCTGGGAAAGTGCACTGCGCCAGAAGGGCGTTAAAGATGCACACTAAGAGGTTTATAATTAACGAGCGGCAGCTGTTTCAGTGCCTTGTTGGTTATTCCGTCGGGCCCGGGGACCCTCTTCGAGTGAAGGTTCTTTAATAGATCCTTGACTTCTTCTGTGTCCGTTCGAAATATGATCTCATCATCATCGTCCGGCGGCACAGCCAGGCAGGTCGTTACTACGTTATGTACCTCTTCTATGTGGGAGGGGTCTGTGGGAAGGGAACTAGGAGTGCACTGACTCTCTAGTGTGTCGGCTAGACACTCCGCCTTTTCGTCATCCTCTAGTACAGGTAATCGGTTTACACGGCTTAGTGGGTTTGTTCCACCGGTTCGGACTTCATAGCTCTGGCGAGAGGCCAGTAGGCCGTATATGAAGGACCTAAGATCGCTTTGGAAGCAAATGTCTCAAATCATTGGGGGGTGGGAGGGTGATGATAGAAGGGCAACGCATCTGCGTAACAATCATCATCACAACTTGAAAAGACCTCTCCAATTTCCAATGACATCCCACAAGGCTACGCTCTTTAGAAAAATAATATTCATGCCTCAATTACATGGCTACCCTAGATAATTTCATTTTCCAAAATCATCTCATACTTTTGGAGCGATTTATAAAATACAACTATTGTGATTCCGAATTACTTCAAACATGCAGTACCCATAATCTCCGAGTAAAACGTCTATGATATATCGACAGTCAGACATGACGAAACTATAACAGAGATGACAAAAAAAATTTAGCTTACAGTAAGTTGTAACGTTGCGACTTGTTATTGCTAAATGCAAAAAGCAAATCTTTTTGTATAGTATTATTCACATGCATACAAATTACACCAAACATCCCGTTCGGAGTGTTCGCGTAATAAGATTTTTGCGAATTCTCAATCCGGCTAATGGGGCTGCAGACGGGGCGCGGCCGCATCATAAACCGCAAAGGCAAAGCAATATGAACTAACGACGTTTATTAAACGCGGCTGCGGCTCACAGTGCCTTTTTAAAGCAATCATTATTTGCAAGACCTAAAAATGTATTTTTACCATCTATGGCAAATGTTTTTAATCTTATGATAAACGACCTTTCGATCAAACGTTGTCCTAATATATATCCTCATAAACAAAAATAATGTGAATTCCGACTCCTTTTCTCTTTACAGTATCTCCGCTATTCTAACAGCAGTATCTCTTCATGCCTTGGCATGGGCGAGTTTATCGATGTTGTTGCGTTTATCAACTTTTTCTTAAATATATAGTATAATAGTAGAGAATACTGCCTATATAAGAATATCGACAAAGCATAAATGTATTATGACGATAAATTTTTGCATAATGCCGGCTTCACTCAGACCGCGAAAGACAAGCGTGACTTTTTTTCGGATTCGAACTTATACGGAAGAAGTGAAGAGAAGTACAATACAGCTTCATCGGATAGCTGTAAGTGCTGGGAAGATATTAAATTCATACACGCCGCATAAGGAGTTGACGAATCGCTTTCGCGCTTCGCAAGCTTTTCGCCGGCCGAAATTTGCAACTATGACACTGAGAAACCGTTCACACTTTACGACCTGTGTGGATTTTGGCGGCGCGACTGAAAAGATCATATAGGAGATACGTAACCGACGACGAGGCAGGACTGCTACCGCTATTTGTTTTGACTCGGGGAAACGCATTTACGTACTATCACCGGCCCTGGGTGAAGACCAATGGTGTGTGGGGCTCGCGGCACATTATAGTGCTGAACATCCACTTAAAGCACCGCGACTAGCATAGGTGAGGTGCCCTGGAACTACCAATCATCAGGGCACCTCGACGGCTGGTCAGTCCCCCGAGACACCGATAGCACCTCCACAGATGAGGCTGAGCCAACTCGGCGGAGTTCTGAGCGGGGTTGTGCCGCCAACTTTTGGACAGTGTAAAGTGGTGGGGTATATCGTCGCCCCCTGCCCCACTCTCTATAGCGCCTGCTTTTCTCTTTTGTCCCCTCTTCTTATACGAGGCGTACAAGGAGCAGCCGCCTCGGTTCAATTATTTTTATTTAATCAGCTTCGCCTGGGTTCACCCCGGACTACTGAGCCCCAAAGCCACGACAACGTTTGAAGTATGGTGGGGTGGTTTGCCAACGCCTGAGTAGTTTAATCTATATTACACTACTTAAAAGACGAAAGTGCTTGTTTGTTTAGTTGAATGCGATATTCTCAAGATTTACTGGTCAGACTTCAAAAATTCCTTCAGTTCTAGACAGCCCACTTATCGAGAAAGACTATTAATACTCCGTAGGATATGTACTACCACGAAAACGCTGTAAAACCGCAGTCACAACTAGTGGTTAATACTGCTAAAACAGTTGTAATTGAAACTTAAAAGCGATTCTGCAATTAGTGAAACGAGCTACAATTTCTGTTACTCAGAGAAACTTGTACTCAAGTAGTTACATTTCAATTCGCCTATTTAAAACTCCGCCTTCAGCCGAGCTCCATGCGATTCGACCATGCAACGCGCTATCCGTCCAATTTGCACTTCAACGTTTTGGGTGTAAGTTGCGGCGGAGAGTTAGTAGATTCTACATATTTCAACAAAATGTGCGTCGGTAGGAAAATATATACGAAATAGAAAAAAAATCTTTATAATATAGGGGCAAAGGAGAAATCAGATCTTTTTTACGACTACCGACGTCCATGAACATCCACATAACTACTATGCCGATGCGTTGCCCTCCTTTTGTCACTCACAAACCGCATGAAACGCCACACCGAAGATGTCACTTTACGACGGTATTACTCACGTATTGAATATTTTTAAAAATATGCAGAATATTTAATCTGTTACCCCAAGGGAGCCGCGTACTCCGCTGCCATTGGTTACAGCGTAATGGTGTATAATCTCCCTCCTCATATATAGCCTTCCTCCAATAACGCATTAACTAATATTGAAATGTGTTTTGAAATTAAACAAGTGGTTCCAGATATTATCACTAAAAAGTTTTAGCTTCATAATATTAGTACAGATAAATAAGTTTTAAGAGTGAAAAGAGGCTTTTGACTAAGGTGAAAACATTTCCACTTATGTATGCAGTAGATATATATTATGAATATTATGAATTATTTATTCATAATATTCATAATTTAAAAACGAATATTAGCTATCACTAAACAGTGAACACACGTAAAAGAATAGTATGAAAATTGATGCTAAATATTTAGCTAGCCCGACGTGTCAGAGGCTTTGCAGCGTACGACGCCAAAATTGATAGTGGTACGCATTGTCCACCCGTGACGATGGCTGCTGTAAAACTTCTGAAACGTTGGGCTAGTAAATTAATTAAATAAACTGCGACAGAATCCGTAAAAGTATACATATACATATATAAACTTAAGACGTCAATAAATATTTTTTCTTCCAAGTTAGAATTTACTGCGGCCTATTTAACTTACTCAATCGTTTTACGGGTAGTTTGGAGTTAAAATTTTCAAGAGTACATTCGTATATGTCGGGACGTGAGTACAACTACATCGCCTCTCGTGAAAGTATAACTAATGGCGTGGCATTTGATAAATAACACCACGAGTTATAAGAAAAGAGAAGTTATAAGAGTAGCTATTGCCTAGGTGTATGTAAAAAAAATTCATGATGCAAATCGCTGGTTATTGGTTTCATCATCTATTGTCTTGTACTCTACTGACTCAAGTCTAAGCTTTAAACATAAAATAAAACTTGTTATTATATTTTCCAGTATCGGATAAACTAACAAAGTACAAGGTCTTTTTGAGATATATATTTTAAAGTTTTATATATAAAATTTTATATATTTACAGGCTGGGGGATTATCAGACACTGAAAAATTAGACATCGTACGTGTTATGACGTTCCTAGCGTACATACAAAACATCACTAAAATATATTCAGAAGTTTAGTCACAAAATTTTATTTTTATTAATATATTTCTGTTGTTTAGTACCTACCTGTAACATCCCACCATGGGTGGCATGGTGTGAACCTGTACATGTTGAGCGAAGTAAATTAATGCGAGGGGACGGGCTGTTAAAAAAGCTGCTGGTAGTTTTTCGTACCGGCCACTTTAGTCACGCATTTCTCCTCTGTAAAGAATTCCAAATTCAAATTTGTACAGCTATTGACTCATGTATTTGTGCTTCGATGACCGTCATTCATTTGTCTCTTTCTTCTGTTTTTCTATTTGCATCACTCATTTTACAAAATGGAAAACTTAAAATACCGTATTATTTACGAGTACGAGTTCCCCCGTGAATGATGTGTATGGCGGTCGTGTTGCAAGACAAAACCCACTTCGTTTTTTATTCCAACGTTTCTGTTCTGAAAATTTCGACCTGCAGAACAAGCCCCGTGGACGGCCTGAGACCCAAGTTGATAATGAAGAGGTAAAGGCTATCGTGGAAGCGGATCAATCGCAAACCACGTCCGAGATAGCTGCAGGCTGCGATGCTAGTGATGAAACTGTTTTAATTTACTTGACGCAAATTGGGAAGATTAAAAAACTTAAAACGTGGGTACCTCACAAATTGATTAAAGCAAACCGGCAAACGCGCGAAGACTGCTGCGTTAAATAAACCGGCACAGTAACGAAGGTATTTTAAACCGAATGTGTGATGAAAAACGGAGTCTTTACGATAATTAGATTCGCTCAGCGTATTGGTTAGATCCTATATGTATATGTAATGGTTAGTTCATTGTACTATAAACCGCTAACTATAAGTGATCGATGGGGTTATACAATCATCACTATCAAATTTGGAGAGTCGCAGCGATTAGTGCGTGGGTGGCGAATTTGTCATTTCCTACGCAGTCGCCGCCTCTGACAATTAAACCGATAGTCTACCCTGATAGGGAAAACATATAATTAAGATTTAAAGATCTAATATCTTTGAATGAAATAGCAACGCAGTGAAAAGAATAATTGTAGTGGGGCGATATGTAAATTTAACATATAGTGGAGTTTGAAATTCAAGAAATAATTTAAGGTGCGTATGAAAAAATTGATGTGTAAATTCGTGTAAAAATGCGATTAAGCAATCGAGTGTAATGGCATCGTAACGCTTTAGGGTCTAGTCACTTGAAACATCATCGCACTTTTTTATAAATAATCGAGCTTGTACGAGTCAACTAGCTCCAATCGCGTCTCGGACCTTCAACACACAGTTTACCTTTTTAGGGTTCCTTTAATCTATAGGGGGCAAACGACCAATCATGACTACCGACGCCAGTGAATATCCACATATATACTATATTTATGCGTTGTCTTCCAATACCTGCAAACAAGGCAACGAGAACATAGAGGTGAATGGGCAAATTAAAATATATCGGGCTCATCAGTCAAATAAAAAGCAAAATTAAAAAAATATATTACATGAATTTATATAAAAAAATATTATAAGTTTGATTAAAAGTTTACACAAGTTTATTTGCAGAGTATAAATTTTAATTCATCTTTCTCACATTAATTACGCCAATTGACTTATCACACTTCAAAAAAATTAAGCTTTCAAATTAGTTGGAATTTCGGTTATTGCCTTTTAAAATTTTACTTTCTTACAGGCTGCGTCCTAAAAATTGGTCAAATTAACGTCATTTAATAAAAAAACGTAAGCGACAACATGGTTGTTACTATCAAACTCGTTTTAAAAGCCTTTTATAGCTCGATAATCAAAACTATGTGTAAAATACTAAAATTATTTTACCCACACGCATATAAAACTCGCCTTGCTTTGAAACACTTATCTTAATAAGAACCTTACAACGAGAGCCTAATTAAAGTCTCAACAAAATTATCTATTATTTAAACTCAACGATAAGTCAAATGACGTTAACGATAAGGCGATTAAAAATCTAAGATATGCTAATATGGAGATAAGGCTTCGGATGTTAGACCCTTCCCCCTCTCGTGACCAGGGAAACGTAAACTGCCACCGGACTTTCTCACCATTTCATAAGATATTAAACAGAGTTATTACGTAAATTTTCATAAAATCAGATTGAAATATATATAGTTACGAGGTAAATGTTAACTTTAAACAAAATAAGCATCATTTTGAAATAATTAATCTTCTTTTTAAGAGCTAATAACCAATTTTTGCTTACACTTTCCCCTTAGGGCAAACGAGCAAACGGACCATATAGATATAATTGTAATAGATAGTACAATGTTGCTTTGCAGCGGAATGGGGCTGGCACGCCGGAGGTACCTCCCACGATACCGACATGAAGCATATGACACATTCGGTGTTCCATTTCGTGTGTACTGTGAGTACCCTGTGGCCCATTGGAGGGGTGGAGGACAGGTGGACAACGGCATAGTAATTGTGCGGATGTACATGGGCGTTGGTAACCGTCGAAAATAAAAAAAAACATTGTTATACGACGAGTTACCATCCTTCTTTATTCCCCTCTAACGAGACAACGGAAACTCAAATGATATAAAAAATGTAGCTATCACCTTTAGGCATCGTCATCGCCGGCACTGGACACTTCCATGGGCACAGAGCAGCCAAAAAAATAGACGCACATTCTTTTTTATAGTATAGGGGGACAAACAAGCAATCGGAGCCTTTCAACGACTACCGACGCCCATGAACATCAGCATAACCGTGCCGATGCCTTGTCCTTCTTTTCACCTCCTCCCCAATGGGCCACCGGCTACTCGCCGTAAACGAACACCGACCGATACGCGACACCATAGGTGTCACTTAACGGTAGATACTACCGTTAAGTGACACCGTTAAGGGAGCCAGAGGTACCTCCCCGGTCGTATCGGCACCATTCCATCGCATAGGTGGATGCAGTGGAATGCACCATAAATGGGACTCATGAAACGCAAGTCATTCCTCCTCGAAGTAATGGCTACCCAATTGCAAGAGCTGCCCAAGGTATAGTGATTCATCTACGACTTCGAGAATAGCACAATCGACGTTAACCGGCCTAGGGAAAACGTGTTCATTGAACATAACCTCTGTCTTGTCAAAGTTTATCCTTAGGCCAATAACGTCGGGAGTGCAACATTTCCTGCAAGCTCTCCAACGACTCGGCCAAAACAAGGATACTCGCCGTCGTCGTCGTGTTTTTATTTTTTTTATTTACCATGCGTCTGCTGCTTTATATATATATATATATAGTTATTTACAAGTACCGATATATAAATAATTATTTATTTTACAATTGCATGGTCCCTCTTCACCCTCGTCCTCGCTTCACCGAGTAGGAGTGGTAATATTTGTAGTTAATGCATAGCGGTACATTGAATAGCCTAATTACAGTGTACAACCCTGCTGTGACACGCTTCTTTCCTGTGTTGTATGATTAGATCCGCGCACCTCATTTTTTTGTGGTGTCTTCATATTTCCATGTAAGCTTGTTTTTACCTTTATTCTTTTTTCCCCTTTTTTTCGTTTTTTTTTCACTCTCTTCTTCTTTTTTTTAGTAATTATTATAATACTTTTTTTTACCTCTACATTATTCTCTACATTTTTCTCATTTAACAAATTTATATATGTATATATTATCTCGCTCTGATCTCTGATTATTAACATTCCTTTTATTACTTTATACTTTGTTACACTATTTCTACCTCATCACATTCATTGCTTTGTCTTTATTTACGGACAAGTTTCTGACTGGTATCTTTACGCCTTATTTTGGTAGTGACTCAGTATGAAACCTGTCCCTCCACACCATTTTAGTACATTATTAACCCCTACCTACAATCTAACAAACTTACCTTCATATTCAACTTTTTTTTTGCTTTGATTTCCAATTGCAAAACACTTGTTTTTATTCAACCATATGACAAAATGGCCCAGTGTGGTACATATGTGACATTGGTTAGGTTTTTGCACATTCAGCCAATCTAATAAAAGATTAATATAATAGATTAATGACACAATAGGGGATTAACTATGGCGTTATATTATAGAGTATAATGACCCAAAAAGAAATAATTTCCTAAAACTATAAAATAAGATGGCCCAATAGGGAAATGTCATAAAAATTTATATGATATGTTTAAGTTCGGTATGCTTTAAAAAATGTAATTGAGATTAACAGGATCAAATTATATTAACGAATTTATTTATCATGCTTGGCTCACTAAACATTTGTGGCCCCATTCACCTTCGCTGCCTTGCTAGAAACACTTCTCGCAAATTCTAAAAAGTCTTTATAAGTGCTTTCATCGTGGATCATACCAGCCAAATCCGCCACTTTGCGCCCTGTCTTCTGTACAAGGTCACATCTTTGTCTGGAGAATCTAGGGCATTCAAGCAGAACATGAAACAGTGTCTCCAGATCCACGTATGCATGTTTGCGAGCCGAGCAAGCCAAACCTATGTAAGTGTCCTCGTGTGAGTGTGAGTGCTCGAGTGAATACGAGGCTGTTCAGGTTGTCCATCTTTATGGTCCTCTGTTTGTAGCTATCTCCACATCTTGTCCCTCGGTCTCCCAGGCCATGACCGGTATGTCGTCGGCAAATGCTTGTACGTGTACTTTGGTGCCGAACTCTAGGTCAAAGAGGGGATTGAGCAAGATGTTCCAAAACAGGCGCCCACAAGTGGAGCCTTGGATACATCCTTTGGTGGTATCCCTCAGTGCGGCCTCGTCCGAAAATCTGACCTCGATTTTCCTGTTGCTGAGATAGCTACTCACCAATATTAGTAGACTGGGATTGACTCCCCCCCCCCCCCATGTAATCCAACCAGTATCAGCGGCGACCAGGCGCCGTCAAAGGCTCCTTCTGTGTCGAGCGATGCCCAGACCACCATCTTTCCCCTTCGTAATTGATCTCTGGCTAGATTTACCGCATCGTACAGGGCGTCCCCCGTTCCTCGGTGAGGAGTAAACCCGTATTGATGGCCGCTGAGTCCCCCATTCTGGTGTAATTCCCACGCTATTCTAAGGGTCATTGCCTTCTCTAAGACCTTGCTCAAAACCGGTAACTGTCCTGCGAGCCTAAATGCCTTTGGAGACCTTCGACGATCTATTCTGCTCAATCGCTTCGGTAACCCGTTGCGTATTATAGCGGCGAAGGTCCCGGCGTATTAGGTTGCGGATCCGCTTTGAAAGAAATTTGACATCGGCAGACGTAACGTCTTCGTGTGCTCTGCGTTCCCTCATAAGTTCAAGCGTCTCATCCGAGAGTCAAGCTTTCCTGCTTGTATATACAATATCCATCTCCCACTTCCCGCATGCAATAAATCACGCCACTCATGGCTTCGTCAATTTCCATTGTAGTTTCCGACATATCTAGGGTACCGAACCGGTTTTTATTTTCAGTTGGAATTTTTTGGCACCTACCATGGTTCGCTGGAAGTTAGGTCGGAGTGTCGAGTGTACTAATCGGACACCCTCGTGTCGAGAGCCTATATTCAGAGATCCTCTAACCAATCGGTGTTTGCTTCCAGGTATTAAACTATTTGATCACGGAGATATCACTAAACATATGCTTTCGATCCGTCATAATATAGTCAATCTCGTTCCTTGTCACGGTATCGTCACAGGTATCGTATGTAACGCGTAGGGTAATTTAATAACGCCTTGATAATTGGGTACAGTAAAATATATCACAGTTTAAAATTACAGTTAAATTTGATGATTTCCAATTGCTTTTTTTAATATACGATCATTCGCGACTTTGGGTGTTTATACTAAGAGACACACGTAATTATTATTTGCATTCGTTGACCTCCTTCTTATCATCTAATGGATCACCAGGAACTTAAAAACCGCACGAAACGCGACACCATAGCACTTGTCGGCGGTATCATGTGAGCGAGCCGTACCTCCCTATGCAGGTCCAATTTGACTGTAATACAGTAGTAACTCTTACTAGGTGTTGAGCGTCAGGTTATTGTGAAAGTGTATACAAAGTTTAAAAACTAATGACCTCAATATCTTCATTTTGTAAGTCCGTTAAAATGGTTTACTCTTCACAGTCCATTGACGCCGGTTTCATAATTAACTGTCAATTACAGAGGTCGATTCAATTTGTGTCAATTTGTGAATACAAAATTATTAAAATTGCCAATAACATTGAATTATGATTAATGTGTTGTAAGGGTATGGGATTTTGAATAAAATATATTCAGTAGTTTAGTCACAAAATTTTATTTTTCATTTTAACAAATCTCAACATGATGTATCCTATTACGAAACTGTCATCCGGAGGTAAACGACACCTGCGCGGTCGCTATGGCTTTAGGCGGTAAGTGTGCGGGGCCTGCGAGACAGGGGCAAGGCGCGCGGCGCTTCACGGCAGATTGGAGACCTCATTCTTATACATGATGTAACTAAATTAGACGAAAATAATTTAATTTTATTAAATTATTTTCATCTAATTTAGTTTGTTGGAAAATATTTATTTTAGGTCTTGTTTTTAGGACTAGTTTCATAAGTTTTAAAATACTCTATATTGGTATATAATATAGAATACTAACGTTGTTTTCAACTTTCGTTGTATCATAATCCCCACTCTGTCTATAGTTATATCATTATTTCTTCTCGTGAAACTCCAATAGAGGCTATATGTATAAATATAAGAATAATTTACAAACTATACAAAAAATAACTCTTCCGATACTGAGTGACTGATTAACGGACTGACAAACATCACAGCCGAGCCTACTGAAATTTGGTATAGGGTTTACTTCCATGGTGTAAGTGAGCACTGAGAAAGGATTTTTAGAAATTCCACCCCTAAGGGAGTGAAATAGGGGGATGAATTTTATAGTATAGAAACTCATTGTGTTACGCAGATGAAACCGCAGGGTGATGCTAGTGACATATATAATAACGTATATTATGCGATCTCATTTCGCTGTTACATTTCGTGCTGCACTGAAACAAGCTACCTTTGTTGGGTTAATCTTGCAATTTGTTTTTATATGCCATTGCCGTGTCCGACACAATGTAAAATTTCGTTTATCATACACACACGTGCTTTGAACGATTTTTTTAATAAAAAATATTGTTGGACATGATTTTTTGAATTTGATTGACATTGGAAGCGGTGAACACTTTTTCTGTGAACAAAAATCATGGAACTGGAGTCATTGTCACGCAAGGCGCATCATGCAACATTACGCTTAGATCATGTAGAGCGTTACGCGTCACGATGTATAACAAAATTTTCGCCACGTCATGCTTTCGGCATCTAAATATTACTTAATTAGAGAGGAACAAACAAACAATAGCCTTGAACATTATTTGATCCCTAACACAAGAAACCATAAAAATAAAAATCACCCCGACTCCAGATGTAATGACACTAGGACTTTTCGTCCCGGTAAATAACATAAGCGATGTATTTTTGGGGGTTTTTGTAACCTCATAATATATTTTAGTAACCACCCAAGAAACCTCTTGGGCGGCTATCACAACTTCACGACCCACATTGGCCACCTGACCTACAATCATCAGTGCTTAAACTCAAAATTGTTTTTTTAAAATGTGGTCAGAATTATTGACCTTAAGTTCTTTTATTTCAATAGTCTATGATCCCCTGGGAAGTAACTCCTTTATCGTTGTAATTGTCTTCTGCCTCGCAGTAAATTTGAAATTAATAGAGCGTTAAATTGTATAACTCTTTTCACTGAAAATTGTATAATTGTGAATGAATTGATGGAAGCTTCGCCTTCTTTGTGAGGACTTTTGTGGACGATTATGAAAAGATGGCGACTTTGCTTATAGGCAAAAAAACAAGGAATTTTATCAACTCTACACGGCAATATGTAGATGTATGTTTGCATGGCAGCTAAACGAGTTTTTTTTGTAGGATAACGGGAGCAAACGAACAATCGGAGGCTTTTGACGACTACCGGCGCTCATGGACATTCGCATGATTGTTACGCAGATGCGTTGCACTCCTATCATCCCCCTCAATGGGCCGCGGGTACTCAAAAACCGCACGAGACGCGACAGCGACACTCCCTTTTTGCGCCGATATCAAGTGAGCGAGACGTACTCCCCCGGTGGCACTACCTCCTCCTATGCAGCATAGCACTACCTCTTACAAAACCTCTTGCTGACATCATGCCACCGCGAAGGGTTTTCGTACAGTAAGTTTCCGTTAATCGTGAGAGGGAATAGGGCAAGGAGATAGGAAGGGAAACAAAGCTCACAGCCATCTGCATAACAATTATGCAGATGGCTGTGAGCTTTGATAATCACCAAAAAATTTTCGGAAAAAAGTTTCCTTTTTCTAGGAAATACTAGAAACGAACCCCGTCTGTCCAAAACATTACACTAAAACAAATGCAAGGCCACTTTAAAGGTCGGCACACAACTTAAAGAAAATTTTTGCAGGAAATGGGTCCCCACTGATGGACCCATGGACCAATTGGTCACTATCCTCGTTTTTTCGTTTTTTCCTTTTTACCTGTAGTCGGGTTAAAATAGCGCGGGCTAGCTCCTATCGAGCTTAAACTGTAATCTCATGCGGATTGAAAATTCAGTTAACCGTATATTAATTCTCATTATATTGGGATTAACTGTGATAGTAATGAGACTTTCGACATTCACAAGATAGTGATTACCTAAGGAACTACCGTCCCCTGATCAATTAACATTACCAATATTACAAGCTTATTTCAAAGTTTATAACCACCACAACCTGAATATTATTGTACACAGATATGCATATTTTGCTCGCTTGCTTGGAGAGTTTACAGTACTTATCTGCCTTCACACATAATGGGTCAGTCGTATTGGTATGAACAGAAGACAAGAAAAACAACAATGGGATAAATACTTCCAACAAACTTGAAAGAACTCTGGTATTTGGCATACGACCTTTGTTAATAAACCACCCAAGGTTGGTTCTCGGATACGAAAATCAGCAAATGAGATTTAACGCTCTATTTTCGCATTCTTTCCAGTCACATTCCACTGAATAATTTTCTTTACCTAATGGGTAAAATGACTAACTCTAACGGTACATCATGCAACCGACATGAACACTTATATCATCTTCTTATAGAATGTGATAGAAACGAATTTCTCCGACTAGAATTTGTGATGGACACTAAATGTAATAATGTTGAACTTTTCTTTTTTATACTTAATATTCTTAGTTGTAATTTTAAATTAGAATATAGTGACAGATTCTTAAGTTTAGTTATCCATTCGTTATATAGAAGATGGGCCTTATTTCTCGCAGTGAGACGATCGCGCAGAGGGTGGAGGTTATACGTGGGCTGCAGCTACGGCCCAAGCCCAAGCGTGGGATCTCGTCGCGGAGGTTCTTGCCGAGAACTGCTTCTATGTCTCGGTTAGGAGAACTCTCGGCCTAAACTCCACGCATGACGAGATGATGCATATCCGGTAGTTAGTGCATATGGCGTTAATGTAGAGATGAGGAAGGACCTGGCGTGGCAGCCGTACAGTAGAGATATAACGGTTGCCTTTCGCCCGGTCCTCGAGAAGTGGATGCGCCATAGGCGCAGACACCTCACCTTCCGTCTGACGAAGGTACTCACCGGTCACGGTTGCTTCGGTGAGTATGTGTAGGACGGGCCACAGGGAGCCGACGACTCGTTGTCACGATTGTGACGCAGCGGTGGACTCGGCCTAGCAGAGCCTTGAGGTGTGCCCGAGATGGGCGGTGCTGCGTCACGATCTGACATCAGTTGTCGGAGGGGACGTGTCAAAATCGAGCATCGTCGTAGCGATGCTCGGCAGCGCTGAGTCCTACCAGGCGATGGCTTTTTTCTGCGAGACCGTCCTGTCCCAGAAGGGAGCCGACGAGCGGGTGAGAGAGGAGGCTGCCGACGTGGCCTCCCCCCGATGATCGACTTCTGGGCGATCACTACTTATGTAAAATACTACTATTAGTACATGCTTTAAGACATATTTATTTCTACTCATTGAACAATCATCAAAACCTCTAGTCCTCCAATATTCCTGACATTAAACTATAATCTTTGGCGTTCTCGCTCGGGATGTTATGAAATTAATTAATTGGCGTTTGTAGCTGACGTTGACATTGGGATAAAGGAAGGGAAATGTTTGTTGACTTAAGCTCAGTTAGGGCGGAGTTCACTTGTATCAAGCGATATCAGGGGTAATGCTGCCAAGATGTCTCCGGGCCTCGGCTGAAGGAGAGCCCGACTGAAACAGCGAAAATAACAAAAATGGCTGCGAGCCTCATACACCTCCGGACACTGGGTGGGGACCCAGAGCCAGAGAAGACGCGCAAATAGATTTCCCCGCGTCACAAAAAAAAAAATGAAATAATGGGTAACATTTCTGTGGTAGTTTAGAATTGAGCTACTTGACTCCACTTACGGCCGTCTTCTGTATTTTTATTCTGTCTAGCCATGCTTTTGTCTCATGATAACGATAATGACATAAAGTCTATAAGACGTATGTGAATATCCTAATAACAGAAATATATATTATATATACAGGAAGAGATTATAGTAATATATAACAGAATTGTGAGATATGTCGCATGGAACTTAAGTCGTATTTCCATCTCCGTTAGTTAAAGTCGCGAAAGGATTATTGACGACAACCGTCTATGACCATAGATACATAGACAATAATTCGAGTAAGTATGTTACGTTATAATACGAAACTTCCAGCTTTCGTTCCACCAATAAAGGCAATATTTGTTGAGAAATAATAAGATTTGTACCCCTTAAGTTCCTTATAACCGAAATGATAAGATACCAATCAATTTGCTGTTGCTCAAATATGTATCTTATCCTCATATTCTACAGTTGCTAATGCCATGTCAGGGGCGCCGGGTGTGGCCCGACCGACGCATATTACAAATGTTAGCTAAGAAGTCGTTTGAACACCTGCTCCGCTGTTTAAAATCGCTAATTATATCTGAGAGCTAGCTTTTTACTGCAACTTTGCTTGCTTTTAATGTGAATAATATATTTTATAGGCAACAAATACATATATTCAACAAAGCTTTTGAATTGCATGTCGAAATAATACCAATTTAATACATGTGCCAATTACTAAGTTAGACGTCAATATTGGTGGTTATGAAGAAATATTGTTTGTACAAATAAACAGGTATACAAACAAGCAGACTGATAACGGTCAAAAGTCATGTAAAAATATATATTTTTTCAATTTTACAAACAATTTACAGACGTCTAAAATTAGTAGAGACTTGGTATATAATTTAATTTTTATCATATATATCCCAATAATTTTAACTGGTGTATGTACGAGTATATGGAATGCAATATAAAATTTTATGTGTGCAGTGTAAATGTATGTATGGCATGTTATACCAAAGTATGAAATATAATTAAAGCAACGCTATTCTTAACAAATAATAATATACTCTATACATTAATGAGCATTATAACTTATGAGTCCAAATAGATGTGGACATGCACTTCACACATGCATGCAGTCACAATTATTGTGCTCCGTCCGTGGGTCGTCTTCACTGGCCTGGGGAGGCCTGCGAGGATTACGGCTACCGAGGCGAACCTCATGACCCGGGTCTGTTCACAAGGGGCAACCCACTGATGTTAGTGGGTTGATCGATCGATCAACCTGCGAGCCCACCCGCAACGTGCGATCAATGCTGCACCCGAGATACACGACCGGGGACCTCCAGGATAACTCCTGGCCGCTCAGCTTTAACCGCCCTGGCATATTGCGCCTCGTGCTGACGAATAGGGATGCCGTATTCTCCACGTTGACGGACATTCGCCATTTGTCGAGCCACTTCGGCAGTCGATCCAGCAGCCGCTGCATTCGCCCGGCTGCTAGCTCCGGCTTTCAGGACGAGAAAACGTAAGCACTGTCGTCGGCGAACAGCGCGAGCAAGACATCCGTTTCGCCCTCTCCCATTGGGTTATTGAGCGTCGGAATGGCGTTGGTATAGGCCGCGTAGAGGCAAGGGGATAGGCAACTGCCCTGCGGCACTCCAGCACGTATAGCCCACAGGGAGGAATGTCGCCACTCCACCGCTAACCGGAAGGTTCTCCCTTCCAAGAACGACGCCACTAGTCGTACGAGAGCCGGCGGGACGCCGGCGTCCATCAACTTGAAAAGGAGACGCGGGTGTCACGTCCGATCGAAGGCCTTCTCCATGTCGAGAAAGACTCCGACCGAGTGTCTTCCCTTGTTCATCTCCGTGGCCAAGTGCTGGAGCACCCGCGTCAACTGCAGTGTGGTCGAGTGGCCGCTCCGGAAACAGAACTGCTCCTCCCTTATTGGGACGTTCAGCTTCAGTCTTCCGAGCAATAGCCGCTCGTACAACTTGGCCACGTGCGATAGCAGCGTGATCGGCCGGTATAGTCCGGGTAGGTGCCGAGACTTGCCCGGCTACGGGAGGACCACGATTCTCCCTTCCTTCCAGATATCAGGAGAGTGGGACGGGCGGAGAACGCCGTTAGCTATCCTGGTGAGAGCCGCGGCTGTGCGCCACGGCATCATCACCAGTGCAGTGGGGGGGGGGGGATGTTGTCGGGGCCTGGTGCTTTGCACCTCGAGAGGCGAAGGGCAACCTTCCGCAGCTCGGCTGAGGAGGAGACCGCGGTCTCGAGCTGCCCGTTGATAGTGAAGTCAGCCATACGGTCTCTGAAGACCTGCCAGTCCACCCTCTCTCTGGTCCGTTCCCGCTCCCTTTTGACCGGCGTTGAGTATATGTGATTAGGACCGGTAGATGCTGCGTGTCCATACAGCACCTCCATGTCCAGTGTGAATTGGAGGTTCTTGTGAATGGCGAAGTCCAACACATCCAGATTTCGCCGGTGATCCGACGGAACGTGGGTCGGGCAGGGGGTCCCTGCACCCTGTATCCCCGTCGCTCAGAATCCGCCTGCAGTCTGGCGCTGGTGCGGTTGATGGTGGACGATCCCCAAGCGGTGTGCTTGGAGTTCAAGTCACCAGCAACCAACACCTGGCCCCCGCCATCCAGTACGCGATGGACATCGGTGAGGTCGAAGTGGGGAGGCTCATGGTAGGCCTGTATGTCGCGTAGATCCTCTCCCGATACTTGCACAACTACTCCGGTTGTGTTCATATCGGAGAAGGGGTCGAGGTAGAGGTTGACATGGACGATATCCCGCTGAACGAGCGCTGCCGTACCTCTGTACGCCCTGCGATAAAGGGCATAATTCGCCATCATGAGGTCAATTATTTTGCTTTGAGCCGAGGTACCTAACATGATACTGCCGTATAGAGATAGGCTGTCAGTTATCTTGCGGGTCGTGGGTTTCCAGTAGACTTTTGAAGGGAATAAGGGAGGGTTGTGCGAGATGCGTCGTTCTCCTTCCTCTCTCTCCTTCAAAATGCACAGACATATTTCCGAGGTGTGTTGTGTTGTGTTGTGAGTGAATTCGGAGGCCCCAGGGGCTATGATGTAAATCGTAGGATTAGGTGAGTGTCAGCTCAGTTTAGCTGCGAAGCAGCAATGGCACTACCAAAACATCTTCATTAAATACCTACAGTACAGTACAAATGTAGTTTAAAAATAATCTACATACATTCCTACCAGAAAGACCACACTCAGAAGATCCGATGGCAGATGGGCCACTAAGGTTCTGGAGTGGAAGCCGCGTTTAGGAAAATTAAGTGTTTGTCGACCGTTCACCTGGTGGGAAGATGATCTCCTTGCGTTAGTCGGTACGGGATGGATGTGAGTAGCAGGAGGTCGGTCAAGTAGTTCACTTGTGCAATTAACAGGGGGCTAATTACTTTTACTAGTTTGACATTAGCTTGGAAATTGTGCCACATTTCAGTTCCTAGCATCTAATTTAATTAAAATTAGTAAGAGAAGCAGACGCAATTGCTGCAGATAAAGAAATCTTATAGTATCCCGAGCACTAAAATCAGGTATGGTGGTAACACCCTCATTCCCCGTGCAACTTTATCATACAACAAATATTTCCAGTCGATCGACCAGTTTTGTTGTTTACTTGTTTCTTATAAGACCAAAATCAAAGAATTGACATGCGACATTTGTGAATTGTAGGATATACGTGTAATTAATCGCTTCTGAATTAGCCCATGTTTGTTAATATTTATGTTTTAACTGAACATCTGTATTTTGTTCCTTTTCTATTAGTTTCCTTTAAGTGTGTGTGTTTTTTAATGTAAACTTTAAACTCTTTTTTAGCTGCATTAGTGTAAAGTATTTGTGGACACAGTTCTGGTTTTTGTGATATGTTAATCAATTTGTGTCTATACATGTTTAAAAACTGTTTGTGTTCCTTGTAAATAAAATAAAATAAATGCCTATCCTTCTCCCGCAGATGTTTTTTGTGTGTCCCATACATTCCTGTATGAATGAAACGTTAACTTTTATAAACTGCCAGCTGTGGTTTATGGTTTCGCCAGCTTGTCGCTAAACTAAGGGAAACGTTCATTCTTGGCATAAAAATGATGTTCTACAATCTAAATGAGTGCCAAATTTCATAAATTAATTCAATATTCTTTATAGCAAAAAGTAGCAAACATACAAACAAACTTAAGCGTTTACAATAGTGGTAGGCTAACATAGGTACAGGTCTCGATACGTAACTGTAGTGCCGATAGATAACTAGAGGGGATAGTTGTGCAAACATACGACTCAAATAACCAATTAGATAGCAAGGTACGACTGAAGAACCAATCACAACACTCAGCCCTCCCTCGGTCACGCCTCGCCCCTCCGATACCATATTTTGTACTTCTTACAATGGTCAGCGCTATTCGATCGTGTCGGAACCTATACCGTTTGTACATAGTATGTATTGAAAAGCCTTAGAATAGTAACGCATTAAAATAATTTCACATCTTCACACTCTAGGTGACTCCAGACGCTATGCTGGTACAGAAAATAAAACGCAATAAATCCCAGTTAATAATTAGATATAATGTGTAGTCAGTACGTGTTAGGCATTTATAAAGATCTCCGTGGTGCATATCCTGGATACACAGGAGTAGTAGCTGTGCGATAGTGTGGTGGACCATGCCCGATTACAAAAAAGACTCGATGGTGGCCTGACGATTTTGGGTTTTCTTTTGCCTGTCTGCACCTTATGCCCACAAACAGACTGCCAGAACTTTCACATGATTCGAGACAGTACAGTAATCATTACAATAGATGTTCGGGGAATCTTGGTTTGTTTTACTACCTATTCTCCATGTCGTCGAATCACCAGCTAAGATTTAGGTTCGAATCACATGATGGCATTGCTCGACCTATATACATCTACACAACTGGATGATATGCGTTGGGTCCACAATCTCTCAATTATGCCATCCTGCATCACAGTGAGCAGAAAACACGACGTAGCCATTGCTTTAGGAAATACACTTTCTTGCTCGGGCCTGCCCGTTCCAACCGCAATGCATCAACAACATAAACGTGAACAAATAAAAGAAGATACGTGTCTTAAATTCGGAGTGCTGACAAAGGCCTACTCGATTGAATACCAGCATAATACGCTGAATATTGCCCTTGTCCCCTTGTGAAGGAGGGAGACGCACAATAGTATGAATGTGGAGCTCGTGTATTGAGGTACCGTCTGGCTCAGACTTGTCTGATCTCAATTATCATGTACGAGTATATTCATCGCGTTCAAATACTCGACGGATTATGTAAGTAAGTAAAATGTTGTGGTCCTACCTAAATTACAGCCCAATGGAGCCGGTACGATCTGAAAGGTATTTTTTGCTCACATGAGAACACTGTAAAGTTTAGTCCCCTATTATTAATTGGATCGAGGGGACTGCTCTTTGTACCCCACAAAGAGTGGCTACTCTATGTATTTTGAAGATCCCATTTTTTAATTCTACTATTATTAAGGTCTCAGAAGGATGGCCTGGTTGTCCTCCGTCAATGGTTCCACATCAACATACCTTCACTGTTCCGAGCGGCGGATCCTTGGGTACAGATGGGCTTAAAAATCTTCGTAAGAAACGTCACCCGCCATAAGGAAGAGAATATATTTTGAAAACCCCTTGCTGTCCTTTGCAATAAAAAATCAGACTTTTCAACCTTATCCACTAGAAATCCACTTTATTCGATGGATAAGGGTTAATTTATCCACGTGTTAACAGCTAGTGGAAAGTCAGTGGAACTAGAATTAGCAATTAGGTATCACACTAGCTCTCGGAATTAATTACCCGCCGTGGCTTCACTCTAGTCTCTGAAACTCGACGGGAACTCGAAATTGCGAATTTCTAGAAATTTCCTAGTACTGCACGTAATTACTTTTTACGCGACTGTCAGGAGGTGTGTTAAGTTTTTAATGTGCATTCTATTAGATACAGTTTAGTAAGGGATAGTGCCATGATGCCCAGCACTCGTATTCCGGAAATATCCTTATCCTTTCCCGGAAGGTTTGGTTTGTTAGTTTCTTGTGGTCCATTGGAGGAAGGAAGAGTAGGAGTCCAATACAGTAGCATAATAAAAAGAAAAGCCAACTCGCTTGTTTCTTTACACTATAAAACAGATTTATAATATTCTTGTAACACACGTTTAGACGTGATACCGTCTTGTATATGGATAACGCTAAAAGTATAACGTAACAGATAAAAAATACTCGTACTTTACTATCCCGAAAAACACACAGCTTTGGGGAATTTGCTCTTATGTTTTATAATATGTAAAGTAAGATGCCGTGTCTGCTGCATTGCAGCGAAATTCGTCCGGCACGACCGGGGTACCTCTCGCTCACATAACACACCTGTGAGTAGCCAGTGGGCCATTGGAGGTGGAGGAGAACGAAAGAGGAGCAACGCATTGTCATGGTAATCGTTCGCATTTTCATGGGCGTCCTTAGTCGTATGAGGGATAAAAAAGTGTATACTTTGTAGATATGAAAAAATTCATAACACATTTTCGTTTCCCCGGATGTACATAATTTCCACTAATCTAAGCAGTACCCAATCTAATGAAACCCAAATAATACAAATCTCATTACCAATAAAGTAGATTTATAGCACCAAATCAAACCGGTAGTCAAATGGCAGTTGGAATAAATTGATCAGTTTCCTTTCACTTCGTTACCGGCCAACAGCGCAGGGTGCGGCCGCCGTGAGGTCGCGCCCAGGCTTATCTACATCACCGCGTTATCTGTGAACTCGTTTTGCAATGCAATTTGTATATAATAACAGCTTAGTGGTTCCTGGTGAAGGCTGATGTCACAATAGGGTTTAGTTAATGATAAGTGCTGCTTAGCGTGTTCATTTGAGGCAGGGGCTCTCTAACATGGCGCGGCTAAAGTATTTCGCTCGGAAATGGCTTAAGTCTTTGAAGAAGATTGCTTTTGAAAAAAATCACGTGCGTTTTTTAAATTTGGAGGAAACGTATTAAATATTGTTTTTTTTTTTTTGATATCGTCTTGTTCTCGCGTATAAGTTTACGCGATAAAAAAACTATATTAACTGATTTTATCGCGGTTTATTTAATTTCTTAACTGGGAAACAATCCAACCGTGACCATGGTTGCCGTAAAATTTCTGTAACGTCGGGCTTGTGTCTACGCACTTTAATATTGTGATTTAAATTTCGAACGTTATAGCAAAAGTGTTCATGCATCTAAAATCACTACCACAAAAAATATAACCATATTGGCTAAATAAAACGACTGCCTTACTAAAGTAATTTTTTTTAATATTGTAAACATAGATGCTGAATTGTTTCTACTACTTCTCCGTTGGATCTAGATGAAAACCTATACGAAACACATTCGAGCGATATCTGCTTCGCTCCAGCGCAGTACAATGTGTAACACGCCACCTGAATGGTGACAAACTTAAGCCCTAAACTAACTGTTTAATACGCTGCACAGAAGTTAAACGTGGACTGGAAACAAAACAGCAATCGATTTGTGAAACATACGATTACACGGTACTATTTAATAAAATATTCTTATTTCTTACGCATTTGCGTAGGAAATAATATTAATTGTTGTGTCTCTTTTACGGATTTTATCGCGTTTCTTTAGATGTTCTTGTGGAATGAGACAGAATCACCGTCATGAACGAATGTGCCAAAAATCCTTGTGCTGTTCTGTTATACAATAATTGTAAAAATATTTTAGAGTTATAACTAATAAATGGATGAGAATATAATATATATAAATTAAATGTAAAAAATACATAAAAGAACCGGCCCACAATTGACAACGTCACGTAACATATTTTTGGCTCACAAAAAAAACTAACTTTAGGGACTGGCGACGTTTAAACTGTCTTCTGGAAGAGTCCAACCCCTCTGAGGGACTGGACCGTCGCCAAGGTATTACTATCCGCCAAGCATTGGATTATGTAGTTTTGGTAGCAGTGCGTAGATTCGTTTCAGTAAAATTTAAAAAAAAACCTTCAACCACATAGTGGTATGTTCCAGAGCTATTGGAGACAGGCCGCACCGTTGACTGCCTCAATGAAGGACCGGCCTTTATAACTGAAAGAGATTTAGAGGGATCCTTCGATTGCAAAGCCTTGTAAAAGTTCTGGTGCTCGGTCAGGTTAAACCTACGGAAAGTAGTAAACTCAATTATATTGGGCATTTAAATTATCAATTGAGTTATATAATTTTCATGTTTACCATTAGATTCGGCTACAGAAGCACAATAAGACTTTCTGACCTCTGGCCAATTACGACGACAAAGCCACATCCGCTGATGTTGATTGATGCATATACGCGCCCAATGTACCTGTTAACTATTCACAATATATTGTACGGTATATTGTCATCACCATCATCACCTCCACCAACACTACCACCATCACCACCACCACTACCACCACCATCACAATCATAAAGAAATATCGTTATCATCACCAGAATTACCAATGTCATCCTCAGTAGAGCCCTCAGAAATTGATGGATCCGTGTCTAACCGCACAAATGCCTTGTCGCTTAGACTGGAAGTCTCAGTGTCTAGTCATCAGCGTATCTCAGAATAACAGATGAGCCTTCTCCCACGACAATTCAAGGGGCCAACTTTAGCTGCCTCGCGTGAGCTACCCCCCTCGTTAGAGACGGCGTGTTAGAGGATCGAATCGTCTTTGTAAAAATTAAATTATTAACTATCAACTACGTCTTTTAGTAAAAGGTAGTGCCATGCTGCATTGCAGCTGAATGGGAAGCATACGACCGAGGGTGTACCTCTCGCTCACATGACACTGCTGTCACGTTACAGGTTTATTTCACTGTCGCGTTTCTTGCGGTTTGTTAGTAGCCGGCGGTCCATTGGAGGAGAGGAGCGAAGGAGAGCAATGCATCTATATAAGCAGTGCATGATAGTACATGGGCACCGATAGTCTTCAACAGGCTCCGGTTTCTCATTTGCCCCCTACATCATAAATAAAAAAGTACATCTTCGTACCTAGTTGATAGTTGTGTGTTAGCCGGTCCTGAATAGATGCGATACGAGATCGGATCCGCGCTGTGCTCTTATTTTAAAAGCTCGTCATCACAATTATCATCAGCAATCACTGCTGGACATGGGACATGGGCCTCTCAAGGAGCATGATCAAGAGATCAAACAGGGGATACCCGGATCTATTGGCAAGGGGTTCGCCACGACGTAAATCCTGGTCCCTTTTTTGGGACCCTGAGTAGTTTACAAACACAAGGAAGTGACCTGACTCCCTCTTCTGAAAACTTCCGCATAAGTGGAGAACGGGCAATTAGTGGGACGCAATATATTATGTCTTCCCACTAATTTTTGTGGTATATTTTAGCGTAATTCTATACCTTCGAGGCCGCATAAAGCAGGTTGCCTATGCGTACTGTTCGCTTCTAAGAGTAAAGGTTACCAGTTGAGGATTAATCTAGGAATGCCACAATAATTTTTACAAAGTATATGCAAATATATTTCACATGCCACAGACCTATTAAAGCCGGACTTTATAGTGGAAAGTTAGAACAATAAAAAAGATAGGACATACGTGTGCCCGTTTATGTCTAACTGTGTAAGGAACGAGATTTAACACGTACGAGAAAATGACTAGAATTACATGAGATGGTGTTGCAAGCTCGAAGTCACATACGTTTAGATAATGAGGGAGTAGGTACATGATGATTTACCAACCAAATCATCAGCTAATTCAATTCAAATTTACGTCTTTTTGAATAAAAGACTCCTTTAGACGCGTTGGGTGTTTTGTAAAGAGAAGGTCACCATTTCTTTTATATGATGGGAATCAAGCGAGTAGTCGTAGCCATTTGATGACTACTGACGTCCATAAACATCCGTAAACATAATTAAAATGCTAATGCGTTGTCCTTCTGTGCTCCTCCAATCCAATGAGCCAGCGGCCAATCGAAACACAACAAGACTCGTCACCGGATTTGTCACTTTATGTCGGTATCGCGTGAGCGAGAGGTAACTGCTCAGTCTGTCAATTCACCTGCAATGCAGCATTACTATCTCTTAATACGTGACGACATCTTCACAACTTCGTATGTAAGAACTATACAAAATTAATGCTATTGAATCTGTATGAAAACATAACTTTAGTTAATATTGTATTGTTCAATTTAGTAGTGGTAGAAATGCATATTGTTTTAGTAATATGACCACGTGCGCGCATCACCTTACTGTCGCCAATAGGACTCAATTGTGAAGAGCAATGGTATCATACAACCTCATGTACGGAGGCGACCCTCGCCGGTGACAAACCATGGTGGAGTCGGTGGCTGGAGTGCTGGCACGTGTATCTTTCTACTCTTTAGAGAGGAGGACTCTCGGCGAGGCCCCCTTGAAGGAAGAGCTCCAGCTAAATACGCAGAAGGGGGCAGGACATGCTAATGCGAGCGCGGTGGAGGATTTGACTCAGTGTCACAACGGAAAATGCTCAGCTACGCCCGGTCTTTGAGCGGTGGATGCTGCGCAAGAGAAAACCCCTCACATTTCGCATGACACAGGCACTCACTGGCCGTGGGTGCTCTAGTTATAACCTGCGTCGAGTCGCTCGGAGGCAGCCGGAACCAGGGTGCCATCCTTGAGCTGTGTAATAGATGGGCTGTGCAGCGCCACGATCTGGATCTAGCATTGGAGACACTAGATCCGTTATTTTTCAGCGTTCTTACCGCAATTTTGAAAAGAGATAGGGATCGTTCTGTATAACAGTCATGCCTCAGAAGAAAGCTGGCGA
>JAFELO010000049.1:573010-661874 GCA_017140195.1 Eumaeus atala | reverse complement strand
TCTCCTACAGGATCCCTGCTTCGGAACTTCGGAGGATTTAGCCGGACGACTCCCTGTGGCAGAGTGATCTGGGTCCCGTAATAACGGCCCAGCCTGTCCTCCTGTTGTTAACACCACACCCCACACTGGTCGGTAAACCATCAAACATGTGCAGATGCGGCAGTATAGCTTATCTCACGTTAGAAAAAGATAGAAACGATTCCCAGCTAATGATTAGGTGCCGTTGATCTTAGGCTGTTTTAACACTTGATTAGTGGATTGCAATTTACATTATTGAAACGGGATTTATGTAAATAAAACAATTGCCTTTCAAAAACAGGTTTTTGTCAACATGAACGTAGATAGAACAAAATGAAATGAAAACAGATTGATATTGATTCAAATTTGTTATTCCTTTTAAATCTCGACTGGTTTTTCTCCTAGGTATGAACTCGATTCTTGAACAACGCAAGACACAACCTTATGTTGTGGTAGCGAAAAGTGGCCTAGTACAGCTTCATTGGATTATTAAGTGTGTTTGTCATGCGATGAGAATAGAAAAAGGGCACCAGACTCTCCACTATCTCGCAGCCCATCTACTGTGATGCATCTCGATAAGTTAATGTTTATAATAGATAATTTAACTTGGAGGCCCTTGGCCTATAGGAAGAGAGGCGGAAAGCAGGGCAACGCATGTGAACGAGAGTAATAAAACCGTCGATGGGCATTAATAGTCGTCAAAATATTTCGTGAAACCGTGGGGACATTCTTCTCCCAACTGACACAGGCTGTCCCGCACTTTAGTTAAAATGGCTCCGCTGTCATGAATTAATGAACAGTCGTCCAACAAATATTATAGTAGTAGGAGCCACCGATGAAGCTGCACAGGACACATCCGTTAGCATGGATCTGTCCTGCCGGGGTGGGGGATATATATGACTGAAGTCAAAGTATCTAATATTTAACCCTAGCCTGGGCCTGAGAAGAACTGGTGAAACCCACGCGTAAAGTTACAATTAATTTAGAATTCAAAAAACTAAAACAGCCTGGAAAGATCACCAGCATCATCATAAGCCTTGATCGCCCCACTCCTGTACGTGGGCGATGCCAAGTTCGCGACTCCCGGCTAATAAAATTCAATTATTATGAATTGAAAAATTACAATAATAATTTTTAGTCCGATCCGGGACTCGAGTCTGGGACCCCATGACCTGCGGCCGAGCCGAGGTCCAGTTTTAAGCATCAACTAGACCACAAGCCAGTCGGATCTGGGCAACAAGACGACGTGTCTACAAGACCGCCAGATATGCTAAAGCGTCGGTGACAAAAACCCCGACTGCTCGTTTCTCAGTTGCGTCACATAAAACACTTACTGCTGATGACTCAAAGTGATACAGATAAAATAAACGCCAGTAAGATGAATAGGTTGGACGAGTGCTCTGTAACCACAGACGCAGCTGCGAGTTGGCGCGTAATTGACGGCCGCCATCTTGAAAACAAAACAACAATTGGGCCTCTTTTATGTCTGACTTTTGTTCTGTATTCCATGAAATCATTGACTTTTATTTGCTTCGTAGTATAAATAGAGGTAGTGTTGTCCTGCATTGCAGCATAATTGAGACGACACGGTAAGGTATCCTTCGCTCATGTACCGCCGCAAAGTTACACAGCAGTGATGTTCCGTTTCGTCATTAATGTTGGGTACTAAATGTTATACAAATATCGAATATCGTAGCTTTTTTGACACGAGGAAACGTATCACCGGCCCTGGGTGGGATCCGGTACGTGAGTCTCGCGTCATATTGTACTGCTGAATACCCACTAAAACCACCGCGATCACCAACAGTGCCGACATTGTTGAGGGAACCCACAGTATTTGTTGAGGGAACCCACAGTATTTGTTGAGGGAACCCACAGTATTTGTTGAGGGAACCCACAGTATTTGTTGAGGGAACCCACAGTATTTGTTGAGGGAGCCCACAGTATTTCGTTTCGTCATCAAAGGTGGGTACTAAATGTCATCACATGATAATTATTGAATATCATAGCAAGTTGGATACTAAAATCATTACAAAATTCTTACCCATTTACTTCAACCACTGTTAGCATAATAGCATGTCATTAGACTGTTACTAGCATGATAAATGATTTAACAATTAATTTAGTTATAGGTTACACGATCAGGATTAATAGAGGTCATAACTAGCCCGAGCGCAGATTTTAGTTATGACATGACACTAGAAAATTTTGAATCTTTCTTTAAAATTTCCAGGAATTATTTTTAAGCACATAGTGACTTAGTGTGTGACGGAGTTTACGGGCTTCGCCCATAAATAACGGTGGCAATGATATATTAAAAACCAACCTTGCCCGTGGCTCTATCCATTGCTGAAAACATTTCGGGAAAATCGTTCGCATCCAGTAAGGCAAGCCTTTGCTTTATATATAAAAATATGGGCATCGGTCAGGTGTGTTAATTTAGAAACGAGTCAAATATAATAGATTAAATTACTATAATCTATTAAAGTAAGGAATGTTTTAATTGTTATAAAATGTTTTTTTTTATGGTATAATGAGACACACATTTTTTTCTATTGTCTAACGATGCCCATAAACATAATTGTTATGTAGATGTGTTGCCCTTCTACATTTATTCCTTCCAGTGTGCCACCAGACACTGAGTGTACGAAACGCGTTAATGTGTTCGACAGGTACCTCCCCCGTCACGCCAATCCAATTGGGTTGCAATACAGCATAGCACTACATCTTACGAAATAGATTCCGTTACCTCCATACATGGATAGGTCCAGGTCTGCAGTTGAGATTAACAAAAACTTGAAAGCGATAAGGACTGGAAGCACTTAGAGATTATCTCCGTGAGGATTTCAACAAACCCTTGATGAACTTCAACATATCGACGATGTCTCTGCCGCGCCAGCACACAATGGGTTTGGTATTTGAATTAATTATGAACGGCTTCAAGTGTCGGAACCCAGCAAGCGTGGACCGTTCCACTCGTAACGCCCACATTCACTGACCTTTCGTTTTTACACTTCAAGGGCACCCTTGGCAAATGCTAAAACGCAACGTGAAGTTCACGCCCATGTCATGCCGGGAAAATAGGACTTGTAGGACAAGAATAGGTCGTTATTTTTGTTGCATAATAACTGTCCCGACTGACGTTATCCTATCATAGTTGCAATCAAAGTTTTCGTCATGGCTGTTGCCATGGACTCTGTAATTCTAAATCCGTCGGTAATTTCAAAAAACAACATTAGTATATAAATTGAGATTTTTTGAACCCTCAAATCATTTCCCGCACTACATTCTATTTCAAGCATATCCCTACTTACAAACCAAGGATGGTCGATTCACAGCCCTGCCATAACGAATGCAAAAATAAACTTATTATCATATTCGATACAGTCCCTGTGAAGTTATGGGCTGCTTCACATTAGGGCGTTTTTATTTTTATTTATATCAGCGATCCAAATTCGATCTTAATTATAAAGACATTCGACTAGTTTGAGGTTAGATTTTTTTGTATAAGCACATATTCTCCAAATAATCTAAAACTATACCAATTTTCAAATCTCTCCGTTAGCGCCATTACGCCTTATTCCTTATAAAAAGGTTTTTTTTCCGCGTAGGTAGGTACGTGCGTGCGTGCGTGCGTGCGTGCGCGCGCGTGCGCGTGCGCGTGTGCGTGTGCGTGTGCGTGTGTGAGAGAGAGGGAGAGGGGGGGGGGGGGAGATTTACCTCTGTAGTTTGTAATCTCTGTAGAAACCAAAATATCAGGATTGAAAACGCAGCTCGAGGAAATGATAATGCATAGATGCATCCGTTTCACGCAGAACGAATTAAAATAGAAGCAATTACTCGGAATGACTCCGCAGGTAATAATCGATTATGACGAACGATAGGATGGACCCGCCGCGGTGGAACCGACGCAGCATGGTAATCGCATAATTAATCGTTTTTAACTCTTAAATAGTTGAAATAAGATTTCACGCCACGATTGTAATGAATGTGATTATCGTCATTGTGGAATTTATTAAAGTTTTACAAAGGCCATGGGAGTTAATCAGTACAGAGACTAGTCCCATGATGTAATAATATGTACCTTTCTAAGCGAATTTAACAGCGGTCATACCTTTAAAGATTTGCCAACTGTGCAGTACATAATATGAGAATTAGTAACGAATATTATTTTTAAAATTTGTACACCGTTACACATTTTTTACATAAAAATAGTTGTACTTATTGAAAAAATAATAACAAGAGAAAGAAAAGGATATACACAAACCAACAAACAGATACAATAGAAAACAAAAACTAGTAACGTAGATGTGTAGATTTGCTCACAGGCAACATATTACAAGGGAGAAATGCATAACAGTGTAACACAATTCTTAAAAAGGAGACCACTCAATTAGTCGACTATCATTACCACGGATCTGGTGTTATGTAGTCCCGAAAAATTTCGGACGTCACGTTCTACGTAGCACAACTATTATTCTTTCATACATGCTATGACTGCAATACGGGATAAGATAGCCGGCTTAACGCGTTATCAGAGGCACGTGGGTCTAACATCGCCAACTTCCTGAGTTTAAACGAACTGTTATTAGATATAGAAAAATCTGAATAACACTTTTTGGTTCGACTCGTGACTCGAATTCAAGAGTTCGTGATTTGAAAAAAAAAAAAACTTTATTTTTTTATTAGGGTTATTTTTCAGTGTAAAAACGTCTAAACGCGTTCTTTAAAGTAAAATGTAAATGTAATGTTAAGTAATGAAAGTTGACTTTGAATAAAGCGTAAAAAGCTCGTTAACTTATAAATGGCAGAACGGACAGAAGTCAGCTGAGAAGATATTGACACAAAGACAAATGATTCTCCTGGAACGGTTAAATAAGTAACGTCTCACATAACTTGTTGGCGGATAACAAGGAACAATGGCGTCTGACTTCTGAGCCATCTTACAATTTAAAAACCTGAAAGGGCATTATTAATACTAATATATTTTTCATATTCATATTTGTAGCGAATGCAGATGTTTGCTTTGAATTACGAAATAAAGTATGATTCGTAGAAATAGTATTTATTCTCCACAACACAACGGAGATGAGGTTATGCATGTGGAATGAGAGGTTGTGAAGACACTTTAAAGCTCCTTTTTATTTCTTATATTATTTTCTGTAAAATGTTTGTGATCCCATTTGCTGGATATGTCAAAGGAAACTACAATCATATCAAAGGAAACTGTAAAGGAATGCCATTCGTAATAATCCTTTTTACATATCAAAGGAAACTTCAATCATATCGACGGAGAATGTGAAGGTATGGCCTTCGTAATAGGAACTTTTTTCGACTACCGATACCCATAAATATCCGAGCATTTTCTATGCCGATACGTGGCCCTCCTTTCTTCCTTCCTTCCCTCCAGTGGGCTATCAGCTGCTCACTTAAAGCATGAAACATGACACCGAAGATATATCATGTGAGCGAGTGGTACATGTCAGCATGGCACTAACACTTTTTGAAATAATTTTATGCGGTTGTCAAGGGGTTGACATTGCTTTTTAGGCTTCTGCGTACTTCACACTTAATTATAAAACTGTAATTTGTGTGTACTGTAATTAGAATTTTTTTATATTGCTTTATTTATGAGAACATATTATTTTGGTATTACCACTATGGTATTGAAATACGTGGTATATATATTGGTATGTGTGGATAAATCAGCCCAACTCAAGAGGTTTGGCGACGAAGCTCTAAAGCACTCCATCCTTAAAATTATGACGTATCAACGAAATGAAACCCATGACCGACGCTGTGACCTTGCAATGTACAATTGTAATAATAATTAGCTAAATAAAGTGATATTCTATTCTATTCTAACGTTTACATCGTCCAACAGCTAATCCGAAAAATACTATTAACTTGGGAATAGCGTATAAATATCCTGGATACTAACTGTAATTTAAAACGTCGAACCCCAGACCATTACGCTTGAATAACAAGTTCATGATAGTTGTTCGAATCAGAGAATTCTAGATCTTATACCTTTTAGCATACCAAAACAGGCGGTAAATCCTAGACCGGGATACTTTTCGCGACGTTTATGGTTGGAATTTGCGTTTCGAGGTCTATAAATACAGAAAGTGCGGTGTTCAGATTATGTTCTTGTAAAGGTATTCAGATGTCGCGGGACGCGGAAACGCCTGGTCACTTCGAGATCAAATGCCAGTGCCAGATGAATATGCGAGATATTTTATCGGTAACGCAATGGCATTTTTTTTGTTTACTATCGTCGTTTGTCACCTTTTTATAATAGCGTTGTTTGACTGTTTCCCATGGTTACCTTGGTGCCTAAGTGGACTTTTCTATCTCGTGGTCTTGCAGTAAGCGTGTCCGGTTAAAGTTGCGAGGTACCGGGTTCGAGTCGCGGGTTTTACCAAAAACGAGCTACTTGTATGTAGAAGCGTTAATACGTGAGTTGTTTCGGATTCGGATCCCGTTCAAATTGCAGACTTATAAAATATATTAAATGTATTTACTACGTATACTATTCTATTTATGTATTATTCTGTTTATTGAAGTAGTTCCTAAGGCGCTTAGTATTATTTTCCAGTCCACAAATATTATTGCTATTATATATAATTTTTGTCGCCTAAAAATAAAACAATGATTTTATCTATACATAAGAATTAATGTCCTAGGTTTATGCGAATGTTGCTCATTACAACACAACTACTTTTTACGGACCTTATCGCGGCTTATTTAATTATCTAACCAGCCCACCCGTTAAACGTCGGGCCAGTTAAATATTTAAATAAACCGCGATAAAATCCGTAAAAGTAGTTCTGTTTTAATGTACATATAAATATGGTAAAACAGTAAAGACTATGAGCTTCGGTGGTGTGTGGGGCTCGCAGCACATTATAGCGTCGAATAACCACTACAACCTCTGCGAGCGCCATCAGTGCCGCCTTTGATGAGGTACCCCGGTACTGTAGATGGTCAGGACCCCTCGACGGCTAGTCCCCTAAGGTATAGACGCGACCATCACTGAGGGATTGCCCCGCATAACAGGACGACTCCACTACCTTTTGTGAGGCGTTAACAATTTAGAGCGAATGACCGTCTTATGAGTTACAATGAGAGATGTAGCAAATTTCATTTCTTACCACTTAATAAACTATGGCATCATCCAAAATAGGGATATCGCACACTTATGCCATCTAATGTTGTGACGGTCACATCCAATGATAGTGATGAAATCATAAACTGTCATTTATAAAACAAATAGCACACACATCATTGTGCTTATACGGACACTCACCTTGCCGTATTTGAATACGTAAAGGCGCGTACACACTGGCAGATAAATCATAACATTTTGGGTCTATGTTATATTGTATTTATTTCTAATAACAACTATGCGTTAAGAAAATTTAAGATGTCGGGTGTACTTAATCTTAGAAAGAGATAGGTGCCATCTCGATTACATGACACCGCCATGAAAGTAACATCTTTGGTGCCGCGTTGTTTGTGAATAGCCAGTGGCCATCGGATCGGCATGGTAATTGTGCGAATGTTCATGGATATCGATATTCTTAAAAGGGTTCCCATTGATTGTTTGCCTCCCTATGCTATTAATAAATCACAATGTAAACTCAAGTAATATTAGTCGATACCTAGTATTAGGGAGTTTATTACTTTTTTTGTAATAAACAGCAATAAAGAGTCTTTTTCTTCTAATACACAATCTAATATCATTTTTAGAACGGACCTAACACAAACAGATGAAATGAAACTAGAAAACATTCCCAAATTAAAATTTGAAATCGTCCGGATTCGCGATGATTAAGACAATTGTCTAATGACACTGAGACCAAATAGCTATATAAAGTGACAATGACACTTCTTTATTGTTTGTAATTCCTTTTTAGTGCTTTAGTACATTCACTAATTGACTTCAATGTTGTACAAAATTAACCGATATAGAGGAAACTTTCAACCTGTTGAATTTATATGATACTTAAAGTAGATCTAATTATTTAATTTAACTCTATAATTGTAAAAGTGGTTGTAATTTTATTAAATGAATTGACCTTTCTTCTTTTCTCCGCAAAGGTAAACATGTTGCATAGAAATACATACATAAGACTGTAAGACTTTACTACCTTTGTTCTTACAAACCAACAGCAACACTCTTGACTTATTTTCTGTACTAGAAATATCTTATGTTAGAGAATCACCCGGCACCAGTAATTACAAATAGTTGTGTCTAATGAATAGTACATTCAGAATATGTGAACAGTTACAATAAAAGTACATAAAAGCCCAAATACGTATATATATGTGATATTAGAATACAGTAGTAATGTTAAATAAATATGTTTTAATATAAAAATAAACGTAATACAAATGTATAGATATTATAAATAAATATTAATGTAAAATGTTTTCAAATATTCCACAATAATAGAGAAATATACAATAGATGTCCTGTTTATAAATCCATATGTTATTAGACAGTCTTCAGTAAGTTGAATATTTGAAATTTCGTTGAGATTATTAATTACAATATTTGAATCACAATTTAAATTTATTTAGACACACGTGCAGTGTGTAAGCGCCCTTACGGCGAGTCATCTCGTACATTTGCGACAGGTCGGTAATAGGTGAAGCCATTAATATTCCATCGGCGGTCAGCGTGTAGGCACGCGCCAGCATCTTGTACACAATCACCATCACCTGGAACTTCAATATATCCTCTACATACTCGTTACATATTCGCTCATAGCAATCGGATGAAGCTGTATTGAACTACTCTTCGCTCCCACAGAATAAGTTCATGTTCGAAACAAAGATCTCTTCATACAAAAACTATTGCGTTACGTTGGTTAAAGTAACGCAATCTCCGGGATTAAAATCTTACTTAATTTAGCTGGAATGCAGCAGGACGGTTCTCTGCCAATATAAGATGATGGTAAGTGGCTCTATGTGTAAATGAAGCAATATATTTTTTAAACGATCATTAGGAGCTTATTGGCGACTACTGGCGCCCTCCTCTCCAATGAACCACCGGCTACTCACAAACCAAACGAAACGCGACAGCATGTTCACATTACAACGGTGAATGAGCGAGAAGTACCCCGGTCGCGGCCCAATCTGTTGCAATGCAGCATGGTAGTACTTATTACTAGCTTTATAACATTATCGATAATTCAATTCAGTTGTCTGAAAATGGAGCAGGAAACACTGGCTTTGTTTTACGCTTCTGAGAATTGTGAGCGTGCGATCTTGCGGGAAAAAAGTCCAAATGTACGCACACTGCTTTTAAATCATTCGGTGTACAACAGTAAGACGTAGTGCCACGATGCACTGCATCTGAATTTGTACAGCATGACCAGGGATGTTCTCGCTCACACGATACTACCGCAAAGTGGTTGGGGCGGCGTCTCTTTGTATATTATTTGACCATAATTTGACAATAAACAAAAATAAATTATTTAATACATGAAAAGCTTCCCGAGATTTTAAAAATTAACAAATTACCATTTGAAAAGCGAAAAATTAACTGGCCACCCACTGGTTCACGTGATCGCCGCTGGTCGGCTCACTAGCACACCAATAGCGATAAAAAGTAGAAGTGAATTAGGCTTGATCTCGTTTCAAAAATATGCAATATCTCTCAAACAAATTAAGTACCGAAACTTTTATAATTCTGTAGAAGTTTTATTATATTCATTATTTAATCAATTTTAAGATACAGACAGCGATATAAATGTTTCCAAAGTTTCTTTAGTTCAGCGTCTTATTTTGAAATTGATAACTTCCGGGCATTGGGAGCTTCCCCTGCTCTTATTACCTCGCCTTGGTTCTTATTACACCTTACGTAAACACAATTGAAACCAAACAAACCAAATTTCCATTTATTTTTTAGATGATTTTGTTCTTCCTCTTGGTCAGAATGCAAATGAGGACCATACAACTAATATGGATAACAGTGTTAGACATTTGAAAACAATCTCTACTGTTCATTTGCAAACACTGTTTTTGCACAACAATTACCGTTACAAATGTCCACTACCGCTCACCAATACATAGATACCAATCATCAAGATATGGCGTGCAGAGAACGAATTCGCCACAATCTTCAGGACAGTTTAGACAAGTTTCGCTTATACTTGAAATGTTTTAGGCCCTCCCCCAAACTTAAAATCAGGAAAGAATAATAAAAACAAATAATATTAAGAAGTTTCGAATAGCATCCCTATGAATATAATATTAGTGGTGACTAAGGAGAAAAAGAATAAAAGAGAAAAGGAAAGAAGTAAACACAAGAAAATTTAGTTAAACAAAACTATGAATAGGAGACAGTCTAAGAGTAAACTATCTCAAATACATAAATATTTATTAAGTGACTAAATATTTTTTCCAAAACAACACAACACTACTGATGAATCATCCATCGGTGAATATAATATTTGTGATGATGAATTTGAACTGTATCAGGAGGAAGAAAATGTATGCATTGTGTGTAACGACGTTGGTAAAATGATGAATTTTGTATTATTATGTAGAGCTAAAACGAAATGAAACGGGCCTATTCCGGGTGTTTAGATTGTGAACACCCTAATAGTTATATTCGCAATGTCTCTCTCCATCCCTAAATACGTACTTTTATAATTGATAACGCTTTATTTTATTAATGCATTAATTTTTTGATTACTTTAGTACTCGTTTAATGGCTCAACATATATTTTAATTCTGTTTGTGTTTTCATTGCTCCTGTTTCACATATATAGATAGGTTCTCTGGCTCTGCCCGATGAGTGGATTAATGGGAGCGAAAGTAATATTTTTAAGATTGTAATTTTTTTATGTTACTTGGCAATTATTGAAAGACTGATGACAAAAAGACTGATTAGGGTCTATAAAAATTTGATTGTAACTAAACCTGTTTTTATTTTTGAATTTTATATCTTACATAGGAACAATTCCCCCACTCTCTACCCGGCATATTTAACCAAAATTGTGAGATAGGGTTTGAGTCCAGGATCCAACCAAAAAGTTATCGAATTCTAATAAAAGCCAGGAGTTTAGAAGTTGTGGCATTTATTCCCCGGAGCCTTGGAGAGAACATTAATCCGTGTGTCGGTTATACGCCTGATTTCCTTTCGGTCGTGTGAGACTACCTTATTCCCTCCCATCGGAATATGGTAATGAGGGAATATAGACTGTACTAGTATATATGTCTACACTGTAGACTATGTGGATATAAACGTCTATATATGTTGCCGTGGTAGCCGAGGTTCGGCTAAGAGGAAGTTATTGAAGAGGGAGTTATTGATAAAGGAGCTTCTGTAACAGGTACAGTCCTTGCTAGATCGAACATCGGTCGAATCTGCTCTTTCACTCGAATGTGTCGCGATTCATTTGTGAGTTACAGGTGGCCCTTTGGGAAGAAAGAAGGAGGCAAATACATCTATGTAATGTCAATACCGGGGTTTATGTGCGCATTCCCCCATATACCACAAAAATGTTCCTAAAATACCATCACATACCACTTCCAGAATTTAAACAATTTGTTTAGGATGAAGGGCACATCATCTGCAAAACTGTACCTACTTTTATGTTGACCCCTGATAAACGTATAATGGAACACACTTTAAGAAACCCTGGTCTAGTAGATGGTTTGGCGAAAAAGACATCGAATTTTCGCATACACGTTAGGGCCAATAATTGGCTGTACTTTTCGGCTCCATGGACCTTGGGATTGATCGGAACTTGAACAAGGCTATTCGAATCCATACATTCTACCGCATTTAACCACCTGGTGAGGGTTGGCTTAAATTGGCAGCCCTTTGGACTAAAAGATCTCATTTTAAAAAATGTGATGAAAATAATCATTTTCCTATAATAAAAACCAGAGAAATATTTTATTAGTTAATAAAACAGTACACTCAATATTATATTTGTTTATTTCATAAACATTGTAGTTTACAACAAGGTATTATAACATTTTTACAAGAAAGCTTTAAATGTGTATATCAGTAAATCATTTTATAAACGTAACTATATCTACAGATTTTACGAACTAATATCACAGTATTATATTCAAAAATACATTTAAATAAGGCACTTGGAGCAAGCAGACATTTATATATTATACGGTAAATAACTATTCACTAGATACCAGAGCATAGGCCAACACTTCAATAGAATTATAGAAAAGGTAATAAAACCTATCACCAAATTGTAAGAAGTAGGTATCTTATTTATTTATCTTGGCGGTAGATTTTGATAAAATTTAATTTAAGAACACAGCTTATAATTTCTAGATTGTTAAATAAGGAAATAAAGATATACATAACATATTTACATAGGATCTGTAATTTTGAAAACAAATATAATAGTCAAACATATTTGTGGCATCTGGCTTCGAAACAAGTTTTAGAACGGTCAAATTTACACTATCCTACTCATCACAACCGAAGCATTTCGTTCAAAAGTAGGTATACTTTACATTTTAAACGTTCTATCTTAGACTGTAGAATAAACATTGCTCTTGAATACGGTTCTCGTCAAACAATGGCCGGCACTGCTACCTGGGGCAATACTTAAAGTGGGGGAACAGAAAACAATGCAGCGAGAGAAATCTGAAACAAATAAAATTTTGCTGTAGAAAATTGCCTACTTTGTTATATTTTGTTTAGTTTGCGTTTGTTTTTAAAGTGCGACAGTAAATTACGTGCTTAGGTCATGAATGTGTGGTCTACCTTTAACAAACTGTATCGCTTTTTTGAAAATCGATTGCTTACTGCTTTGCTCGATTTTTATTGTTAAACAGCTGATTCTTAACTATTCATGTATGTATTTCTTATCAGGAAAAATGACTCAACGGATCACCAAATGTGGGTAGGCAAGAGTATGGTAAAACCAGTGTTGACTTAGTTATTACAATGCCATATTTGTGCACAATAGATGAATAATATATATTTTTTATAGCATAAGGGGCAGAGGAGCCATCGAATGACTACCGACGCTCGTGGACGTTCGCATTATTGTTACACAGATGCGTTGCCCAATGTCATCCCGCTACCCCCAAATGGGCCAAACGGCTACTCACAAACCGCACGAAATACGACAGCGAATGCGCTGTCACTTTACGGCGTTATTATGCGAGCGGGAGGTACTTCCCCGGTCGTGCCGACCCAATTCCGTTGCATGGGTGGATGTAGTGTCATGCACCATGCATGGCACCACCTCATCCTATGCAGCACGGCACTACCCCTTCCATAATAGTTAATAAATAGAGCTGTGCAGAGATGTCGAGGTACCCCTCGCCCACATGTCAACTTAAAGTGACAGCTAAGCTCGTAAGTAGCCGTTGGCATGGGCCAATGGCAGAGGGGAGGTGGAAAGGTGGGCAATGCATCTGCATGAACACAACAATGCGGATGTCTTTGGGCGTCGGTAGCCGTCAAAATTCTCCGACTGCCCGATTATGTACTATATAGGAGTCGCACTGGAAAATACCGCCCGGATTCATCAACTTGGCAATGACATCAGTCCTTACAATCTAATAACAGAAGATATGTATTGACCACAAAGGAGGTAGATGCCTCACACGTTGTTATTTTAACAATTATTACACACGTACACACTGACATCAATTTATTTATTTCTTTGGGGGGGGGGGGCGCTACGTAGCAGCGATGCGATTGCTTTTACCTTACTAGTTCATTAGACTAGTTGTTTTTGAGTGTATAGTTGTCCCATTAGTCTTAAACCATACAATTAGAAGTAACAATTTTTATATAGATTCACTGTTGAACCTTAACATCTTTCAATAAACATCAATACTTTCAAATCGAAAATATTCGTTGGTAACATATATGAAAGGCCGCTGAACTCGCCAGATGTCCAGAACCGCATTGTATCACAATGCGCGTTTACGATTTCCCATCACGTTCACTTCAGTTTTTTGGGAACTCATCGATATATTCTTATCTCCCAATAGTAACCAATAGTATCCAATAGTAACCAATAGTATCCAACAGTAACCAATAGTAACCAACAGTAACGGAAGCGAGAATTATTATACTCGGTATGTGTAAGGCAACGTTCACACCTTTAGTAAAACTTCTATAAAGCCACGTTCACATTTCAAGACTGTGTGTGCAGAGTAAACAGGAAGACATAGTGTTATTTTCGCACTGCAGGTAGCCGGTAAAAGTTTTCGTCTGTATGGTGTGATATTGGTGTACCTACGCTTTGGCGGTTGTGGTCAACGGAAGCAATAGCTTGAATAAAGACTGATTATTTGAAGAAAGGTTTTTTGTAGGATAAGGGGCAAACGAGTAGGTGGTGGGTAACTATCACCGCCCATAGACATCCGCATGACTTGAGGTAATGCAGGTGCGTTGGCTCGCTTAAGGAGTAAGTTCTTTTATTGAAGAAAACCATATCTTATAGGGTTGAATAAACAAAGTTCTTATTACCCGAAGGATAGAGAGTATGCATATGAAAAACCTTTGCAAATTTGAGACGTTAAATACATATTGTATTTTCTTACTCTAAGTAAACGCTTCGAGATCGAGGACACCCAAGCAGATCCTATAAATAAAACCTTAAATTTATCGGTACTTAGTCAAGGTTTCAAATTCGCACAGGTTTTCATATACATATTCATCTTTATTATCCCTTGGGAATAAATCTTAATACCGATTAATTTAAGGTTTTATGTACAAGCACCTGTTTCAATGTGAATTGTACCTATCCTATAAGTGAGGAAGATTTTATCACAATTACAATAACTAGCATTTGACCATAGGTGTGACTGTTTGTTGTAAACATTCTACAAATATTGTAAATATGAAAGTTTGTATGCATGCCTGTAACTCTAAAAATACTACTGATTATCTAGAATAACACGAAAATTACTTTCTATACAAAAAAAAAAACATCCATAGGATAAATAGATCTTATGCAGACATAATCGTAAGGCATAGATAGCACAGCAATAAACGTCAGCTATTGGAAAACGTGGTAACATTAAGAGGTGACATAAACACTTTAGTGTATACCTAAATATTACACTTCATATGAATACGGTTAAGTGTGATTCACACTTTACTGGGGAAATGTAGGCGAAGGCTTTATGAACAACCTGTTATGATGATACTACGAGTATACGTAGACAATTACATGAGAATAAACTTATAACTTATATGTTGTAACTATTATTTGTAGGCATTGAAATGACTTATTAAACACCTTTTTAACTTAGAAAGTTCTAAGATTAGGGACTTTTGCAGGAGCAAAATTATAAGAAGACGGCACGGCCGGTATAAATTCAATCACTCTATCGTATGAACCGAGTACGAAAAATATAATTCTGGAAGAAGCACTTCAATTGCCATAGTTGCGCGTTCTAAAGGTAAATTTCGGCTCTGAACGCGTAAATAAACGAATCACAATGACGGAGCATTACTTTTTTCTTAGTTACTGGATTAACTATTAATAAAAACAAACAGTGCATATTGAAGTCACTTGGAACTTGTTGGCATGACTGTTTGAACGCACGGTCCTAGATTGTTTCAATACACAATTTTGGTTTAATTTTCAAATTATTGCAATTAAGTAGATATAACTTCGAGAAGGAAGAAAGGTAGAAGGATTCAGTTGGGTTGGGCAGCATTCTGGAAGCTTCGTCACATTCTCAAGTCACCTGTACCGCAAAGCGTGAAGACGAAAATCTTCAACCAATGCGTTCTCACCGTGATGACCTACGGGGCCGAGGCCTCTTAATTCAGGACTGGTCCGCAAGTATGCGGTAGCTCAACGGGCTATTGAACGTGCTATGCTGGATGTTTCTCTGTCCAACAGAATTCGTAACGAAGTTATAAGGCAGAGAACTAAAGTATCCGATATCACGCAACGAATAGGCGCGCTGAAGTGGCAATGGGCTGGTCACACACTCAGAGGAACTAGATGGCAGATGGGTCAGTAATGTTCTGGAATGGAGGCCGCGTTTAGGAAAACGAAGTGTTGGTGGATCGTTCACAGGTAAGAAGACGATCTCCGTGCAGTAGACGGTCTGGGATGGATGCTAATAGCAGGAGATCGGTCGTCTTGGCGTTCATTCTGTCCAGCAGTGGACCAATAAGGGCTGATAATGATGATGATAATTCAAATTGTAGTTTGATAAAGTCATAGAATAGAGGCGTTTGGACAATCTACGACGAGCAAGGCACTTAGACATTTTTCAATATATTGTAAATGGCATGAAATCTAGAATATTCTTACCTGGTTGGATCATATCTTGTGTCGAACCCAGGCACATTCACGACATTCCACTCCTCGTTGACTTTGGCGTAGCTGAACGAGATCTGGTCTCTGAACGTCTCTGGCGCTAACAGCTTCATTTGCTCCAGATGCGAGTGGAACTCCGGAACTAGTGTTAGGTTCTTCTTCATTAGATGCTCTAAACAATAAGATAGTGCGTCAATATTTCAAGTAGTTGTGATTCCGCCGGATCGGGCTGGCATGAGTGCAGACCCTTCTTTCATATAACACCATCATAATCAGCCTCTTTTATTCCAATGCCAGGAGGATTCCAATGGAGGATGTCCCAAACTAAGCAAGCTAAGGCCATGGTCTCTATTTCACAACTCGTCTACATCTAGCACCTGTGTAGTAATGATTGCTCATTTGAACGGTTATTCTAAGTACGATCTTTTATTGATTTCTCTTGGCCATAATGACATTTTCGCCTTCACTAAATCAAACCCGGTTTTTCTTGGCCATTGATGGTGCAATGGACATGCAGATCCAGCATAAAACCAGCGCGACAGCGGATAAATAACTTGATATTCTTATGACTATTTCAATCCACTGTCCGACCAGTTATGGGCGACAAACCGCCTTCTTGAGAATATTATTGATTACGGAAAATTTATGTTAAAGAATAATAGATTCATAATAATATATGTTCGCGATTGAACAATTTCGTTTGATTTTAAATAGCAAATGACCAACGTATATATTTTTAAATATACATGGGGACTAATGAACTATCGGAGCATACTACCAACACCCATTAACATCCGCATAATTACTACACAAATTCGTTGTCTTCCTTACCTTCTCGGCCATACGAGAACTCGGACATAACACGACAGCGAAGCTGTCACTTCTCGGCCATATCATATAAGCGAGAGGTAAGTCACCGGTCGTGCCACCCCGATTTCACTAAAATACAACATGGCACTCCTTACAAAATATGTTTATGCCTTCTTTGTGAATAATATAACAATATCAGTGGACTTATCGCACCACTTTAGCCTAACCCTGTGCTAAGTACCGTAGGGATTTGGCTTACGGGACCTGCCTTGCCTCTTCCACATTCATTTAACACTTCATACGTAAAATGAATGAGAAACTACAGGGAACTGAAATACTCGTATATTTAATATTATTATAAGTTTAAGAAATTTTATTTATATATAAATTTTTTTTATAGAAATAAATATAATACATAAATAAACATCCATGACCCTGGCGAGATTCGAACCCGCAACCTCCGGCGTAACATGCAGAAAACCGCCACCTTACCAAAGCTGGTAACCGAACTCCGGACTGGTCGCCGGAATGAAAACAACATTAATAGTTTTATGTAATACTGGCAACGATTTTAATATTTCACTGTTTACAAGCCAGTCCTTAGTCTAAAAATTTCTTACCTATTATAAATCCCATAGACACGTCGTCGGGGAGCCGAATACCTTCACATATGCTTATAAATCTGCCACCGCTTTAAAAAATATAGCAATTATTAATAACGAATATTAACACATTCACTTATAAATTCTCCGGTGCATCACTTGTGGTCGCTCCCACCTGAGCAACAAGTGGTGCACCGACCACAAGTGATGTTCCGGTTTTTTTTGTGTACAAGGCGGCAAACGAGCAATCCGAGCCTTCTAATGACTACCGATGCCCATGGACATTCGCATGATTGTTACACCTATCTATCACCCCCCAATGGGCCACCGGCTACTCACAAATCGCAGGAAAAGCGACAACGACGCTGTCATTTTAGGGCGGTATCAAGTGGATAAGAGGTACTTCCCCGGTCGTGCCGGCCCAATTAGGTTGCATAGGAGGATGTAGTGTTATGTACCATGCATGACACTACCTCCTCCTATGTAGCATGGCGTTGCTTGAAGTCTTATCAAAGTATTTAAGTAATACCTGGCCACAGATAACATCTTCAATGCTAAGCTTCTACTGATGCAGAAGCCGGCACCGCCCGTAGCAAACCAGAAGGAGAACATCAACTGAAACAAACGCGACTATTAGGTATAGGTTAATTATTAATAAGACCACACGACCGAAGTAAAACTTCTTTAGGTATAGGAAATGTAACAGAGAAACAAAATGTATGTATGTCTACTAAAGGGGTCGATAACCGTTACAACCTCCTTAGAAATGTACTGTCAAAGTTTAGTTTTCCGGACGATCAAGACACTGTATTATTTTGATTTTTTTACGCCATTTCTTTGAGCCGCTGGAAAGTAGAGACACTTGAATAAATAAGTAAACTTTATATATTTTTTCACAATAAATTTATGTTTCAATTTACATTTAGGGCCGGTTTCGACTTATCATCATCAGGTTTATTTATTTCTTCAAGTATTAACATGAATGTCCATCAAGAAGTGACAATACATTCTATCAACTATATGGAAATTAGAAAGACAACGACACGTTCTGTGGCAGTACCTACTGTTAAAGCTTTTTGTCGTCTTCGGCGATTTCGGAAACCATCAACGGCACTGGACTCTCAGTTGACTTTACATTATCAAACTTACCTTAGTAGTCGGTTTCTTATATATCTTGACAGGTTCATATATGGACGTCCTGCCGAGGTACCAGTCCTCCAGAGGGTTGTACGTGTTGAGCACCGCCACCAGCCGCGGTATGTTCACGTAGTTGTCATCATCGAAGTGGCAGAACCATCTGGAGCAAACAACTTTGATTAAACACTTCATTCACAGGTAACTTATAAGATTGGATAGGTGATAAAATTGCAGGTGTTACGCAGGTGCATAAGCAATTTTTTATTTAGCGCATGTTGAAGGGTTGGATTTTAGAGTGAGGTAAAATAGTAGTTTATTTTGGCGTGTCTATATTCGTTTCTGGCTAGGTACTTCTAAGAGAATAAGGATAAGCATAAAAACACGTTTATTGAGCGAATTAAATTAGAGGTAATAAACATACAAGAGGTGGTGCCATGCTACATTGGGCCGGCACGACCGGGAAGGTTCATCCTTTCACTTACTTGGTGCCGCTGTAACATGAAATCTCAGGTACCGCGTTTCGTGCGGTTTGTGAGTAGCTGGTGGCCCATCGGGGCAGGAGGGAGGTGAAAAGGAGGGCAACGCATCGACATAGTAATTATGCTGATGTCCATGGTCGTCGGTAGTCGTAAAAGGGCGCCGTTTTCTCGTTTGACCCCCTATACTATAATAAAAAAATAAAAAGAAACTATATTATCAACCAGGAATCGGACAAGCCATAACCACGAGGACTCCGTCAGGTGTGCACCACCAAGAAGATGATGACCTTTTTTTCTTTGTATAAGAACATCGTCCACCACACATCCCTATTGTATAAGAACATCGTCCACCACACATCCCTATTGTATAAGAACATCGTCCACCACACATCCCTATTGTATAAGAACATCGTCCTCCACACATCCCTAATGTATAAGAACATCGTCCACCACACATCCCTATTGTATAAGAACATCGTCCACCACACATCCCTATTGTATAAGAACATCGTCCACCACACATCCCTATTGTATAAGAACATCGTCCTCCACACATCCCTATTGTATAAGAACATCGTCCACCACACATCCCTATTGTATAAGAACATCGTCCACCATACATCCCTATTGTATAAGAACATCGTCCTCTATACATCCCTATTGTATAAGAACATCGTCCACCACACATCCCTATTGTATAAGAACATCGTCCACCACACATCCCTATTGCTATTTACCTACTGCCAAATAAACTGTCTCCTTCACCTTTACCTCGTTTATATTGTTAGCTGACGGGCGGCACGACCGTGGAGGTACCTCTCACTCACATAATACCGCCGTAAAGTGACATCTTCGGTGTCTTCGTGGGGTTTGTATGTAGCCGCTGGCACGGTGGGTGGAGGGAGAATGAGGACATAATAGTTATGTGGATGTTAATGGGCGTCGGTAGTCGTAATGTCTGATCGCTCTTTTACCCTCCTATACTATAAAAAACCACATGTCCGATTTACTAAATAATTTCATTGTTGGATAGCTATTTTACTGACAAAGACTATGTGTTATAAACTGTTATGCTACGATATAGAGAAGCTAAGTGTGCGGTAATAATGCGATGTAGATAGGGGGCAAACGAGTAGGTGGGTAGTGACTACCGCCACCTATAGACATTTGCAAGACTAGGCGTCTTGCAGACGCGTTGCCGGCCTTTTAGGAATTGGTATGCTGTTTTTCTAGAAGACTTCTAGTCCGTATAGGATCACAAATACCGAGGGAGGCAGCTGGTTTCACAGTACAGTTGTGCGCGGTAAGAAGTGGCGTTTAAACCGCACTATCGTGGGTTTACGGAGATCAAGGTGATGGGGGTGAAACAGAGTTCTGATGCGATGTCTGAAGATGGAATTCTGCTACTAGTATAAAGCTGAACAATTTGTCGAAGCAGTCCCCATAGAAATGATGGCAAAAGACGCACAGCGAATTGACATCTCTACGTAGGACCAAAGAATCCAGCTGGCCAGAAATAACTTGGTCGTCAATGATTCGCGTCGCTCTGCGCTGTATATGGTCAAATATTGCGAGCCCCCCGTCCACAGGCGAGAGCAGTAATACATATGCGGTTGGACCTGCGCCTTGTTAAGTTAGTTTTAAATGTTTTCAAATGCTAGTTTTGTGCTGCTAGTTACAAAATAAATCAATACAATACGAACATAATGGCCCATTGAAAAGGAGGAGGAAAGGAGGACAGCCAAATTATATAGCAATTGTGCTGATGTTTATGGGCTTTCGCAATCATCTAAATATACCCGACCACCCGTTTGTTTCCCTGTATTATAAAATGAAATTAATAAATGAATCCTTCCGCTTTATCATAGTACTATAGTTAAATAAGATATAACGTAAGAGATAAAAGCCTTTATCTCAAACAATTTACCATCAATCTCCGCGCTCAGCATGGCACGGCCCACAAAATACCACACCTTAATTGTATACAAAGTATCTCTACTTGTCGTATATTTCATTCCACGTTTATTAACATATCAAAACGAGTTACACAGTGAAATCAATAAAACCAACCAATCACGGCTGGTGGTGAACTATGATCAATGTTGCGATTGAAAGACGACAGGATGCAGCAAGCGATAGTCTTTACAATAATATCGTCCTAACCTAGGAATATTTTTTGTACAAGTGTGTTCGCAGGCACAAGAGACGCGAGAGAAATCAGGAGACAGGACCCACGCTTTAACGTGCTCTCCGAGGCACCGGGTGAAACACCGCCAACGTCCTTACTCCGGACTGTCATTAGAAACTTAAAAGTCACAATAACGCTTTGGTCCTACCCGTGACTCGAACCAGGGCCCTTACGACTGTGATTGCAAATGCTTACCACTAGACTACGAGGCAGATAGTATTACAGAGACTATGAAACTGCTCCAACTGTGAGAATTTGTTCTGGGAAAATCGTGAAATAGCAAATTTTAAAATATTCGGAGTAAATTTTTTACGGAAAAAAATACGAGAAGCAAACTCTGTGAGACTATCTTCCTGAGGTGTGGCGTTAAGTTCAGCGAAAATAACGAACTCTTCAGCTTTATACACGTATAAATATTAAGTCTTAACTAATAGTTATTGGTAGCTCTACGTATTGATTCTATAAAAATATAATATCTTCTTTTTACATATTATTTGGATTTAGAAACGATGACCGAACACCCTCGTTCAGCATGTCTATTTTTTACCAGTCATCCTGTATCTGTGTCAATATTATAATAGAATGACCTACCTATACAAAATTGCCTAGGCCACTCACTGCTGGTCTTCTCCACAGAAACTGTAGGGGGTTACGGGCATCGAGGCGAACCTCATAACCCAGGTTGGGTCGCAAGGGGACTACTATCCCCTCGGTAACACAAGTCACGCGCGATCACATCATTGCGGACGTGGCGACCGGCACCCGTGATGACCCGTAGGGATATATTTTGCTGGGCTTGCAGGCGATTCCGCTGGGCCTGGGAGGTTAGCGCGTACCATGCGGGTATGGTACCTAGGTATGATAGGCCCACCATTCCCCATGCGGTCACTGTCCCGTAAAGCGGCGCAAGCGCAAAAAGACAAGACCAATACTATGTACACCACTCGTACCGGTCGAGCGATGAAACCTTACATATAGTGACACAGTGGTAACACATATGACTTACAGAATGACAAACTCACACACCGTTTACGGAAACGAGCCCGGGTTCGTATCCGTGAAGTGGAGAGCTTAGATTTGTAGAGAAAATATAACGCAATTTTAGAGAGCTCCTGCAATAATAAGGAAATCATGATCACGGCTTCCTGTTGATTTCTAACGAAAATTGACCCCTCCCGTTAGGGGGGAGGGGGCTGAGGAGGCCGCCCTCCTCAAATAGGCCAAACAATAAACGAGCTCAATTATCCTTATCCACGACACCGCAGGGGGACCGTCTCCCCCTTTTCGGTCCCAAAATAATCATTATAGAGTACGCGCAGAAACAACCCGGTATATCTCTTCCCATCTGCGGGAAAAGAAATGGGTCTGTCCCCCTACCGTCTCCCTAAACCAGAAGACACAAAAGTCTTCGCTAGTAAGTCGAACTGTTGAGGCGGGAGCAATATCGCCACCAACCAAAATAGTAGGTCCCTCCGAAAGCAAAAACATATTTACAAGAGTTCAGTCGTTTCAGCGAGGCGCTTTTCTTTGAATTTTAATGTCTAGTGGTCTTTTAATATAGCTAAATTATGTTTCGCGAGGCCGCCACCGTGGTTCAAGACTTGTCGTGGTGGTGGAGCTCAGTAGCCAGGGGTAAACCGAGGGGAAGCCAACAGAACCGAGGGAGGCTACTCTTTTTACCCCTATTATAAAAAGAGAGCAGGATGGCACTTTGTACCCGTGTGGAGTCGTTTTTCGCACGGGGCAAGGTGCGAATCTCACCTCATTGCAATGGCCTAAGATTGGTGAGGTTCTCCTGGGGTAATAACCTTGTTTGTGGAGGTTGTTTAGGTCCCTTAGTGCATTGACGAGCTGTCTAAGTGTCCTGATGAATTGTACTCGCGGTGGTTCTAGCGGATATTCGGCACTATAATGTGCAGCGAGACCCACACACCTCTGGAGCTTACCCAGGGCCGCTGAAATACGTTTCTCTGCAAAAAAAAAAAGATTCGCGAGGCCATTTTTAGTAGACATAGGGTGTTTACGTCTACGCCTCAGAGTAATCTACCGCTGTTCTAATTGATATTGGCCTGATGATGAAATTATCGAGAACTCCATGATTAGGGTTGTCACTTACAGTTACACTGCAGCGTCTCACCACGATAATTACTACGATCAAATTTTAAATAAAGTGCAAGTGAAGGCAATGACACATAAATGTAATAAAACCTCACCTGCCGCGTTATTTAATACTCTCTGCACGTAATTACACGTCAGCTCTATCTGTTCGGCTTATAATTAGTGATCCAGTATAATTTACCGACATTACGCTCGGCACAAAATAACAGGAGATGCGTTTGCGCAATGCAAAGCCACAAATTGCAATATGTACGACAAATGGCGGCGTGATTAGGGCTGTCGACGCAACTGGACATCGTAACTGGACGTTTAAGCAGACTTTTAATCATGGTCTCTCGTGTACAGTGTTCCCTTCGAAAGTTGCTCCTGGTATTATTGGTTATTACTCTGCTGATTGATGATGAATCAAGGTAGCATCTAAGTATCTAAGTAGTTCATGGAAAAACAATTTTATTTTATTTTTTCATATTAAATTGATCTTTTTAATTATTTCCATATTCATCCATATTTTCTTTTGTGAACTATGGATGTATTGATTTTACACATTACATACTTAACACTGGGCATTCGTTTAGCAACGATTTTATTACTTTAAAAACAGACCAAGTATTGATGTATCAACCAAAATGTTAGTAATAAAATATAAACTAGCTAATAATAAAACTTGTAAAAAAAGATATGTCTAAAATTAAAATAACTAACAACCCTATTGACTGTGTGTTAAGTGTTTAATTCTTAATTTCATCATCGGTATCCAATTTCTGAATATCAAGTTCGCTGTTTAAATGTAGAACGTATAATTTTAGAGTTTTTATTTTTCTGTAACAATGTGCCAGTTACATAATAATAAAACATGTCTTCGTTTCTTTTGGGTGCTATCGACAGTACAAACCATCACACGATTGCTGCATGTAGTTAAGTTACATCAAAAAGACGACTTGTTTATAATGCCTTAGATTATTATTTTTTATTAATTTGTGTGTTTTTTTCAGACGATCCTATTATTGTTGGCGACGCTATTTTATTTGCCATAACATTTCACCGGACTAGCGAAGACTTCTTCTAGTTTAGTGGGACGTCTGGGGGACAGACTCCCCACTTTCTCCGTAGATGGGCAGAGATGTACCGGATTGAATTTCATGTATAAGTTAGGTTAGGTTATATATTTGTAAGTAGCTACCTCTAGACTTCTGAAATACCAGTCACGCAAACGCGTTACCGTACATCTTTATTTTCTTATTTCATAATCGGTAAATCTTACCTACTATTAGTTCTTACTACAGTAAGGCCATCAATTAATGTACGGATTATAGACGAGAGTTACGCCTATACCATGTCGCTGTACTAGAGTTATGATCGAATTCAAACGACACTTGAAACATTATGTGTTTTCAATGTAAATGTTTTCAAATAGATCGTACTACATAGTTTTGAATTCTCATGCCATATTTTATTACGCTTATAATGGCTACTAAGGGACATTAATTAGTCAGCTTAACAGTTTTCTCTTTTAGTTTTTTGGGCAAACGAGTAATCGGAGCCTTTTGACTACCACCGACGAACGCAGACATGTGCACTTTTTTAGGAGATACGTTTTTTTCACTTCCTCCTCCCTTCAATGGGCCACCAGCACTCACAAACCTCACGAACTGCGACAGCGTATCTGAGAGAGAGACTCCGCGGTCGTGCCAGTCCAGTTCGGCCATGGTGCAACATCTACAGTTGTAAAGCCTCAAAAATTGATAAAAATAAAATAAAGGAAATGAACAAATCGATGGAGGTATACCAGTCAAATTTAAAATATCTAACATCAACTTTCATTTCGTCTCCTACTTAATCTCGTAGCGTAAAAAATAGTAATATTCATCCCTTTACAGCGGATGATTGCATGCTGATGATGATGATGTATCTTGACATTTGCTCATAATTTACCACACACCGTGATGGGAAAGGGGCAAGAGACTCCAAACAAAAATATTGAAAGGAAGTTTGTGGAGTCGCGGGAAAATGATTGCGCCTAAAATAATATTGAATGTGCTCTCCAAAAACCATTAACGATGTACGCTCATGGAGATTATGGTCGCGGTTGTAAAAAATACCCATTGAGATACCGTCAAGTGACTAAGTAAATTGTACAGGTAGTTAGGCGGTTGAAGGGGGAAAATTAGGCAGATAACGTGTTGCTTGGATGTTATGACGTTACATATTTCGGGTCTGCATATTTTTGCTGTAACTGGCTGATTATGAAGGTAATGAAAAATATTTTATAAATATGGAATTGTACCAGAATTGTAAAAAATATTTTTTTAGGTAGCTGGTTATACCAGATGTAACAACATTTGAATTTAGAATTATATTAAACAATTTTCTGAATGCGATGAATCAGTCTATAAAATGAACGAGTAAGTTTTAAGGCTATAAAGTATCCCATTAATACCATCTTGTAAATAAATTGTAAAGGTAATAGCGGGGTTGTAGCGTAATAGCGGGGTTATAGGGTTGGGGCTTGGTCCGTCAGACTGATAACATATTTTGATGTAACAGTAAATTACATCATTAGCTTTATTTATGTCCTTACACTTTACAGAAAAATATAATGGGTGACCTTTCTGTAAATAGATAACATTGTACAGCAGGTATGGAATAGGAGAGAAATTTACCATGCCTTTATTTCGGTAGATATGTAGGTGTTTAAACACCTGACAGAAATCTAATGAAAATTCTGGCTGTCTATGCGTTAGACACTAACTAATCGTTAGTCCCGAATGTTGAAAAGAAGTTGCTTTATCTGTAAACTTGATTTTAAGCGTTCATTGATACACTAATTACAGAATCAATAATAATATCTGTGGACTTAAGACACCACGTTATCCTAGTCATGTGGTAAGTCCCGTAAGTAATTGTGTTATAGGTACTAGGCAACGGAAATAAATTTAAGACTTTTATTATTAAAACACATATAATAATACACATATAAACATCCATGACTTTCGCGGGATTAGAATCCGTCGCCTCTGGCGTAACACGCGGACTAACCGCCGTGTTACCAACTGAGCCAGCCGGTCGTCGAAATTGATTTTGTTATTCAGAGATAGTGCTGCATTGCAGTCGAATAGGACCGCCACCACCGGATATGGTCAAAGGAGATCAACGCATCTGCATGATTAATTATGCGGTTGTCCTGGGACGGTTACTCGTTTGTCCCACTTTACTATAAAAAGAAACAAACAGACGAAAAATTTTTAAGAATGGTATTGACCATTAATTAAGATTCATTATTTAAAAACAACAAAAAGACTAATTACATGTATTGTACCATTCCTTCTCATATTAATATTCACAATTCACAACTTAGTGATTACACAATAGGTTTGAAAAAACACATGATCGGTCGTAAACGTCCCACACAATGGACTCATTCCTTATTGATACACCGCTTCCAAAAACAGAAGTTGAGAGTTTTGTTTTAAGATAAAACAAAAACGCACTCAGCTAACCACTTTAAAGTTTCGTTTGTTTAACATGTAGTCTAAGAGATGTTCTATATTATGGAATTAATGAATAACTTACAATGTAGTCTAAGAGATATTCTATATTATGGAATTAATGATTATGTGAACTTTTATGTTTATTATCTATTAGTACAGTAAAAACTACTTGTAAAATTATTATTTCTATAGCCTATGTGCTACTATAGTATATAGTCTATATTATTGAAAAGTTTCACTAAAATCCATTAAGTAGTTTTTACATGAAAGAGTAACAAACATCTATACATCCTTACAAACTTTCGCATTTATAATATATATTAGCCTGTTTACCGTAGGCAAAACGAAAAAAGAAGAGCCTTTTGAAATCTACCGACGCCCATAGACATCCGCAATATGCAGATGCGTTCCTCTCCAGTACTCCTCCCCTCCACGCGTTCATGAGGCGTGTGATGAGCCACAGGCTACTCACACGCCTCATGAAACGCGATATAGCTGTTACTTTACGGCGGTGTTGTGTGAGGCAGAGGTAGGTTTAGGAAGAGGTTGTGCCGTGTTGCAACGGAATTGATCCGGCACGACCGGGGTAGTAACCCTCGCTCACTTGATATCGACATAAAGTGGCTGCGTCGCTGTCGTGTTTCGTGCGTTTTGAGATTGGTCGGTGATAGGATAGGAGGGCAACATATCTGCGTAACAGTCATGCGAATGTACATGGGCGTCGGTAGTCAAGAAATGGCTCGGATTGCTCGTATTCCCCCTTATGCTATGAAAAAAATTTACTGCATGGCCAGGGTGCTTTACTTAATGTTTTTGTGGTTATAGAGATTACGATACGAACTACACCAAGAGACTCGCTTGCACTCTAGACGCCGATACAACAAAAACAACTATTAGTAGTCTACGAGTTGTTGAATTCCAGTTTACGCATAAGTCAGTAATGTTAATAAAACTATTTTTATCAAGCTTCACCAGTGTGGAATCTTTAACTTTATTTTAACCCGATACCGCTCGCTTAATCTGAAAGTTAATACAGTTTAGGTTCAGCCGAGTAATAGTCTTAGCTCGTACAGTACAATGATCTTTAAACTCTTCAACATTATTTATGAACGGCTATGCGAGCCATCATCATCATTAGCCAGACGGCCTCCTGCGGTGGACACACGCCTCTTCCATAGACCGCTATCGGTCACATTCACAAGCCATTTGCATCCAGCGTATCCCCGCCATCTTAACCAAGTTGTAACCTACAAGTTTGATTTATTGCTGCGTTTCGGTGGAATCGGCTGGTTTCATCAACTTCATCGTCAACGGTACTGACCTGGTCACTGCTGAACGTAGGTCTCTGGCGATAACCACCATGACGGCCCATGCCTCACGTCTTCCACGTGGTTAAAGATCAGAAACACGTCTTCACAAATGTGGCCTTCAGTCAGAGCATTATGGTACATCGACTGTCTGTGTTCCTCAGTCTGACCAGCCCACTGTAGTCTGACAGTTGATGACGATGACAGCTCACAAGTGATAAGCAGAGCGTAAGATATATTATAAGTTAGTTTTAGCATGTCCGTAGGTCTTGCTCTTCTATACACACATGCATCTTCTTCTGTACCTGCCGATCTAATATACCTACGCATCCTTCTTTTTGTCATTGTGACTTTATACCTCGATATCTGCTGGCCTGACGTCAGGTCAGCGTCGTGCAATGCGCTGACGAACTGACGCAACGGGTCGAGCGCTGGTGGAAAGAGAACGGGGTGGTGCTTCACATTCCAGCGAGCTCAACAAAATATGTGACCACAGTAGTTAAATATTAGTTAAACCACGTGCCAATACTTAACATCGGTTGCTTGTTCTCCGACATAACCTCGCGATATTTATCCAGCAAAGTAACGCTCAGTGCACCACATCCATATCCATTGTTTTTCATATGTTCCGAACAAATAATAGCCCACGTCCGTACTTGGCAATAAACCAAAAAAAATGTTTGGCAAGAGCAGGTAATTAAGGGCATTGTACTTTTTTGTACATTAATTACTGTTTGAAAGCTATAATTATACATCAATTAATGAAGTCTATACGTGTAATAAATTATGGTAAGATTGGATTTTAATTGCTGACAAGTAGGATGTTCTTCGAGTCTATGTTAATACATTATAATAGCCCCACCATGGTTAAAGCCTTGTCGTGGCGGTGTGGCTTAGTAGCCTGGGGTGAACCCAGTCAGAGCCAATTGAACCGTGGGGGATCTATACACCCGTCTTATAAGAAGAGGGGATCTAAGAGCAAATGGAGGTGGCGCTTTTGCGCACGGGGCAAGGGGCGAGGATGGGAACCTCACCCCATTGCACTGTCCCAAAGTCGGTGGGGTTGTCCTGTAGTCCTCATCTGTGGAGGTGAAGTTGGTCTCTTAGGGGGATGACTAGCCGTCAAGGTGCCCTGATGATTGTTGTTCCAGGGCACCTCACAAAGGGCGGTACTGATGGCACTCGCGGTGGTTTTTGTGGGTATTTGGCACTATCATGTGCCGCGAGTCTCACACACCACTGGACCACACCCAGGGCCGGTGAAGGCGCGTAAATGCGTTTCCCCGTGTCAGCAAAAAAGAATAGATTATAATATGATATATGCCGATTTAAACAATCCCAATGCGCCATATTTAACAAAACATTTTTTTTATAAAGGCAGGAAACTCGAGCATTCCTGGTGACTACTGCTGCCCATGCGCAATTATTATACAGACATTTTGCCCTCGTTCCTCCCTTCCCGCGAATAGCCACCGGAAACTTAGAAACATTACTAAAAGCGACAGTGTACTTGTCGCAAACGCGGTATTATGTGAATGAGAACCCGATATGTCACCACGAGTCGGTCCATTTCGGGTGCACCCCATGCATCATGCTACTAATTCTTACAAAATTTTCTAGAAGTTAAAAAAAATCTCTATTTATAGACAAGTTTTATTAATGGACATACGTTGAAGTTACCTTTACGTTAGTACCCAATAATCATCAATGGGAATTAATTTTAGGGTTTACCTAATAATATCAGTACCTATAGATGTCCCTGTTGGAATCATTTTTTTCGACCTTGTCATATCTTTATGCATCCTGGTTTTAGGAAGAAATAGTGCCATGCTGCATAGATGTATGTAGTGTCATGCATGGTGCATGACACTACATACATCTATGCAACGGAATTGGCCCAGTACGACCGGTGAAGTACCTATCGCTCACTTGACACCAGCGTAAAGTAACAGAGTCGCTGTCGCCTTTCGCGCGGTTTGTAGCCGGTGGTCCGCGGGCGTCGGTGGTCATCAAAACGCTCGGATTTCTCTTTTGCCCCCTTATGCTATAAAAAGGAAGCCAGATACAAATAGATTCATATAGATGTATTTGCGATTTCCCGACAAATATTTGATGATATTTGAAAGACGAAGTGAAAGAAGAGAAGTGTAGCAACAGATCTAGCGGTCTTTGTCAAAGTGTTACATATAACTGAAAATCAACAGATCTACCAAGTGTTACACACCACAGTACATCAATACATCTGCAAGTGTTTGTCAAAGTGTACTCACTTCTTCCCGCTATCCAGAAAATAGTCGTACTCCACAGACATTTTGCAACAAAGGTGTTTGCGTTGGTGCGAGGCTGAGCAGTTGGTGTTTATCATGTGACCGTCTGCAACAGAAGAAACACATTCACAACCGTAACATCAAGATAATAGAGTGTATTTTATAATGACCAGTCTGCAGGTGCGATTTCAATTGATGTTTGCCCTGAGGAGATATGAAACTCAGACATGGAATGGGGTAGTAGTCTTTATGGATATTTTTACGAAAGCTAAAGATGTGTCTGCAGATGAGATATAACATTCATTTGAAAAGATTCAATGTCTAAAAAGAATCTTAAAAGGGAATTTTAACAGATAGGTTACAAAGTTTGGCATGCATAAGATATTTTCGTGGCCCTAAAATATATATTATATTTTTATTATATATTTATTATATGTTTTTTTTAAGGTGCAAGGCTTTAACCACGTTTAATGTGCCTTTTTTATCCTTAGAGTGACTTTGTATTGTGAAATTAGTAAGTGTACTTGTTCGAAATAAATTCAATTCTATTATATATATTAAATTGCGTATACGTCCTATTGCATGAATTAACTCTACATCAGCACAACTGATTAAAATTATGTTATATCGATAGATGATAATGATAATGATAATGATAATAAAATAATAATAATAATAATATCTCTTATATATATTTTATACCCGCTTATGCCGCATTTCAAGGTAATGTTGGTGATATTGCAAAATATAGATGTTAAAATATACCCATTGCGTATGAAAAACTAACTTAATAAGAGTAACTCGGATTCATTTCATTCTTTGACACTGAACAAAAGGAGCTCATATAAGATGAAATTATATGTTAAATCTTATTTTTCTTCTACCTCCGTTGGACTCATTATGGCACTGTGTATGACTAAATTTCAACTAACAAATATGTAGAATAATATTAGGGTTTATTTAAATGGTTACATGTCATCTCAGTCCACCTGTGACCATGGTTGCTGTAAAGCTTCTGAACCGTCAGGTTAATTAAATAAACCGCGATAAAAGTAGTTTTATTGTAATGAATATTCGCGTAAACTATTACTCATTAACTTAGTAAAGTTTGTAAAGTCTATAAAGCTCATTAATATGTCGTTAAATATTAAAAATACTCACTCGTTTGATTCTGATGCTGCTGGTTGTCTGTGTCCGTGAAAAACCACGTCTGCAACGAAAAAAAGAAACGTTTCACTGTCGAATATTTAATTGAGCGTATTAAAAATGTTGTACACAGCGAACAAAGTGAAGGACTATCGACAAACAAAACGTCGGATAAACGTAGAGGACAGGCCCTTTGTGAATAAGTACTTTATAAAAATTAAGAGCCTACTTAACATTGATATTATGTTCACTTTTTTAAAAGGTAGCGTAATGCGGCAGTGCGGCCAAATTCGCTAAGTGACAGCTGAGCTGCTGCGTTTCGTGTACTTTGGGAGTTTCCCGTGGTCCACTTGAGAGGGAGAAGGGAATGTCGGCACAGCTCCATAACAATTATGCAGACGTCTCCGTAGACGTCCAAGTCCGTACTTGGTTAACGTTAACCACGTCAGCGTACGCGTTATTTATAAAATACGTAGGTATAGTTAACTTGAATAAGACTATAGGCAGAGAGTCAGCTACCCAGTTATTACTTATCTCTTAAGTCTCACTAAAATGCTTCATATTATTATAGACTGAAATCAGTAGTTTATTTTCCACTTCAGTTCCCAGTAGGCTAACCACGACTGGAATAGGAATATATTAGTTTTATAGTAATGTATGACTTAAACATTACAAATCCACATATTAGACCACAATTAACATCGTCGGCCCAATTTGGCTGCGATAATATTATTCATCACGCCTTCAACTTGTGCAGCCAAAGGTAAACGCTAATTAAATTAGAACTCGATCTTCGAAGTTTCGAGAATGAATGATATAAACAAAGTTAATATCTTCCGAGAACGCCTCGGCAGGTGAGATAAGAAAGCTCAAAAGGAAACGATAACAGGCAACACGATAGGCAGGTAGATGAGATAACATACGAATAGTACATATGCAAGAACGCAACATTTTTTTCATTATATATATACATCCTACTCCCCCATTTTTTCTTCTGATTGAATTCGTTGCGAGTCCCAAGGCAGTTTTTTATCTCTTCCTTCGGGCTCCCGCGATAATATCAATGGGTCAGTAGTTACCGTTGTCGATCCTGGCTGACAGGAGCAGCAGCGGTGCGAACTTGTGGTGGGCAAAGCCCGTTAAAAAAATGGTATAGGGGAGCAAAAGAGAAATCAATAAATTTTGACGAATACCAACGCACACAGACCGCATTGTTGTCACACAGATGGGTCTCCTTTCCCCCTTTTCTCCAATAGTCTACCGAATACTCACAAACTTAACAAAACGCGACAGCTTAGCTGTCACTTTACGGCGGCCCTATGTGAGATCGAGTGCTACCTCCCCGGTCGTGCCGACCCAATTCAACTACAATGCAGCATGATACTGGCTCTTATTAAAGAATTTGTAAAGAAGATGTTTATATTTACCATAGGTAACAAATTTACATATTCAAATATGTAAAAAAAAATTTGGCGGTATATTGAGACGAACACATTACAAACGTAGAAACCTGCCATTAAATTAGGTAACATGCATCAAAAGTAATATATTAAATAGAAGCGTTTTGTGTATTTGTTTGAGCTACTATTATCTTTACTACATGTCGAATTGAGAAAAAATATCCTATGATAGCTACATTCACGTGGAAAGTTTTACAATATACACCATACCGCTAGGACGGGAGAGAGAGAGTGAGAGACAGAGAGTCACGGCTGAAACCACAGGCACTTTAAGTAATATTATAAAAGCTTAAGTTGAGAGTATGGATATATGTTTGTCGTTTGTTACACTTTGTAAAAGCTGCTAGAAATTGTAGCAGGAAACGTTTTCGTCCATTCAGATATACGCTACAAAAACATTACTCTACGCCTGATGCAGTCGGGTAAATATAGCGGGATAGGGCAAACAAGCGAAAACTTCACAAAATACCAATTGATACGATATCTTTTGTTTTTCAAAACTTCCAAATGATTTACATATGGTTAATAATAATACGACGATTAATAAAAGCAGTGATATTTTTATCACTTCCACTCGTTAGTGAACGAATGAGTTGACCAAAAGTTAAGTTCATTTGAACAATATTCATAGAATTGTCACGACAATATTTTTCATAAGATATTACACATGCCCGACAATAGTGCATTAACAGGAGGTTTTATAAGCTCGTGTTCAATTACACGTCAAGATTTTAGAACAGAGATAAAATAACGGCAATAAAACCTAATCTATGAGCAAGTCTTTTACAAGAAAGGCGAAAGCGGGCAACAATCCAGTCACGTGGCGGGCGCACGTTCGAGCCACGCGCTGCGCGGGCGCATACAATAGTTATGTTGGTCCTTTGAGCCGGATTAACGGTCGATTATCCACGCTCCAGATACAGGAAACACAAGCTATAATCGTGACTTTAATGCTATGAGATTTAACCTAAAACGGCGCTCACCATGGTCACCATTCTAGTCATCATCACTACCAACGCCACCTTTATCATAGTAAGTGCTATCGGAATTGAATACACATGAGGTCTACATTCTATTACGTGTCACTTTGTTTAAATCACACGGCTAGAAGAAAGATCTCAAAAATAAATCAAAAGGTAGAATGAAAAATAATAATGAACTCGATGATTATGATTGAATTGAAAGATCGATTCTGCCATACACCATCTATGCTATGAGCCTATCGTTCTGTATAAACATAGCCAGCAGTAGACCAAAACAGACTGATGATGATTTAACAATTAAGTTTTTGCTACTTAAACATTAAAAATAAGTATATCTGTCATCTTTGACTGTTAGACAGAGGGTGTGCTCGGTGTTGAAGAAATTATACTTTTTTTTTGCTGGACGTGGAGGATTAGAAGCTATCTGCCATCACCAAATGATAATTAAATAGCTTCTTCTTTTTCGCCGGGAACATATATATTCGTGACAAATATGCCACGAACCTTTACTGGTTATAATATAAAAGGCGGAGTCCGTAATTTCCTGCCGACGCCATGTTTCTTTCATATCTTATGTTTCGAAAAATCTTTGTTAATGTTTGATAGACCGTAGTGTTTATTATTATTTGTATTATATTGCCTGATTTCAGTTGGCTCATGAAGCCCAGAGGATTTGACGGGATCTTATTGGCTGTGTGTTCCATTTTAGAGCTCTAATCCTTTTACTTTTGGAGTTGGATTTAATATGAAGATAAAATGCCACTATAATCTTCAACTATTGAATTTAAGGATTGAAGAACAATTGATGAATTTATAATTATATATCGAAAGAAGCTCCATCCGGATTGCAGTAGGGACTCTCGGACAACTACCCAGATAAGACTTCGTTCCTTAACTTTTTACTAACAATTATTAACTGGATTGATTCCAGTGTTTGTTCCATGTATTACTTTAAGATTGTTCTTGGTTGTGAATATGGAGAGACCATCCTTAAATAAATGTATTTAAAAGCTTGGCTAAACCTGTAATGTAAAAGGAGTAAATAAAGGGGGTTAAGGGGTCTCCCTTAACCCCCATTATTTACTCCTTTTATAACATAAATTGTCACAATGATAATGAATTCAAACACTGCCTATAGTTCTTTATAAATATCGTCTGCTACATGAGCCGTTGTTTTTAGTCTGAAGAGAAGAGATTAATAATACAATATTGGCATTTTATCGTGTCGATTTGTAAATCAACGACATTCAAGAAAAAGCCTTTAAAAATAACAGTTAATTATAATTTTTACATTTCAAATAAATCTTATTTTTAATACACCAAATCAATTTTATCACAAACCAAGAAGCATAAAATTAAATTTACAATTATACATTTACGACCGTCCCAATAGCATAACGGTTTGAAATTGCGAATGAAATGATTCCAACTTCTGACCACATCATAATTTCTGAACGGACTCCAAGGCGTCGGTATCCGTTACTTCACGTCAAACGATTGATTACGCGGATACAGAAATATGATTGTAATGTGATCACCAGCTCGATAACATCCAGTAAGGGGCTTTTGCAACTCATAGAAGTGCCGTTTAATGCTCGCATATACCTGAGGTTTCACCGCTCTATGGCAACCATTATTTCGTTAAATAATAACAGACATGCACTACATTTTTAAAGAATATCCACATAGTTACTATGCCGATGCGTTGCACTCCCCCGCCCCCTAATGGGCGACCTGTCACTCACAACCACACAAAACGCGACACTGAAGATGTCACTTTACGGCGGTATTAGAGCGAGACGTACCTCCCCTGTCGTGCCGGCCCAATTGCATAGGAGGATGTAGTGTCATGCACTATGCACGGCACTACCTACATTAATAATTTATATTATTGTACATTAGTTTAAATAATTTCGCATTTTAATGTGTGTTAATTATCAAAGTATATAAAATAGGTATATAAGCGAAGTACCACACAATTATTGCTTACGAAATCTCAGAAACTGTAACATCTACAAATTCACGAGTGCGAGTGACCCCGCGAGGGCTGCAAGCAATATATAAGTGAAAGACAAACACTCACATTTCTAGTATTAACAGGATTACAATGTCGCAATGTTTACCGTTCAAGTCCTTAAAAGCCCTCTTTAATATTCATGTGTATTGTGTTGTTAAGAAAATAGGAAGTTTAACAAATAAAAATTTTTTATATCGATATTTCTACGTAGGTAATCGAATCTTAGGAATTTGAAGGAAATGATATGATTTATTACTCCAAATGTGAGATATGGAAATTCTTCTAAGCTTTTGACTATTACCGTCTAAAAATTGTGAGGAAATATTTTGCAAAGAACAATTTTTACCTAAATTATTTTGCTACTAAGGAAACTTATCGGCCGCATACGCCGCCTGATCAGTGAGTCAGATTGCGTTTTGTGTTTAAATGTAAATGAGAAAAGTTTTGTGCAACATTGCCTCAAGAAATTTACTAAAAATATCGTACGGCGACCGGAATGTAGTATCGTAGATCTAAAGTATCAAGCTACCGCTCAAACCAACGAACGTGTGTCTGGTCCAGTCCTATAAAAGTTCCTTTTTGTTCGGACCTGAACTTTTGTTGTAAAATAGTACGCCAGACGAGTACTCCTTGGATTGCTATAAGTGCTCGTCTGGCGGCGAGACTAGGTTTGGGGTTGAAGGGGGGACCGACCTCCCTCTCTCCTGCAGATGGGATAGATGCATCCCGATATGACAGTTTGTACCTGCTATTTTAACTATTATTATCATGGTCAGAGGGACCGACAGTTACCGCCTCCAACGGTTCTGAAATCGGGGGCAGCTAGCGCACGGTAGTTGAAATGGCCTCGGCGCTGACGTGAACGTTTGGCTTACGGAGAGGATTATGACCGGCAATGACAGTTCAGTAACAGGTTATATTGTAGATGTACTTCTATTTTATTTCTTTGTTAGGTCCATCAACCATTGGATAAACGTTATAAATACACTTTAAGGAGATGCATTTTATTAATAGTGGTTAAACGTATAACAACTACTTAAAGATGAACTCCATATGCAGGTTAAAATCCTATTATTATCTAATTATTAAATACGTAGTTTTCCAGCTACAAAAGTATACAAATTGGAATATGATGGCGACATCCAAGTTTGCTTATATTCAAAAATATATAAAATTATTATTATCATATATTACATATATCACAGACTTATTGAAATACTTTTTTGGATTTTACTTTTGGAAGGAGACATAACTTTACCAAATAAAGAACCTACCTAAAATAAATTGGAAAGAAATAACAGAAACGAGTCAGAAGAAACGCTATAAAATCTGTTATAAGAATTATTCTATGACATATCCAGATCTAAAATATTAAGCAGGAAATACTATCACCCGAATGAATATGTCTCGTTCAGAATATTACCAAATATTACCTAAACTAGCTGATAGAACAATTTAAAACGAAATCTCGACTCATGTGCCACTATCGTAATTGATCAAAATATGATGAAATAAATTTCAAATGGCCTATAGGTATTAGTGATGAAAAAAGGAAAAAAAATACATTACAAATTTTAATGATTTCTTAGCAAAAAGTCTATTTAGCTTAGACACTGTAACACCAGCTCCAAAGTGGCCTATTATATTGTTTTAATATTCAACTAGCGATCCACCACGGCTTTGCCCGTGAATAACATGAAACTATATTCATGAAGCCAGTATTCAATATGTAAATCTATCTGTTCAGTACATTTTCTTTTCATCACATATAGACAGAGATACAGCTTTTGGGGACTTTGTTTTACAGTATGTAATGATAGTAACTATTAACATTAACACGTGGACACAGTAAATTTTCATCGCAGTTGAATCACTAAAACATTTTTTTTTGCTACCAAACCTAAATTTTAAGATCGCCCGATCTCAAAATTTAGGTACACAAACAAAAGCCAGATGAAATACAAAATTGTAATGAAAGCGGAGGTGTTCACTTGATTTGTGGTACGTTTGAGTAAACGTGTTCGGTAATGGGCTGTTCATACTTGAAGAGTAGTTCAATCAGATTGAACGTCATTTGAACAGAGTATTCTTTGTAATAATATTATATAAACCTACAAGTACGAAGTATTGTTTGCTGTCCACGACCGGGTACGCACCTCTCGATCGCCTGACATCGTAAGGTGACAGATTTACTGTAGTGTTCCATGCGGTTTGTAAGTAGCCTGTGGCTCATGGGGGGTAGGAGAAAAAGAGGACATCGCATTTGCATAACTATTATGCGGATGTTCACGGGTGTTAGTTGTTATCTCAGGCTNGTATTTACTGGTAACGTTGCATAATGGAAAACTTTACGATTCCGTCGAGTTTGACGAAGGTATCCATTATTTTATATCAATAAGTTTGAGGAAATATTATAAAGAGTATACTTTTTATTTAAATTATCAATTTTTTTATTCGAGATAAAAATATTTTACATTTCTTGGAGATTTTATATGTATACTTGTGCCAAAATTCCACCAGGATCCGTTTAATAGTAGCATAAAATAATTACAGACATACATACTTTTAAGACCATAAAAGTTATTTGGTTATTTTTTTAGACTTACCGTAGGTGACATTCAAATCTAACCATTGAGCTAAATTTTAATGTATTTGAACCTACTAGGCATTGAAATTCCTATCCCATTACTTTTAATTATGGATTTCTATTCCATAAAGACGTAAGCGTTGATAGGACTATCGAGACTTCTATTTGGCCCATTTCGAATAGGAGGCAAGTAATTAATTGGTCCGTAATTATTTTAATGTTTTTATCAAAAATTTGAGTCATTTAGTAACCGATTTAGATAATTAGAAAGTTGTTTTTATTGGAAAGTGGGTGGCCTAAAGCTCCCACGTAAATTTGGTGAAGGTTGTGGCGCTTTATGTAATTGGTCGGGGTAATATTGACATCGATTGAAAAAACAGAACTTTTAAATATATTTTTATACGAACACAAAGGAAGGAATTACATTCTGCCAGTTTTATGAGGCACCCCTCCGGTCATGGCGGTCCGCTGGAAACACCACTTATAAAATGCACTATTAAGCTATATAGTGAGAGAAAAATATATATTGAAATATTTACATGTAAATGGCTTATCATTTTATAATGCCATTAAGTGTATCTTAGCTTATGTTTGTTATTAATCAGGACTAGGACAATATTGACAAAGATAAGATTCACGTTTTTATGTGTTTAGTAGGAATTAGTCCTAGTTTTTAGTAGGAATTAGTCCTAGTGTTTAGTAGGAATTAGTCCTAGTGTTTAGTAGGAATAAATAATATTACAAACAATAGGATAAGAGATGCTCTTCCGCGCGCTCAAGTGATCTAGGAGTTATCTGTACAGTCTCAACTGCCAGTTACATCCAACATCACTCAATAGAGGTAGAATATTGGATGATGTTTATAACTCGCGAGCACACGCGAATCATAAACTGGATCTAGGCTCCAGCGGTCTCACTCCTCCTTAGAGCGGTACCTCTATAAAGTGTTATCAGAAAAAAAAATTACCAATAAATATACCTATAGAAAGAGGTAGTGCCATGCATAGTGCTTGACACTACATCTTCTTATGCAACGGAATTGGGCCGGCACGACTGGGGAGGTACCTCTCGCTCACATAATACCGCCGTAAAGGGACGTCATCAGTGTCGCGTTTCGTGTGGTTTGTGAGTAGCCGGTGGCCCATGGGGGTAGGGTGCGGAAGGCCAGCAACGCACTGGCATAGTAATTATGTGGATGTTCGTGGGCGTCCGCAGTCGTAAAGTAGCTCCGACTGCTCGTTTGCCCCCTGTTGTATAAAAAAAACCAGAAGATATTTTTATATAGTCTGGCGCCCTTATTAACTATACTACTTACGTTGATCAATATCTAGTTACATAAGCAGAAATAAGTTCTAGATACATATAAGACGTTGTAGATCTTTCGAGATTTATTGTAAATTTTCAAATTACGACAGGTTCCCAGAGTTCATCAACCGTCGTTGATGATACCTGTTATTTTTATGATAATAGATCTGTCACCAAGTCGTTTGGACAATTTAAATTTAAAATGTTAAACAATAAAAGTTAATTAGAAGTCATAAATATTTGAACGCAATTGTAATTTTTGTTGTCATTTCAATGTTGTTTTTTAGATATTTTATACGTTTCAATAATAATTGCTCCACAAGTGTCCCACAAGGTTTAGTATTATTTCCACTACTCTTTATGCTATTTTTGTTTTACTATAGTTCATAAATTTGAAACTACCGATGTAAAATTACATTAAAATTATTACGATTTTGGTAATACGACCACGCACTGAAGTTGATTAATTTATTGTTTAATGATATTCTCCCGTTGTCTATAGATTAAGTGCTGGGCTGGCTGAAATCAGAGTGCTTACCCTACCTCCACCTAAGAGTAACTTTATCCTCATCCAAATTTAATACTGATCTCACAGTGTAACACACAAAAGACACCCATATTTAGTGTAGTATAAGATGGAGGTCATATAATAACTTAAATACATGTTTATCAAGTAGGTTGGTACATAAATCTGTATAACTTTAAAACGATTTTGTCCTATTGGATTTTAAAAGTGAATAAATATTAACAACAGATTTATTATTTCAAACAACAACAATATCGTTTGTTTTATTTATTTTATCCTACACATTGCATAGTATGCTCGCAGTATACTAAGAATAAGAGTAAGAAGACTTATTGAGATAATTAATTTTACATACACTGTTACACCAACAACAATAAACTAAAGTAGGTACTAATCCAAACTTAACTAATAACAGCACATAATTTATAAACAAAATATTTGGCCTATACAATTTTTGTTAAAATTTAAATTAAGAAAAAACTACTACAGTTTATCCTATCGTTATTATCTTTCTTGAATTCTAGGTAATGTATACCTAGTTGTTTTCATAGTTGCTGTTGTTCTTTAATTTATAGACATTTACGTTTACTAGCTGCACCCATTACAATACTTATTGTGTGACAGAATAACAAAACAAAGTTTCGTGTTTATTAGGAAGTAGCAGTCCTTCCTGGCTTGGCACGGTTTATAGTATAAGCATAGATATAGATAGTATTAGTCGTATTACTATAAATTTAAATTGTTATTTCAATTTATTTTCAATACAAAAGTTATAAATTCGTATAATTAGAACAGTTTATAACTGTGTATGTCTCTGCACTCCTACTATTATTTCTATAAATAAATTTCTAGCTTAGCGACAAGACAATACGCTTCAACTACCACGCTATTATCTGTTAAACATTTGTTTGTTTACCTGTTGCTTGGCCAGCTGGAACCATGTTTTCAATATAATCGGCAATCTTGTAAACTGGTAGTGTTTAGTTGTCTTAACACTTATAAATATATCGTCTACAGTAACATTTTTACTTTGACTATTGTCCACAACACTCGCTTTAGTAACAGGCTCGATTGACAACTCTGCGACTTGTATCGGTCGACTTTCTTGAAAGTTAAAATTGACACCGCCTTGATATACAAGCAAACTGCAATATCCCAAAGCTATGAGCACTGCTGCGGCTTTGATATACCTACGCCCACCCATGCCAAAGCCGACTGGCGCCAGTGCGCCGATAAACTTTGCTTATTGGCACCTTGTCACTCATCTATGCACATTAGTCGCAAACAAAACAGCAAAGCACCGATTACGCAGCGCGCGTGACAAAGAACGGACACTAACTAAATAAAAATGTAGCACACAGGCGGTAAACACGCCCGCGCCTCTGAACCCCACCACGTGGTGAGCGAGAGGTCCGATAGCGCCGCCTCGTTCGTTCCTAAACCTACCTGCGCGTGCGCCGGCTTGCGCCGCCGACAGCGACACCCGTGTCAATGGATAACGTAATTGTTGCCTTCATCATCCCTAAACTACAAGATTCGAAATGCATGTTATAGCAAAAACTACGCATCAAATGATTAACATGTTAAATTTTTTATAGGAAGGGCAAATGGGAATAGTTGTTAAATATTTTGAAAATGTAACTAATAGGAAAAGATACGTAACTTGCAGAATATTAGATGGCGGGAAAATGGTTTATTTATTTAATAGTCCGTTATTCGTGGTAGTAGATTGTTGAGTTTGATAATTTATAACATTTATTTATGATTTATTAGCAGACAATGTAGGAATAATTTTCAGTATTTGTAAAAAATTGTAATGTAAAGTGGTACGTAGTTGCAATTGTATGTTCAACAAAGTCTCCAATTCAGTGATGTATTTTTATTATTTTATTGTTTATAATAAGGCAACATAGATATTATTTGAAAGTAAAATAATAATCTGCAACAAACTACTCATTAAAAATTATTCCTCCGAAATTCACTATACTAAAAACAATATCCTATAGTCAACCATGAAACATTTTCAAAGGCATTAATTTATAATTAAACCGCCCGTTTATAAATAATAAATTGAACGTAGTCATTTACCTAACCCGCTTCGATCGTACAATACGGCTTTGTTGGAGCACATCAACGTGACCACAGCGTGCAGCGCTCAGAGCGATGGGTGGTAACGAGATTAAAAACCGGCCATTGTTGCCTTAAATTACAATTTAACTTATAATAGATGGATAGGTTAAATTGAAATCTCATTAGGGAAATATTGAACCCTCTCTGTGCCAGAGAGGTTTATGTCTTTCGATTGCATGCGTTGACATATGTATGGCGACGCAACGAGTCGGTTTTTGATTGAGAAGTACGTGATGTGACCCGCGTCAGATTACACGCACGAGGAGTATTTGAGGTCACGTTATTAGATTTAACCTCTACATGATAAAAAGTTCTGTACCTATTTTTTTATAGTATAGGGGGACAAACGAGAAACCGGTGCCTTTCAACGACTATCGCCGACGCCCACGATTATCAGCATCATTTTCACCCTCCCCCCATTGGGCCACCAGCTAAAGACGGCTGTACAGCACTTTCTATAATATAGATAGAAGTTGCTCTCTTATACTTTAATGACAATTAACATTTTTGTCGGTGTCAGCTATCTTTAAATTATCCTTCTTTGACTGCTTTGCGCTGACGGAAGTCTCCAGTGCACCAACATGGTTCAAGCTCTGTTGTGACGGTGGGGCTCAGAAGAGTGGGGTGAACCCAGGGGAAGCCTATTGAACTGAGGGGGATGCTCTTTGCACCCCTCTTACAAGGAGAGAGCGCTAAAGAGCGGAAGGAGGAGGCGCTCTTTGCACCCTTTTTATAAGAAGAGGGGACAAAAGAGTAACAGAGAATGCGCTTTTGCTCACGGTTACTAAAAGACACGTCGGGGACGGTATAAGCGACATTGTGGTCGATAGGGGGACAGACTGTCCTTCTCCAACACCCCTGAAGTCCCTCATTCCTGCAGGTGTGAAGGATGCATTCCGAGGGTCATTTAGTACTTACGGCTAGCTGATGTAACTCTGTATAAGTCTTTATTGATCGTCCTCGTCGAGTAAATTATCCTAAAATAACATCTTCTGCTTCTTATTAATCTATAAAATAATTTGTCCATATACAGTTGAAAATACTGGACCGGTCACGCTTTGTAAACATAACAAAAATATAAGATTTACATAGAATTAATTACATTATTAAAATTCCGTAGCGAAATGGAAGAAAGGAATCTTTATAATTACGTCATCTCCATGTGTACCATCGTGTACGTTCGTCTGTCCGTCCGTTTGACACGGGCATTGGCGTTTAGCTCTGAGATAGCCTAGAGAGAAACCGGCCAAGTGTGAGTCAGACTCGCCTATGGAGGGTTCCGTAACAGCACACAAAACTACCAAACCGTTTTTTTTTCAAACCAATTTTTATCACTTTCGAAACTAATATCTTAGAAAGTATTAGTGTATTAAAAAAATATCCTTAGAAACCTCCATAGCTTAGAAACGCCTATTTATATTATATATTCAACGACATGGGGTCATACATCTGTTTAGTCCCTCGAAAGAATTTCCATACCTCAATTACATGTAGAGAGCATAGCGCTCTCTCGTTAATTACAATTTTAAAAATCACGCTACTTCACCACGGACGGACAGACGAAAAGCAAACAGACGGAGGGGCAGAGAGAACCACATGATGAAATTATAAGCTTTCCGTTTTTAACCAAGGAACCCTAAAATTATCTCGATGGAACTAATTGTATTCGTAATCGATTTTATTACAAAACAGTATAACATTTTAACCCTTCCGAAATTCGATTGAAAAAAGTATTATACATTTCTTATTCATCAAGTTATTTAAATGTATTACGGTTAAGCCTCCGATCATATGAGCCAAGTCGTTGGAGAACTGAGTCCGGTCACTCTGTGATCACTTTTAATGAGAATTCTAATCCGATAATGTGCTTACGTAGTCCAACTAGAGCTCTATCGCCATTTTACATATTAAATTGGTCGATTAGTCGATACATTTACTGATGTTTAGGCTCTTATTATTATCATCATCACCAGCAACCAAAAGCCGTTCACTGCTGGACTGCTCCTTCGTAGAGCACAGGTCACTAGGTGGTCACGATAGCGGGGAGCCCCTACATTATTGCACCTGGTGCCGCCGTATTAGTGAACCTAAGATACTATTTTTATGGTACCTATAGGTGACTTTTGGTGACTACCGATGAACATTGAGGTTTGTATAATTGTTATGCAAATGTGTATTGAACCTTTGCTAACAAACCGAAAAAACGCGACAGTATCGCCACTTTGCTGATGTGAGTAAGAGGATACTATCTGGTCGTGCCAACTAAATTTGGCGGCAATGCAGAATGGTGCCAACAAAATCTTTATAGCCGAATCAGACTGCTACGACGGGGAAAGTTTTTTATATTATATTTTTCTCTCTGCCTACCCCGTTAGGGAACTGGCGTGATGATGTGTTGTGTTATTGTTGTTATATTAAAATCATTGAAAGGGTTAGCTGCTAATAATAGCACGTGTAAGAAAAGCCCTTTAGTCACGCACACTAATTATGGAACAATTTAGTCTAAACAATGTCCTTTATTATACAATTACAATATCAAATCCTGGTCAACTGGTACTACTAGTATTATTCCCGCTATAATTATATACTGGTATTCAAGCCATTATCTAGGGTAAAATAACTTCAATTGTATGATTCTATATATTTCAAATAGGTTCTTCTTTTTATAGTGTAGGGAGCAAAGGACTAATAGGAGCCTTTAACAACTACCGGCGCCGAAGAACATCCTCGTCCTTTCCTCGTCGTGTGTTCGTCTACGATGTCCATTACGAAAGTGAACGTCTCAAAAGTCTCACTGTCAATAGTCTAAGCAACTCAGGAAGAAAGCCCGCTTTCATTCCCTTGTTTCAATATATACAAGTTTACATTAAAAATTTTGCCAATGTACCAAAATTATGATGGCGACCTAACACTCGAAAGATTAATCGATGGAGGCCAACGTTTGGATTAATCGATGGAGCCCGATATAACTTCTTGGGCTCGTTGGGCGACGAGGTAAAGTTTGGGGCCAAAAGAGGGACCGAGCCTCTCTTCCGCAGGTGAACGTAGGCCATCGTATTTCGGCCTGGTACCATGAAATCAGAATTCAGAAACCTATACTTTCCATTGAATAGTCTCGAATATATTGGGTGTACTGGAGAGATTCTAAAAACAAGTTTAAGCACGATAGAGCGTTATGCCGATCGTGAAATATCTCACACGATTTTGCTACTCATGTTTATAACGCGGGAAAGCAAACGAATGTAAGAGTTTATTTAAAATGGCGCATTCTTTATGAAGTTACACACATATTACAGGATGGATATGAAATCCAATGTTGCCGTTACAATGAAATGCGTATAAATGACATGATATTACGGGTATAAGCCGGGAAGCCATAGCGTATCCCTGTAATTGCGGAAGCGAAAGGTAATGAGAACAAAACACGCCAGACTCGTACTGTGTGAAATGAGAATTCTTACAGGCTTTGATTCTTACAGGCTTTTAGCATCGTCATTGTTACCAGACTGTGTAAAAAGGTGGGTAATGTTTTTAAGGGTATTACGTACGTAAACGTGCAGGAGAATAGGTCGTTGCTGCGAATAATTGAAGGCTGGCTGAGCAGAATGGTCAGGCAGCTGATGAGGCAGGCAGAATCTTTAGAGCACCTTAGAAGAAAAGAGAGTTAAAGGGAGACCGAGACGTAGTTAATGAGACCAGTTGAAAGTAAAATTAAATGTCATGTCTTTGAGAACTGAAGAGCGGCGGAGAGCAGAAGAGACTGGCAGGAACTACGCACACAGGAGCCTCGTTTCTAAAACAGAGTAGACACAGAGCATTGAGCAGTACTGCGTGAATTAAAATACTTTTTTAACAGTCCGACCGTCCGCACGACTGGGGAGGTATCTCGCGCTTACACGATACCGCAGTAAAGTGACAACTTGGGTGTAGCGTTTCGTACGGCTTGCGAGAAGCCAGTGGTAAGGAGGAGACAACGCATCGTAATAGTAATAGTGCGGATGTTCATGGATGTCGATGGTCGTAAAAAGGCCGGAGAATCTCTCCTTGGAGTTCCATGCTAAGGACACCTGTATTTGAGTGTGGAAGCCTGGGCTGCCCCGCGTGTTCTGGGTGGGCGAACATTGACGATATTGCAAGGGGCAAACGCAGGCCGAAGCCGAAGGCTCCTCCTGCTGCTCTTATTGTGAATTTTTGTAACATACGGGGGTTGCATTCCAACTTACATGCCGTCCACCACCACTTAGATACTGAGAAGCCGGCCTTGCTCTTCTTGACCGAAACGCAGATATCTTCTCCGATTGATACATCATACCTCTCGCACCCAAGGTATGAGCTAGTTTACTTCTTGTGTTCATCGATCGATCCATCGAATTACTGACCTATTGTGATAACCCTTTGTTCTCCAAAATTATGGAAACCATAACTAACTGCCAGCTCCTGCGTTATTTAGAGAAACACCAAATCCTTAGCTACCAACAATTAGGTTTCCGATGGGAATGCTCGGCTGGCGACATATTGACCAATTTAAGGCAACGCTGGGCGGATGATGTTGAGACCAAGGGAGGCACTGGCTGTTAGTCTGTGTATAGCGAAGGCTTTTGATCGTGTCTGGCATAAAGCGCTCCTTTCGAAGCTTCAAAGCTTACGGACGGCCTGGGAAGCTATGAGACTGGATCACTAGTTTTTTTGGCAGATCGTAGCATCAGGTCGTTGACGACGGTGCATGATCTACGCTGTTTCTTCTGCGCATCAATGATATGTTACAGACCAGCGGCATTCATTGTTATGCGGATGACCGTACGGGTGGTGCACTATACACTGGCCGCGCCAAAATTTCCCAGGAAAACGTCACCAATTATTGAAACCAAATTGTGTCTGAAGTCGCGTCTTTATTGACAAAAGTCTCGGAATGGGACCGACAAAATTTAGTCCAATTTAACCCCAAAAAACACAACTTTGCGCCTTTACCGCTAAAAGGAACCCCCTTCTCCGTACCTCTTAGTTTCGAAAATACTCCCCTAATGGCTACAACATATCGAGCATAGTTCAATTCTGCGGTTATTTGGAGGCGAAGGCTAAATTAGCTTCAAAGAAGCTGGACGTGCTCCATAGGGCGAAGCAGTACTTCACAACACATCATCGGCCGCAATTATACAAGGCGCAGGCCCGACCGCATATGGAGTTCTGCTCTCACCTTTGGGCTGGTGCCCCCAACTATCAACTCGCAACATTTGACCGTATTCAACGTAGAGCGACTCGAATCTTTCACGACTAGGTTATTTCCGTGCGTTTCAAGCGCAATTTCCTAACGCGCACAATTTCGATGTGGAACCAGCTGCCACTGTCGGTATTTCCGAACCGATACGATATGGGGTTCTCAAGAAAAGAGCTTACTCCTTACTTATCTTAAAGGGCGAGTTGCCGTCGCCTGCATAACCACGGGTCATGTGTATGTCTATGGGTGGCGGTAGTTACCTACCGTCTGGTCGTTTGCCCCTTATCCTTCAATACTATCTATATTAAATACTCGCTCCACTGTTTGTTTTGATCGCGACGTAATGAAATTTGATATTTTAAGATAATGAATGAATGAAGGAATGAAATATACTTCATAGTGCACAACATTTTAACAATACAGAACAAATAGAATATAATAATAGAAAATCTAAAATACTAAAATACATACATACATAACATGTATTTCCATGCTGCAAAACTGACATAACAGTGTCCAATATTTCACTCCACTAGGAATGCAGAGCACTGATGTGTCTGAGTGAACAGTTTACATATAATTATTTTTAGGGATTGTTGCTGCTTACAAATTGTCGGGTAATTTTTTGTTGGAAAGGTTGCGTTTAGTGCTGTTTGTGAGTAGCCGGTGGCCCCTGGGGGGTGGTGAGGAATAATTATACTAATGTTCATGGGCGTCGGTATTCTTTGTAAGGCTCCAATTGCTTGTTCGTACCCTTTCGTTCGTTCGTATACTATGATGACCCTGAGCTGATGATACTTCTTGACAAAGCTAGTGCAAAGTCAGCAATTTACTATTTTTTGATACTGATTAAATAAAGAAAATATTTGAAAGATATCTCCCACGCAGCTTTGTTATCACAGCTGTAATTGCAGAATTGCATGCAAAATCTTTCATCAAAGTTGTATGGTTGATAGATAATCAAAATGATAAAATATATAAAATTTTAACAAAAAGTCATACCGGCCAACCTACCTTCAACTTGGCACATTTTTCTAAGCGGAGAAATGCTTTCACGCGCCTTCACTGGCCCTGGGTACGATCCAGTGATATGTGGGGCTCGCGGTACATTGTGGTGCAGAATATCCACAAAAATCAACGTCCCCTAAGGGGCCGACACCTCCCCTCCACAGTAGGGTGGCCATGGGGTTGTCATGTAGTGCGGCTACAGAAGTTCCGGGTGGCAGGGGCAACGGTGTAGGGTTCGCAGCCTCGACCCACGCCCCATGAGCAAAAGCGTCTCCTCCTGTTGCACTTTCGTCCCCTCTTCTTAAAAGAGGGGCACAAAGAGTTGCCCCCTCGGTTCAATTGTCTTCGTCTGGGTTCACCTCAGGCTACTGAGCCGAACCACCACAGCAACGTTGGAACCATAGTGGTCTTGCCACCTTTTTTCCGCGAGTGCCATCAGTGCTGCCTTTGGTGAGGTGCCCCGGAACGACAAATCATCAGGGTACCTCGACGGCCAGTCAGCCCCCTAAGGGACAGCCACCACCTCCACATATGGTTGATTTTTTATCAGGTAGTGCCATGCTTCACTGCAGCCCAATCACTCACATGACGCCGCCACAAAACTGTCATCTTTCGAGCGGCTTGGGAGTAGCCGGTGGCTCAAGAGAGGAGGAGGAAAAGAGGAGTATTATACGGATGTGTTTGTTTGTCGGTGGTCGTCAAAAGACTCCGCCTACTCGCCTACCTATACTATAAAAAAATAATTTTATCAGAATAATACTTTTTTATGTGATAATACTTAAAGTACTTTTCATTACAGAATTGTGCTTACACTTACAACCCGATATGCTTACACGCGACCACCGTTATGAATATACCTCCAACTTACAAGAACTCGTTATTTCTTTATGAATGCCTCATAAGCTATCGGGTTTCACGATGCTCTCAATAATTTGTCCCTTTTAATATCCACAGAATAAAAAAATAATTAAGGATTCGTTTTACAACTCTTATAAATAACGTATCTCTTGTTAAATACTGTGGTGATATTTTAGACGTGTTTATTACACTTGTGATTAAAAATATTTATGCCTTTATTTTAACACAAGCCTCACCTCGCGCTTTAGTGCTTGTAACTCCGGTCTTATGGTAGCAGCGTCATCGTATTCCTCGATAGACTTTCCTCGATAAATTACCTATAGTAGTTTCTGAGATCAACGCGTTCAAACAAACAAATAAACTCTTCATCTTCATATAATTGCTATATATGCATTAAGTTATTTCTTTTATATAAATGTACTTATTCACTTTCGCTTAAATGGTTCAAGTGGCTAATATGTAAAAATTTGCGACTCAGACAAGGTCACGTGTCGCGGCTAATGTTACATAAGGTGTCATGGCCGACCTTGGGTTTAGGTATCGGGTGCGCGGGTGTGCGCGGGTGTGCGCGAGTGTGCGCGGGTGTGCGCGGAGGGGAGAACTCGCAGAAGTGACTCGCTGCCAAAAGTTTTATGCCAACCCAATGACCGTGAGCTCTGACCCAGCCCCACCCAAGATTGGAGCGGCTTTGTAGATGGAATGTCCTACGTGAAACTGGCTCACACCCGTAGGTTTGTCTATGTTGTTCGAAATTATTATTGTTTTTGTTATTATAGAGTTGTATATATGTATGTATGTACGTACGTATATTTCTATGTTCGCCCCCTATGGCCTGAACGGCTGCATAGATTTCCACGTATACGGTGTTGTTAATAAAAAAAATAAAATGGCCGTAATGGGCGCAATTCGTGAAGTTCTATTTAAATAAATGAAACTTTTAATTTTTGTTTATTTTTTAAGGCGTCTCAATATATCAAACATATTTTTGGATTTTTTTCAAGTATTCCTTTGGCTCGATAGGGAAATGCGCGGAAACGATTCGCGCGCACAACGTCAAGTGAAACCGACACCCTAGAGTTAACACACACACACACACACACACACACACACACACACACACGCACACACACACGCACACGCACACGCGCACACGCGCACACGCGGACACGCGCACCCGCGCACACGCGCATACGTATCAATTATGGAATATATATATATATATATATATATATAGCGGTTTTTCTTGTTCATTTGAAATTGATGGTATTAAAAATATAATTATATACTTTTTCTCGCGGATATCCTTTACTTTTCGTATTTTTATTGAAAGAAGATGTCAGATGACTGCTTTTTAGAGTCAATGCACGTGTTGTTGTGTTGGCCGATGAATGCGAGGTGTTAGTCAATGAATAACAGACACCTGGAATAATAATTCTGGTCAACTAGTAGGTTTTACGTTTTCCAAGTTTTCTGAACAGTCATGTTGTGTCTATCGATCCTTACCGTATCCTACCGTAATGTTAAAAACATTAAACTTAACTATAATCAAACACATTTTTTAAAATTTTCAACATGACAATATAATATCCGTGGACTTATCACACGACGTTAGCCTAGTTCTACGGTAAGTGAACTCTTACCGTAGAACTAGGCTAACGTCGTGTGTTAAACTCTTGTGTTACAGATACTAGACAATGTAAATAAATATTTAATATTCTTATATATTTAAGAAATCTTTTATATTTAGAATTTTATTATAGAACCACATGTACATACATAAACATCCATGACCTAGGCGCGATTCGAACCCGCGACCTCTGACATAGCACACGGTCTACGGTTGTAGCGCCCAATAACCACGTAAACCACCGGGAGTGCCATCGTCGCCGCCTTTGGTGAGGTCCTCCGGAACAAAATTTGATGTTCCGGGCCATCGGGCTACTCAGTCCCCAAAGGGACCGACGCCTCTACAGCATGGTTGCCCCACACCACAGGCAACCTCACCAACCTCTGGACATTGCAATGGGGTGTGATTGCCATCCTCGCCCCTTGCCCCAAAGCGCCTCCTCCTGCTTCTTTTTGTCTCCTCCTCTTATAAGACGGGTACAAAGAGAACGCCCTCCGCCTGTAGCTCTTTAGCCCTCTCCTTACACCAGAATGTATGCACATGTTAATGCAAATAAAATAACTTTATCTCTTCTTATGAGAGGGGTGTAAAGAGCTCTCTCTCAGTTCACTTGGCTTCGTCTGGGTCGACCTCGGGCTACCGAGCCCCACCGCCGCGACAAGGCTTCAAGCATTGTGACGATGTCCAATATTCAGTTATAGCGCTACGCGCTGTTTGTTGAATCAAAAAGCGATGCACACGCCTGTAGATGGTTTCACTTCAAAAATGGTGCTGAATTTTAAACGTAGCAGTCTATAAAGCCCCGCATTCGTCGCGTGTTCAATATTTAGGTGACACATTTTACAAAGTATTCGAGCAGTATCCAGGGGGGCTTATTGGATCACGCGACGCGCCACTTATCCGCACTTGCGCTAACTTACTGATTGCTGACGTCCGTCGCCGCGACGGGCATTATCCAATTTATCTCGTTAGCTTCGTCATTGATATATTCATTCATCATCAGCGTAACATGGGACGAATACGAACAGATCACCCGATAGCAAATGTGTTTCTAGAATTTCTATGGGGGCCTGCCTATGGCTTCCTTTCCCTATCTGTAATAATGATAATAATGTCGTCCCAGCCGAATTTCAGTCATGATAGCAATCTCTAGAGACTATGGGACAGCAAAACGATACGATCATAGAGAAATCAGGTGCAAGACCGACAGCTTAATGTGCTCTGCAAAGCACCTGTTCTGTGAGTCCTGAGTGACTGCGGACTGTCATCAGAAATTGAAAAATACCAATAACACTTCGGTCCAAACCGGGACTCGAACCTGTTGGGTTATGTGTGTGGTTGAACATGCTTAACACTAGATCACGAGGTAGACTATCTCTATCTATAATAACTACTTGGGCATACTTCTCGATGCAGTCGCCGTCTGCTCAAGAGAGGCCAAACGATAGAGCTGAATTATGAAGGTGTTGGTTGTAGAGCTTTGGAGTAGTTTATGGAGGGAACTTTAATAGAAAGACTTCTCCCAGGAAAGGAGATGAAATGGAGTGCCCCTTAGCCTCCTTCTGGCTCCACCACTGGTTAACGTCTCATGCCTGGAGAGTATCTGATACATCTTTCTATTTAAACGAAGCGGAGTGTAGACTTTATAAAATCGCACCAAATGCTTTTGCGAGTCACTCGGCAAACGACTTCAGTGTAACACCAGTGATCACGGATTCGTATCCTGCCCATGTTTATTTAAAATAATAGTCCTTAAATATACATCCGTTTTCACCTATCATGGTGTGTTAGGTCTACAGATAATATATTTATAATGTTACCACAGGTGAGAATACAAGACCAAAATTTCGTAATTTCGTAGTATATATGAATAGCAGGACAAGAGTACTATACATCTTCCTGTGTGGATTAAGAAGTTGACACCACACACACACAAGTAACATTATTACGTCTACATGTGTGTGTTTTACATTAGATGTCATGTGAGCGAGATGATTTTTTCACGTTTTTGTTATAGAATAGGGGGCAAACTAGAAATGGAACCTTTTAACGACTACCGATGCCCATGAATATCCATGTAATTACTGTGCCGATTGCGTTGCCGTCCTACCTCCTCACAATGGGCCACCGGCTATTACAAACTGCACGAAATTCGACGCTGAAAGTACCTCCCGGGTTGTGCCTGCCCAATTCCGTAGCATAGGAGGATGTAGTGTCATGCATTATACGTGGCACTACCTCCATATGTTTATTGCGTGGCAGCAATAAACATATTAAAAAGTCTCGATAGCCCTTACGAAAACACAAGTTTACTCTATCTTCGTCGAGTGAACTACCAACTACCACAAATGAATGTGAGAGAGCATTTTACGATAAAGCTTTTTAGATGACGTAACAGTAGCTACGTGTGAGGTAAATGAGGCAATATGTAGATCAATATTTATATATTACTAGCGATCCGTCCCGGCTTCTCCCGTCTTTTGATAGTGATTAACTTAACAAATTATACACTAAAAACTTTCTCGGGATTGCTTACTCTATCCATATGTTACGGCGAAACATGGTGTGTGGGGGCGGCCAAGGAATACCCCCGCCCTTAATACAAGCCCGGTTGTCAAAGGGCAATAGCCTTTTAGGATCTAGGAGGCTTCAGTGACCTGGTTTTTTGGTGTCCCGTCTTCTTCATAGTCACTGTGGAGTAGACGGCAGCACCGGACAACGGTCGCGCCGAGTGATAGCGGTACTATCAATTGGACCGGCGACAGGCAGCAGTAGCGCCGGTCCGAAACCTAATCTGCGATTGCCAATCCGCCTACTCAGCGTGGCTATTACGAACACTTACCTTTAATGTACGACAACAGCGGATTTCGGCCCCCACATGTTCAAAAAACACTGTATGACGCTGCTTTTATGTCTATTCTGATCATCAATCCAATTGCATCGAGAAGTACGACAGGGGGATGTCATTTCCCCGAAACTGTACAATAATGCTTTGATGGACATCTTTGAAGTAGTTTAAAATGGGCAGAATGCGGCACAAATATTGACGGCGAGTACCTCTTATATCTTCGTTTCGCCGACGATATCGTTGTGTTGGCCGAAACGTTAGAGAGCTTGCAGGAAATGTTGCACAGCCCAAATGAATCCTCCCGACGTATTGGCCTTAGGATCAACTTGGACAAGACAAAGGTCATGTGTCACCTTTGTCTTGTTCCATAGTGTATCGCTTCCCAGAAAGGGCTAAGAAAAATTAAAGGTAATTCATTTCAACATTCAATAAGTTTTATTTTCATCCAAAGGCTTAGTTGCTTTATCCGTCTCAACTTGTCACCCGTACAAGCAACCAGTCATATCGTTATAACGGCATTAGGTACACATAATTTAATCCATTTTGGAGTCACAACAACTGTCAGATCAATGTCACATTAATATGACACCATGAAGCGATGGAACTTAATGCGTTCTTCGAGTTTACTTTTAATTCGGCTTGATATTTGTGCATATTAGAGGAATTGTGAATCGCCGAAGCACCGAAATTTTCAGGCGGAGACATAGTTATGTTTGCTTTTTTGGGAAGAGGTAGTTCCGTGCTGCATAGAAGGTGGTAGTGCCATGCATAGTGCATACACACTACATGCAACGGAATTGGGCCGGCAAGACCGGGAAGCTATCGCTCGCTCACATTATACTAAGTAGAACTAGCATTAACCTCTTACCCACTAAATGGCGTCACTTTTGTCCGAAGTCAATCGATGTATTCTTCTTTGAAGTAAATCTTTATGCAAGCGTGAATTGTGGTGCAAGCTGGTGAATGTGTGACGTCAGTGCTATGATACATACGTTAGTGAAGATAGAAAGAGAGAGATATATGTTACGCATACCACTGCATAGAGATGCGACCACACATTTTCTTTCTTTGTTTCTCTCATAAGTCTTGTTATTCGATTAGTATAGCTAAAGAAGTCTTACTTCGGTCGCTTGATTTAGAGGGCACTCGCTTTTTTGTCTATAATTGTCATAATAGTAACAAGTATTATTATGTTGCACTGCAGCCTAATTTGGCAGGCACGATCAGGAAAGTACTTCTCGTTGACATGGCACAGCCGTAAAGTGACAGCTGACCCGTTCGTGCGGTTTGTGAGTAGCCTGTCACCCATTGATGGGACGTGGAAAGGATGGGACCTGCATGACGTATATCCGGATGTATATGGGCGCCAAAAGAAATTTAGCTCCGACTGTACTATAAAAATACAAGAACGTTTTTTTTGTTTCAAAATATTTACTTACCAAAACCTCAATTGGACCATCTCAACAAAGTTGCAACACTTCCATCTGCAATATTGCAGTCATTTCATATGCCCACTAATTACGCTGACTACGTGATAATTTGGCGCCATTTAGCCTAACGGCTCATAGATGTCCGGCAATTTGATATTTGATTTCGCTTCACTTGTACGTCTATTACGTAAAGGTTATTGACATGTAAGTTTGGATGGTCATGTGCAATCAACATGTGCGTCAGTGAATTGAATTGATGTGAGGGGCAGGAAGTCGATCGTCTTGGCGTTCAAAGAAATTCAGCTATGGACCGAGCGGTTTAAGCTGTCGATGATGACGATCGAAATTAAATATTTATTTCTTAGTAATTCTCCTGCTACTCACATCCATCCCGGACCGGCTACTGCATGGAGATCGCCTACCCACCTGGTGAACGGTCGACCGACATTTTTTTGTCCTAAACGCGGCCTCCACTCCAGAACCTTCTGGCCCAACTACCATCTGTTCTTCTGAGTGTGTGACCAGCCCATTGCCACTTCAGCGAGCTTATTGGTCGCGCGATATCGGATACCTTAGTTCCCTGCATTATAACTTCTTTACGAATTCTATAGGACAGAGAAACACCCAACATAGCACGTACAATAGCCACACGTGCTACCGCAAACTGGCGGACCAATCCTAAATTGAGAGACCATGTTTCCTTCCCGTAGGTCATCACGGGGAGAACGCATTGGTTGAAGACTTTTGTCTCCAAACTCAGCGGTATAGACGACGTGAGAATGTGACGAAGCTTCCGGAGTGCTGCCCAACCCGACTGAATGCTTCTATCGGGTTCCTTCTCGAAGTTATTTCTACCTAATTGCAATAGTTGCCCGAGGTAGACGTACTCGTCTACGACTCCAAGAATAGCACCATTGACGTTGATCAACGTACATACACACAAAAATACCCACGATACACAGCAAGCGTCTCAAAACCGACCATATAGTAGATGCGCACATGTCTAATAATGCACCGTCAAAACTACTGAAAATGATGCGTTGACTTTGCAAAGAGGTATGTTTATGTACAATCCCGAATGTTTTAGAGTTGCAGTTCAGTATTGTAGCAATTATGTTTTGATACGTAAATATTTTATAAAAAAGTATATCTGTCATCTTTGACTGTACGGTTTGTTAATGTTCTCTGTGTTGAAAAAATGTCACTGTTTTTCCTTTTGGCGTGGTTGAGGATGGGATATATTTGGGATGGCTGACGCTATCTGCCATTCCAAAATCACGGTCCAATAGTTATTAGCTAGGGACCTACATATTCGTGTCACAATACACGAATTATTATTTCATAAAAAAACGAGCTCTACTCTTTTTCTCTTTTTTTTTTCTATCGTTTATTAAATTGAGATGTAATATGAAGATGTAATAGCACTATATTCTTCAAATATGGAATATAAAGAATGAAGGTCAATCCGTGAAAATTAGTGGTTATGGAACAATAATTACATATATAGAGGACCATCGAAGTTGCAGCCGGGACTCTCGGACTTCATATCCTCACTTTATACTAACCGATAACAAAAACTGTATTACTTTCATTGTAGTGCTTGTACTATTTTAAGTCTGTCCTGGATTGTGAATAGGGAAAGACAACGATTAAGTAAATCTATTTAAAAGTCTAAGTAAACCTCTTATAGTCTCTTTACAATAGGTGATTCCTTTTATTGAATTTAACATAAACTGTCACAGTATGAAATCGTGTAACTTGTATTTTTGTAAATTGACGGTTGAAGACATGTAAAATATTTTTCAACCTCTAACTAAACTTTCATTCGGTGTTGTTTCAATGAAAGTTTAATTTTTAACATTGTCTGTCTGTGTGGCTGCAATTTGTGCCGTTTTGTGAATTTATGTATAACTTTATGCTTTGGTTGAGCGCGGTGAGCGCGCGGCGGGCTGTAATATATTCTAACGACCGGCTGGTGCAGTTTTCAGATGAATATGTTGAAAGCATTTTACATGATGTATATTTTATTTAATATACGACACGCTGGGCCAGCAAGTGAGCTGCTTATAGATATAACCTTTTTTAGTAGGTACTCCTTAGTGCAACTGTTTCCATTATTGTGTTAATTTTAGTGCTTTTTTATATAGTATAGGGGGCAAACGAGAAATCCGAGCCTTTTTACGACTACCGACACCCATGATCATCCGCATAATTACAATGCCGACGCGTTGCCCTCCTTCCCGTAACTCTCTCGCTTTTTATCTTCACTGACTTATGTTTCCTAAAACTGACGTCACGCATTCACCACCATACTTTGTTGATGTAATGTTCTCCACTCCTCCTCCCCTCCAATGTGCCACCGGCTACGCAGAAACCACACGAAACGGGATACGGAAAGTATCACTTTACGCGGTATCATGTCAGCGAGAGGTGCCTCCCCGGCCGCTCCGAGCCAATTCCGCTGCAATGCAGCATGGCACTACCTCTTACTAAAAGCCAGTTACGTAAGTAAACAATCAGTCATCATTGGCCTCGACAGACAGGCTGTCTTTGAACACTAACATACTACTTTTGGTGGTAGATCCAGTGGGATCCCATGGGATTTAGTGCATTAAAAGTCTTTCTTAGCTCCAATTATGGCCATCCCAAATGTATCTGTAGCTTCAGTAACTCAGACGTAAAATCTACAGCGTAATAACCTTGGCCGCGTGAGATTATAGGGTCAAGGTTAGGCAAAGCCGTTTCATAGCAAATGGGCTATAGAAATGTGTGTTTGTCTCCTAAGGCATAAAATATGGTCTTGACGTCTGTTCGTCTGTATAGACATAGAGGACGAACAACATGACCACCATAGCTTCTATGAAACAAAGTCGGGCTGGCAACGTTAAGTATCGGTAAGTACCGTCGGGCTGGTAACATTGAGTACCAGTAAGTACCGTCGGGCTGGTAACGTTAAGTACCGGTAACTACCGTCAGGCTGGTAACGTTAAGTACCGGTAAGTACCGTCGGGCTGGTAGCGCTCAGTACCAGTAAGTACTGTCGTAAAGTCAGGAATATACTGTAAATTTTTTTTTAGCTTGTGTGTATCTGTTTGCCTATTAAATGAATGCATGGGGAGAAGGAGGAACGCATTCGTCAATAATGGTGTTGATTTATCGTTTATCCTTTTTAGTATTAAAAAAAATCATCGGTCGCTCGTTTATTCTTGTAGGAGATGCGAAGTACCCGTGTGTTTTATGTAGGCATTCAAAAAGATATACATATCTATTCCTTTGTCATAAAATGTCAATTCGAAATAATTTTAATGAAAGACATTTTCATTTTCAAAAACCAAATTTTCTTATCTCTTATCTCTTATCTGTTGGTTTTTGGAATCGGCATGTGCGTCGTAGTAGTGTAGTATAGTGAATACTCCCACCACTTTTACCAAACGCACCACACATGTATAGCTTAAAAAATGTAACAGCATAATACTTACAAAAAATAACACCCGAAACTCAAACTTTAAGTACATACACTAACTTTTTTATCTACCGCGTCGGTTCTATACATTGTTGAGTTTTATTATTAAAACTAACTTAATGTTAATAATAAATGTTGCAAGTATATTGTAGACAGTACTTTTTCAGATATGTCGATGCTGCTTATCGATGGACGGGCAAAACCGCGGATTTTTATAGTATATAGCGATTATCGAGTAGTCAAAGACAGTTGGCGATTATTGATGTGTCTATGTAGATAATGTGCCTGCTTCTTGCATCCTTGGCTCCATCCTCTCAAGTGTCATCCCCAATTGGCCCTTTGTCACAAGTCAATTGGAACAGACCAATCGGTGGGCGCGAAACGTCATACGAAATGTCAAATGTCAAGTTCCTGGGTACATTACATTACGCTGTACGTTTATATCTAAGTCAGTCAGGTTTGCCTGTAAATATAGTTACGTTTCAAAGTAATACCTTAGATCAAAGGCGTCATAGAACGCATGAGCCTAACCGGGGCATGCGTTGATATGACAATTAAAATATCGCGGTAATTACTTTAAGTAAATTCGCCTATATTATAATTTGCAGCAAAGCAATAGTTGTGCAAAATTTCGTTATTATAGATAAAGTTGTTTCGGGTACCAGCTGGGGCAAATATCGTGACGCTAGATTTTTATGCCACGAGATTATCACGTACGTATAAAATTGGTCATTTACAACTAAAATTAGCTCGTACATTATTTTATGTATACGAATTTAGTACATAGTCATAAAAGAAACATAGTCATAAAAGAACTATTTGCTTTGTTCAAAAAGAAACTACTGAAATTATTCGCGTTCCTACCTCTCTAGAATTTCTTTGTAATATTTTATTGCATTTCATAACAAAAGATATGAAAGGGGAGTGATCCCGATCTTTGTTCCTTCAAAAAGTTGTTTAAATAATATTATGAGATTTTGTGTACATACATGTCGTACAAAAAGTTGTTTAAATAATATTATGAGATTTTGTGTACATACATGTCGTACAAAAAGTTGTTTAAATAATATTATGAGATTTTGTGTACATACATGTCGTACGAAAAGTTGTTTAAATAATATTATGAGATTTTGTGTACATACATGTCGTACAAAAAGTTGTTTAAATAATATTATGAGATTTTGTGTACATACATGTCGTACAAAAAGTTGTTTAAATAATATTATGAGATTTTGTGTACATACATGTTGTACAAAAAGTTGTTTAAATTATATTATGAGATTTTGTGTACATACATGTCGTTCAAAAAGGGCGTATCCAATTTTATACTCTATTAAGTTGATACTACTTAAGTATCAAATATTAGAACAAAAAATTACGTCGTTGGGTATTAAATTTCACCCTGAGATTTCACCCGCGTAGCTCCGGTCCTATTAGTCATAGCGTCATGTTATACATACATGCATATAGTCATCCTCGATAAGTGGACTATTGAGCACAAAAATATTTTCTAATCGGGCCAGCAGTTTCTGAGGTCAGCGCGTTCAAACAAATAAACAAACTCTTCAGCTTTATCACCAGGATCAGCTATCAAAACAATAACTCAGTATAAGCAGCACGATTATAACGATCTCAGTTTAATATCTAGGACCATATTCTATCGAGTGTAAGAAACATAAACAACTGTACGAGATATGAGAAAAATATTCGAGGTTAAGGGCAAGGTGGTAAAGTGTTGGTTTCCGATGGTCCAAGAGAAATAAGAAACAATATGATTATCATTCAACAAGACGTTCTTTTGCAGTCCAGCATGATTCATAATAGCCAGTCAAATTTTGAATAATAAAGATAACCTGTGGTGCTCTGTAGGGGAGGCTTATGTCCAGCAGTGCACGTCGTCCGACTGATGGTGATAATGATGAAAGATAAGCTAAACATTTAAAAATACTAGAAGAAAATATTGAAAGGATTAGGTCAGACTAAGTAATTTATGCATACACCACGCGCATGATACATTAGTTGAAGTGGCAAGGAACTTAAACTCTGTAGAACAGATGTACCTAACAAACAAAAAAATAGACATATACGTGTACCCATTTTAATTTTATAAAAGTTGTAATCACAATTTCCAATTGTTTTGCGTTAAGGGATAGAAGTCGAAAACTTAAGCAGCTATCAATAAACAAGTGTCCCATAGTCAGAGAGGACATAAATAAAGACATTTTAAGTTCAAAAGTAATCAATAAGAATTCCAAGTACTAGACGGATAAAAATAAGAATTCGATGTTATTCAAAATGATCATGAATAGGAAATTCAAGATGTTACAGATGTTATTATGGTCGTAACATTTAATTAGATCGTTCGACATCCCTTGCGTTGTGTCAGACAATATTTATTTATCGGACCTACACTAAAAGCTGAATGGATAGCCTATTAAATTACGGATTTAGCGGCCATTATTCATGATTTGACACAAGAAGTGTCACTAATACAAGCCACAGAGTATCTACAATGGGATGATTGGAGCATTCGAGAATACGATTTTAGCGAATAGTATAGCCGCCTTCCGCTTCACCAGACAAGGGTTCTTTTTACTGTACTAAATCTTTATTGGTGTAGATTGCTTTGAAAATCCATTTTATCACTTAACAAAGGTTTAAGAAAGGTATGATTATCAACAACAACAACAACATATCTTCAAGCCAACAACTTTAGGGGATAGGCAGAATGAACGGAGTCCCACATATCACGATCCTTACATATCTGCCTTGCCTCCACCACATTCATTACTCTCTTCATACAAGTACGCCGGTTACAAAGACTCTTCACACCACCTTCGAACAGTCCCCTCATGGTATGTCAGTCTGGCTCTTCCTCGGTACCTACGTCCTTCCACATTCGCATTGTAAATCTGATTTTCTTGTTGTCGTTAACCTTTCACCTTCTATTCTTTCCACATGCCCGAACCAATGGAGCATGCCCTTTCTCATTTTTTTGTGATTAAAGATGAGGTAATAGATCTTTCAGTTACCTCATCACACTTTATCATTATCATTTTAGCATTGCAGGAGATTCAAGCTCCCCACCATGGTTCAAGCTCCCAACCATGGTTCAAGCTCCCCACCATGGTTCAAGCTCCCCACCATGGTTCAAGTCAGTGGTGCTCAGCGGTCTGAGGTGAACCTAGACACCTTTAGTGAAGCTAACCGAACAGGGCAGAGTGCCCATTGAACCCCTCTTATAGGAAGACTACTAAGAGGTACGAGGAGGCTCTTTTGAGTACGCGGCAAGGGGCGTCGATGGGAATCTTACCATTATCTCTATTTAAGTTAGTCTGACCCTTAGTAACTTACTAAGGTTCAGACTGACCGTGTAGGTGCCCTGATGGTTTATAGTTCCGGGGCATTTCCCAAAGGTGGCACTGGTGTTACTCGGGATGGCTCTAGTGGGTATTCGGGGTTGAAATGTGCCAAGAGTCACACACTACTAGACCAGTAACGTTTCAGGAACAAAAAGAAATAGAATGTCAAGCTGGCAGGACAGCTGAACTTATTTTACGTCATACCTATAACTAACTGCAACAGAAGTTATTAATAACAATGTATAGCACATACGCTATTCTCACAACCTACCTGAACACAAATACTATAAATATCGCACAACCAAATTTTATATACTAGACATAATATGAAATAAATTGAATTCAGAAAGAATCACTTATCACTATGTGATCCGACTGGTGGTATGAATTATTAATGCTGTTGACAAACAGACGAGACTGGATATGAGAATAGGATGAAGGTATTTAGAATAGGAGGATTGGAATATATCTTATGTTGTATGACATATGGACGTCCCTTGACACAAAAATACTGAGGCTGTTATTCTGCCTCCGTGCCCGACAAAGATGACTCTGGTCAGCTTGATACATGTACAAAACAAGGACATAATAGTTATTGTACATACGTATATTAATTAAATCTTAAACGATGTTCCCAAAAGCTGTGTGTCAATATGTAGTAAATATTCTCAAAAGTTTCATACGGATTTAACATATGGATCATCATAATCATCATTATCAGCCCTTATCGGTCCGCTGCCGGCAATAGACCTCTTTCAATGAACGCCAAGACGGCCGATCTCCTGCTAGTCGAATCCATCCTATACCACCTTCAGCACGGAGATGGTCTTCCCACCTGGTGAAGGGTCGACCAACACATCGTTTTCCTAAAAGTGGACTCCACCCCAGAAACTTAGTGGCCTATCTACCATCTGATCTTCTGAGTATTTGACCAGCCCATTATCACTTAAGTGAGCTTATTCTTCTTCTTGGCCTCCTAATGGCTCACGCAATAAAAATATTCCATATCAATATTAATACATACACTTTACGAAAATTGTGCAGACGGAGGAGTATGCAATTTAACATTCTTATAGTTTGTGTGTGGGAGAACGTTCGACTGTAAATAAACACATCGGCGTCTATTTTCCTATGTAAGTGTGCATGTACTATAAATACTTTGCGAGCAGCGGGCAGATAAAATCGAGTGATGGAAGTTTTCAGGTCGAGTATAGGTTTTAGATTAACGAGATAATTTAATCCCTTATAAGCAGGATAGGTTAACTATGCCGGGGTGACCCTAGTTAAACAAACTGGCTCTGAAATCTATTTGCACAGAAATCTGTTTACCTTCTCAGTGGCTTCTCGATTTTCACTTAGTTGAAAAGCTTCTGTTAGTGTGTGCAATAAAATAAAATGGATGTAAAAGACATTATTACTTAATTTATAGGAGATAGTGCCACGATGCACTGCAGTTGAATTGGGCCTGCACTACCTGGGAGGCACGCACATCTTGCATTCATTAAACTGCCGCAAAGCATACTGTTGTATATCTTGTCTTGCGATTTCGAAGTACTTTTCGATTCTGAACTTATGCTGTGGAAGCGAAGAGAAGCCCAACACAGCTTGATCGGACTTCTATGATTGCTAGTCTGGCGACGAGACTGGGTTTGGGGTAGAACCCCTTTTTAGCAGATGGGAGAGATGCGTACCGATATGAGAGTGTTTGTAACAACAAATTTAATCATTATTATCATGACCAGATGGACTGAGAGACCCTCAAAAGACTCTGATGTCTAGGGCAACTCACGCGCGGTAGCTAAAATAGCCTCATCGTCGACGTGAACGTTTGGCTCGTAGAGAGGAACATGACCGGGTTTTGAAGTGCCGGTAGTCGACTTGCGGGGAGGAGGGTACGAAGACAACACGTTTACATAACTGGTGTTCAAACATCTATGCTCATCGGTAGTTATCCAAAGGCGCCCGCTTTCCATTTCCCCTGTTATTTTTCAAATAATCGGACACATCTAATATTCTATATACATTGTACCCCATGACGTATTATATTACTATGCCTGAAGATGTGAATCAGTATATGACAAAAAATATTTTGCTCTTTATCTTACACAGGCGTTTGATTTTAGTTATTCAGTTCACAATGACAAAATCTTATATCACACAGACTGACTAGATCAGATCGTTAAAAAGTTGTTAAACCCTAAATATATGAAAACAGCTGTTATCCACGACTTCGTCCGCCGTGGGCTAATGTACACATTATACACAAATTTTATGAGTGTATGAAATTAACATATTCGGCCTTATAACAAGAGGCGTGCGAGCGCTAGCTCGGGGAAATAAGGTGAGGGTGAAGAGTGGTTTAAACCTACTTTTATAACAAAGGATAGTTTAAGTTTAGACGAGGTCTGAAATATGATTTTAAGTATAGATTTCAGTAAAATTACATAATATTTATTAAATAAAAATATTTTATCCAAACAAAGACCGTTGGTTTAATTAAGTATCTCTAGCTTTCTGGTAAAATCTAACGTAATATCTTTGAACGAATGAAAGATCTGTGTACATATTCTGTGGAAGGAGCAAAAATAAAATCCAGAGCTTATACACGATATTATCTAGCATTAGGCTAGGTAATATAATGTGATCCCGCCTAGTCCAAGCCTTGTCGTGGCGGTGGGGCTCAGTAGCCTGGAGTGATCCGAAACACCTTGGGCGAAGGTAATTTAACCGAGGAGGTGGCGGCTCTTGGCTCCTGTAAAAAGAGGGGACTAAAGAGCAGAAGTAGGTGCCGTTCTTTGTAACCCTCTTATAAGAAGCGGGGACAAAAGAGCAAAAAGCGCCTTTGCGCAAGGGCGAGGGGCGAGGATGTGAACCTAACCCCATTGCATTGTCCCAATGTCGGTGGGATTGTCATGTGGTGCGGGACAACCCCATCTATGGAGGTGGCGTCGGTCCCTTCGGGGGCTTCGAGGTGCCCTGATGATTTGCTGTTCCGGGGCACCTCACAAAAGGCGGCACTGGTGACACACTCGCGGTGGTTTTTGTGGATATTCAGCAGTATATAATGTGCCGCGAGCCCCACATACCATTGGACCCCACCCAGGGCCAGTGAAGGCGCGTAAATGCGTTTACACGCGTCAAAAAAAAAGGTAATATAAAGTGACGTCATCGTTGACGTTGCCTAGGGGGCATAGCCGGTTTCCGTGTTGGGCTCCCACTAGGCTCAACCGGGAGCTGACAGAGGAGGCCGCCGTCGTCGGCCGTTGGGGACTCCCACCGCTGTTGGAGTTAGGGGTGGACGAGGTGGCTGGTTGGCTCTGCCACGCATTCACTGCGGTGTGCATAGCGGCCATGCCGCCCGAGAAGATTCCGCCCCAGCGGCGGGCGCTCTATTGGTGGACGGCAGAATTATCTGGCCTCCGGGCCGCCTGCAACGGGGCCAGGAGGAAGTACACCCGGAGTACGTCGACAGGGACGACAGGCAGCGCTGGATGTATGTGGGAAAGGTGAAGATCCTGCAGCAGGCCATTTGCTGAGCCAAGGAGGAGGTCCAGCTGGAGCTCGTAAGGGATCTCGATAGGGATCCCTGGGGCCGACCGTACAAATGGGCGCGCCCCATCATGGAGATGCTCCAGCCGGACCAACTGGGGTGGATCGTCGGGGAATTGTTCCCTGACACACCGTGGGATTCACGCCCCCCAGGATGGCTCGGCAGACGTCGGACGAGGAGGAGGGTGTTCCGTCACCCGTCACGGAGGCTCAAATGGATGCGATTCTGACTCGCCTCCAGAATAAAAAGAGGGCACCGGGTCCAGACGGGGTTCACTACAGTAAAGAGGGGCCTTTGGCATCTGTCTTTAACGTTTTGTTTAATAGAATTTATATTTCTGACTGTGGCATTTGTTACGTAATACAATTTAAAAATATATAAAGTAGTATAGGTACTTACCTTAAACCTTACTGGTACATTGAGTCTAGGAAGACAACAATAATATATTATGTGCTATAAATAACTCTGCAAATTACTCAGGATCCGCTCGACTTCGCCTGTCTATTACATATATATGGGCTATATGTATATTGTTAGATACTTTAACAAATTAATCACTAAAGCCTTTCTGGGGTATCGCTTTCTAAGTGGATAATCTTCTCCGTCATCATCGGTTTTATTGTTAGATGCAAACAGATAGACGGTGGCCCATGGTTTGTCCTATATACTATCTTTTTGTGTACAATCAATTACTCCCGGTCTATTCTAGGGCGAAGCCGGGGCTTATCGCTGGTATTACATAATAGCATGTGGTCGCTGTTCGAAATTACTACTTTTATCATAAACGAGGCATATTGATGATCAAAATTCTGAGTATGATGTGTTGCAAATCTTAGAGCCCTGCGACTGTGACAAGTTAACATGGTGGTAAGTAATGTGTATACGCTTGTTTCCATATACATGAAACAAAAATCCGACAACCTAGCTTTCCTTACAAGGCAAATAGGGGGAAAAGCAAGCTAGTGCTTGTTCAAAACAGAATTTTACCTACGAGTATTAACGTAACTTTTCTTTTTTTTAAGTTTTTCGCTCACTTCTCAATTCAATTTGAATTATTTCAAACAATAGTCAAACCATGAAGTTGAATTGGAGGGTAACGCATCGGCATCGTAATTATGAGGGTCTATGTGGGCACCGGTAGTCGTGAAAAGGCTCCGATAGTTCGTTGGCCCCCTATTCTATAAAAAATAATCTTTAACTTCCGTTGGCCTATTTTCCTAAACGCTCTAACACACACGCATTTACCAGCCTGCTCCAAGAGTGCGTAAAGTTTTACTTAAAAAATCTTTCTTTTACATATTTACAAAACTAGAAAAAAATAATAAAAAGAAATAGAAGAGACTGAAAATAATATAGAAAATTTCCTCAGGGTGCACCCAAATTAAGAATAGGAAATCGGTTTATTTTTTACACAATTTTTTTATCTGTATCCCAATCTACATAACATTCTGAGTACGCGAGTGCATTCATTAATGCGCAAGGTCTCTTCCAATGTAGCGCAGTAGCTCCCCTCAACCTTGAACTAGCTACTGCATGGAGGTCACAGTTGCATGTCCATTAAATACCCAATTATATTATTATACCTATTAATAGTAGACGTAAGGTTTAGAAATTTGACAGGCACGACCGGGGAGGTACCTCTCGCTTACATGATACGGCCATAGAATTACAGCTATTCTGTCGCGCTTTGTGAGTCAACCGGTGGGCCATCGCAGTGGAGGAGAAAAGGGTATTCGCACATTGTCCATGCATAGGCGTTGCAATGACGCACAAATGTACGGATGTCAATGGGCATTGGTAGTCGTCAAAAGACTCCGATTTCTTGTTTGCCCCTCTTGCCATAAAAACACGTGCAGAAAATCGTGCACACAGGTGAACCATTGGATAAATATGCCATACGAAACGCGACAGCCAGGCCATTAACTTTACGTCTTTATTATATTAGCTATAGGTAACTCTCCGGTGGAATTTATTTATTAACTTGCGAGTATTACTATGAATATCCTAATAACTGAAGAAACACTTTTTGTGGCCATACAAAACCTGATGAAAGTTATAATAACAATTATATTTCAATATTCTGGGGCTCACAAATTTTGTCGATTTCCCTAGGGCCTGCGAAACTCGGGCAAATCCATCAATACATTACAACTGGTTCAAATTTATGTATTACCGATATACTTACTATGCTAAGCTTCTGTTCGTATGTTCAGCTCGTCATACTTTTTAGGTACATGACGTTGCAACAACATATCTTCATCCCAGTTGCCTAAAGGGAAAGGCAGAAAGAGACGATGTATTTTTTTATAGTATAGGGGGATAAACGAGCGATCGGGGCCTTTCAACGACTACCGACGCCCATGAACATCGGCATAATTATGCCGATGCGTTGCCCGTCTTTCCATCTCCCTCCACCAATGCGCCAATGATTATTGAATAATAAAAATTAATCGTTACACTAAGCAGCTGTTAAATACAATAAGCGCTTTTTGCGTTAATCAGCACAAGTAAATAATTATAAAAATCTGCGGGTACTTTAAATAACTTGTGATGTCAGAGCATCCGTCATCCCTTTACCCATCAGTCCACCCGAGACCTTGACCCATAACTAGTAAAATCGCAAGTTTCAACCCAACCATTTACAAGATTAATTTCCTTTATTTCGCCCGTTTTTCCTCTAGGAAGAGTAATGTTTGTAAGTCGATGTGATAATTGAAATTTAAATATTTACATCACAGGACGTAAAGGAACGGGCAGTGACATTCATTACCATCAAAACAATTCAAATAATGCTAAAGTTCAGCTTACAAAATGATTGAAATTAACTGTGAAATTACTTTACTTTTTCTCTGTCTTGGTGCTTAATTTTAATGACAATTTAATGAATACACCTGGAGAATTAAGTAAAGTTCTCCACTTCTTTAATTATTACTTTCGCAATTTGTATTCTTCTCATAAAAATAATTAAAACGAAGGCGGCGAAACTGGACACAAAATATGCTCTAACATTTTTCTTAGGTATCGATTTTAATTCCATTTAAACCTTTATTTTAGTAGTCCTAGATTGTTACAGAAGAAGGATTTTATTTGAACGTAAAGGTGAAAGATTCGTCTAAAGAAATGGCCCTCCAAAATGTTTTTGTTTCGTCCGATTAACCCATATTGTGTTTGCAGTACAAGAGCTTGACGTCACGTTACGTCCTCGATTTTTCTATCGGGTCACATCGGGTTCCGCCGGTTCGCAATGTTCCACGCATGCGTTGAAATTGCGCCAATTTCGCGACTAGCGTCCTCTACCGTTGCTTCCAGTTTCACTTTAGCATGCAGGAGGGATGTTGCGCCGCGCAACGTTGCACCTGCCACGGAAAATTTAAATTTGAAAATGGAACAGTTTTGAAATGTAAAAGCGCGCTCACATTTCACACGTTCAAAATTTAAAAAAATATAATGTGTATTTTATTTTAATTTTCGAGTGATTTTCAATTTATGAATGATACTTACAAATAATATATAATTTAAAATTTGAATGTGGTTCGTATTTTAAAGTACGTGGTTAGGGGAAATTGCAGTGGCTGACGCGGCGTCTTTATAATGGTGCCTGTATAACCTTGACATGTTTTCCCGCGCTAGCGGCAACCTTGTTGTCAAATTACACTCTCTTTTGACATTCGAACTTAAAAGTTATTAAAAATATTTAAAGTGTAATAATTTAAAGCTATGTGTTAGTGTGAATTAAATGTTAGATAAATAAAAATAATTTTAATCGGTATAATCTAATGTTTCAAAATGAATAGATGATAGTAGATTTTAAAATAAATTAACATATTCTAAAGTAAATTGTGAAAGCTAAGCAGCATCTTCGCAATGACGTCATATAGAGGTAAGAAAACTTTGATATTTGTCTTACTCTAAGCCTCGAGTAGGTGGTTTTTGAAAGGTTTTAGACTACAAAGTCTTCAGATTAAGAGTTCTTAATGTACCTATTTATAGGTCTTGTCCTGATGATTTGTTCTATATACATTTTTACGCAACGATGACAAATATTTATTGGAGTAATATATAATTAAATTAATTTAAGACTGTAAATAATCTCTAGGATTTAACATTTGAGAACAAATCATAAATCTATAAGATATCGCTTTAAAGCGTTAAGTTCGCGTATTGCACTTTAGTAGCTTTAATAATCTTGTAAGCATGTTTAATGCAATAAAGAAATATTTATTTACTATTAACAATATTATAAATACTCTGTCTGTCTGTATATCTCTTTGTCTGCCAAAATGACTGTTTTCTGGCGAAATAGATGGATATGATGAAATTTAACAAAACCCGAGTTCAAGCATATTTTTTTTTTCAATAATCGACCCTAAAGACTATAAATGAGTGTGACTGTTTGTAATTAAATTATTAAAGTACTTATTCTACGCTGACAAGGGCGCAGGTAAACAGCTAATATATAATATTATATCTTTTTATATTATAAGGGAGCAAACGAGAAATTTGAGTCTTTTGACGACTATCACTCATTCACAGACATCCGCATATGTAGATGCGTTGCCCTCCTTTTCTCCTCCCCTGCAATTGGCTCCGAATACTGAGAAATCACACGAAACGCGACAGCATAGCTATCACTTCACGGTGGTATCACATGAGCAAGTGATGGCTCCCCGGTGATGCCAGCCCAATTCGACTGGGGTATGTCCCTCCTCTTACCTCTTACTAACATTTTAACTTCTATGTGTTTACTTTGGAACCAGGAGACCCACGAACGAACGAGATCGTTAGTCCCACGAACTGTAGAGGCGGGAGCAATAGCGCCGCTAAGCAGTAGTAGGTCCCTCTGATTTTTTTTTAATAATTTTGGAATCATGAATCTTATTTAGTACCTATACTGTTAAAAATTGATAAAAAAATGCTTCCGCCGGGGTAGTACCTCTCGCTCAAAAGTTGAATTGGGCTGTGCTATCGTGTTCCGTGGAATGTGTGGATTTCGGATGGTCCATTGAGGGAAAGTCAGAAGGTGGTTAATATATTCATAATATCTATACGAATGTTCGGATGGCTCCGACTGCTCGTGTACCACATTATATAAAGTACAACAATATAGGTATTACTTTACTTCCCCACCATGGTTCAAGCCTTGTCGTGGCGGTGGGGCTCAGTAGCCTGGGGTTACCCGAGACACCTTGGACGAAGCCAATTGAACCGAGGAGGTGGCGGCTCTTCTTACCCCTCCTATAAGAAGAGGGGACTTAAGAGCAGGAGGAGGTGCCGCTCTTTGTACCCCTCTTATAAGAAGAGGGGACAAAAGAGCAAGAAGTGGCGGCGCATTTGCGCACGGGGCAAGGGGCGAGGATGGGAACCTCACCCCATTGTACTGTCCCAAAGTCGGTGGGGTTGTCCTGTGGTGCGCGACAACCCTATCTGTGGAGGTGGAGTCGGTCTCTTCGGGGGCTGAGATGCCGTCGAGGTGGTCTGATGATTTGTTGTTCCGGGGCACCTCATCAAAGACGACACTGGTGGCACTCGCGGTGGTTTTTGTGGGTATGGCACTATATAATATGCCGCGAGCCCCACACACCACTGGACCCCACCCAGGGCCAGTGAAGGCGCGTAAATGCGTTTCCCCGCGTCAACAAAAAAAGAAAAAGAAAAGGTATTACTTTACTTAATACTGGGAGTTATTTGCATTTTAAAGTAAGCGTATAGTGAGACAGTGGTCGATGTCACGAAACGATTAATGATAAAAACACACTCGAATTTTACCACATGAAAAACTCCTGACTAGAAGTCATGCTAGTGCTAATGCACCATGAGATTTCTCTCATAGTCAGTTCAGTACCGGCGCATATTTATTTTCTCTCTTACGACGGGTACACACATTAAAAGAATATTTAAACCACACGACAGAAGTAAAAAAGTCATGACTGCTATGACTGTGAGATTTCACTCATAATCAGTTCAGTGTCAGCGCATATTTATTTTCAATCTTCCGACGGGTGCAAACATTTAAAGGAAATGCTTAAACCACACGACAGAAGTAAAAGAAGTCTTGACTGCTATGACTGTGACATTTCACTCATAATCAGTTCAGTGTCAGCGCATATTTATTTTCTCACTACCGACGGGTACACACATTAAAAAGAATGTCTAAACCTCACGACAAAAATAAAATAATCTAGACTGCTATGACTATGAGGTTTCTCTCATAGTCAATTCAGTATCAACACATAGTTATTTTCTCTCGTTCGAAGGGGCGAAAACACATTCTCTTAAATTCTTCTTGCGTGCGCGCACCTGTCTATCTATCTTGCACATCCAGTAATATACAAAAAGTAGCTCTCTTTCTTTCTATGTTCACTAATCTTAATTATTGCTTAAAATTGTAACTATTTCCTTTTCAACATCTATTGATATCGTTTTCGTAACGCTCTTGTCTAAGTACTCACCAGCTTGCTCATCATTTGAAGCAAGTGTAAAGAAGTTTTAATTGAAAAAGTAATTTAATCCCACAGTGTATGTTCCCAAATAACTACTCAGCTTTATGGATTTTTTGCCTGACTGTATCTATAAGAGGAGTGTTATTTTTTATAGCATAGGGAGACAAACGAGCAATCGGAGCCTTTTAACAACTACCGACGTCCATGAATATCCGCATAATTATACCGATGCGTTGCCCTCATTTTCACCTTCCCACCCGGGCGGGCCAACGTCTACTCACAAACCGCACGAAACGCGACACCGTAGGTGTTACATTACGTCGTTATCAAGTGAGCGAGAGGTAAAATTGTATTTTTTTTATATTTATACTCTACGGAACACGATCTTTTGTTGTTCAAATTTTGAAATGTTAGCTCTATCTAAATCTATTTTTGTTCATTTTTTTTGCCCGGGACAAATAAAATATACACTTCAACCTTCCTTGGGAATCGCTGTATTCATGAGTGAAAAATACATGAAAATCCGTTCACTACATTTTGAGAAAATCGATCTCATACAGGTTTTTGGGACGTTGTTTTTTAATATGTATAGATTATTCATCAAATAAAATTTTAATATTAATATAAGTTGTTATTCTTTCACAATTCCTTAGTAGCATTTTTTTAATTTAATTTTTTCATCTTAGGACCTTAGTTCTTTACTATTGAACAGTCTTAGCATACGCAAACCATTTCGTCCGAGAAAGCCATTTTGATGTAATAAAGTTCTTCCGTATTATTAGTGGATAGGAAATTGAATTTTGTGAAGTTTCGATCAATGTATAAGTATACAAATAAGTTCAATAATAGAGGAAGACAAAACATGAATCTCAACTTCAATCGCGTACATAACTTTACTTTTTTTTTAAGTAAAAATTTTTGCTTAATTTTTGCATTTTGTTTCCGTCTATCTGGCGCATCGCATAACTTAGCGCTTCTTTTAAAGATTCCTATCAAAATCCCGGTTAGGTTATTAGAATCGTGGCTGGCACGTAAACGATCCGAATTCGGTTATAAACAATTAATAAGAACCATAAAAGCAGCAGGTACGGGTTATATATCGAATATCTAATTAACACTTTAATAACTTGTGAAACTGGTCCTTACTCAAGTAATGCATCAGATACAATCGACTATGACAACGTAGCATTGCTACGTTCGCTTAGCTGATCATATACGTAGCTCTCTACATCACCCGCCTCAGCTTATCTAATTGACTGTATGTTTGACATGCATTATGTCGAATGTAAAAGTTTCACTTGTTTCGTAGAATCGTTCTTTTTTTTCATTTCATCGGCCTCACTAGACAAACCATTGCATCGACTCTGAGCGTATATGGTACTAATACGTTTCCTTTCTAAACTCAATGAGGCATGTAATAGCCCGCGTGGTTTAACTAACATATATACACAGTAAAAACTGCACATAATATACACAGTATAGCTATATCATGAAACAACAATTGCCTTCACAGGAAGACCGGTTCAATTCGACTGCAATGTACGAATATCACGCGCCTCGGCGTATTTGATGTTTGTCTTGTATGTTTGTCACATGCATTATATAAACGAACGATCCTAAGAAACAAGTGAAACTTACATTCGACATAATGCATGTGACAAACATACAGACAATCAGATAAGCTGAAGCGTATGATGCTTTCCAATTTTCTTTTACTTTACTTCAAGCACAGAACATAATTATATGGCGAGCCCCCATACACAACTCAGCTTTTAGTGATCACGACCCTTAATCAAGAGGATAGGACAAAAAAGAAAGTCTTAGTTACTTTCTCTCTTTCTTTCTTCATTTTGTACTCATTAAAGTATATAATGAGGCTGTAAACGGAGCCATGATAATGAATCTCATTATGACCCGGCTGTCTCTTCGTTTTGTTTAAAAATTCAACGGATCAGCGTTTACATTATTACGGGCTAAGAGCCGGGCTAATTGTAATTAATCAGCACCAAATTGCTTAATGGCTTAACTTGGGAGGCGGAACGGCTGAATGCTTATGATGCAAAATGAGAATTATTTTCATTCATAATTATCAACTTCGCACGTCTAATTTAAGCGCGTGTATACTGGGAAACCAGCTGTTTGGCCTGGAATCAGGAAAAGTCTGTGCCTTTGTGTAAGAATTAGTGCTAACTCTCTTGCAGCTGTTAAATATCCTTTTAGTCTTTAAGAGTTGTGAAATTAGCGTAACCTTTATATATCGTTATGAAATAATTATTCTCGTAATTATTGCTACTTGTGGGAACTTATTTTCGCAATTGAGCAATGAATCAAAAGGGATTTAAAGTTATTCTCTTTTTTATGAGATAGGGGCAAACGAGCAGTAGATAGCAACTACGTACGCAGAACTAGGCGTCTTGCAGATACTTTGTCGGCCTTTAAGGAATAGGCATGCTCTTTACTCGAAGGATCAATATGAACTATGACACAGGAGTGGACGGATGGAATAGCTAATAATGGTGAAAACGATTTTTGTAAGGGGTTGTGATGTGTTGTTGTGTGATGTTTGCTGGATTGTACCGGAATTGGACCGGATCGACCGCTCACACAGTACCGGCGTAAAGTGACATCTTGGTGGCCCATAGGGGGGGGGGAGTGAAAACCACGCATGAGCATAACAATTATGATGACGTTCATGTGTGTCGGTTGTCGTAAAAAAGTTCTGATTGTTCGTTTGTGCCCCTACACTAGAAAAAAAAGTATCCAACGGGTACAGTACGACTCAAGAACAGTCAGACTCGTGATTTTGCAGTATGCCTGATAAGCACGTACGACTAATTTGCGGATGCCAAGTGCGTTAGGGTAAAAAAGGATTTATAGCGAAGGGGACCAGCTGGCACCTGTGCTTCATACATACGTAATCTGCAGTGGTAACGGGATTTTTTACTATTATTGTTGTAGTCTCAAGAAAAGTAATTACATTTTACAGTTTGTTCTTTTCAATTGGGTTCATTTTTGAAGTCCCTAAGGTTGTGAGTCACATAAAAAACGGAAATGCTAAACTATTCTGTTGTTCGCCTGTTTGTTTGTCTATTTCTGCGTCTGGCTAGACAACTTAATTGATATTTACCGTTGATTTTTATGATTATAGTCATAAAGTTAGGCAATAAAGTAGACAATTTAATGAAGATGTATTCGTTAAAGTTGTTTTATTACAATGTGTAAAATTCGAATTTAAGAAATCATTCTACATGGCCGCTCAAACGAAGACCTATTTGGCTCGTTTTACTAATAAAGCTGAGAATGCATCATTATCTTTGTCTCTATCTTCTCGCTTGTGCATTGTGCCGAGAGAAATAAATAAAAGAAGAGAGAGATTAGCCAGATGTGTCTTAGGCTGGCTGCCCTACGGTATCCATATTATCTCTATGAAAGAGGGCAACGGTTATCCAGTGTATATGTGTTTGTATGTTCTCAGCTATCTAAGCTGCTTGTCTGATTTTAGCATAATCCTTTTATTCGTTTGAATAACAATAGTGATACTGGGAACATTAACTTATATTTTAAGCTGTCGCATTGTTTCTCAATTTAATGTTTTGTTACTTCTGTTAAGTATTCTATTTGTAAGCATAAATTTATGTACATAAAGTTGTGTTCTTTATTTTATGATTTGTCCGGTGCAGTAAATTTTCCGCAGTGTTCGGTGTTCGCTCCGGCCAGTAATAAAATCTTGTCAATTTATATTACCGCCCCAAGACCAACCATGTGTTGCAGCATGGAATATAGGACATACAATTTTTCAGTTTCCCTCAGTGACGATTAATTTACATCCATATAATGTTATAGAGTCAGTTTATTTGGGTAGTTTAGGGTGTGACGGCTTGATGGTGTAGTAGTGAGCATGTTGAACTCCAGATAATGAGTCCCGTGTCGCCCTGGGTGTGGAGAGTTTCTTCTCTTAAAGTCTCCAAAAAATAAAATCTCATCTCTCAAAATTTACTTCAGGGATTTTTATGTGATTTTCACTAATGGTTAGAGCGCTTCCCGAGGAAGATTGCATAGCATATAGCATTTGGTAAAAATTCGACACTACTTATTCAGGGACCAATCCGGGGCGGATCGCTAGTTTCCCGCTAGTTAGAATATAATCCGGAAAAACAATCAGTCCTTGACCTTCGGCGACATCTGACTACCGGATACCCTTTAACATCCACACAATGAAAGTAGAGTAGGCTGAACTCTCATAATACTCATAATACTCATGATACTTAGCTTCGCGCCATTACTCCAGTGGACCACTGGACTCTTACAAGTGGAACCTTGTTGTTATCTCTTGTTATCTATCTACACAATGTCTACGTGTTCATGAACTACAGTACCAGTTCGATTCATGCAAGTAAAGAAATGTACAAAATTAAAAGTTTTATGCGATGCAGACCAATTACAGATGGACAATGACAGAGGGAACTAAGCGTCGGCTATGCGATAGCCGACGCTTAGTTCCCTTGAGTACAGAACTGTAAAAACTAAAAGAGAACTCAACTCATTAAAATATTCTCCAACCCTCATAAACGTGTAAGTAAACTTTTAGGCACGCTTATAAATTTATGAGAAGACTTGTTATTCCTGGGGACGGGTTAAACGCTTAGTTCACGGCTAATTTGCCAAAACAAGCATCAGGGAGCTGTCAATGCTACACACTTTATATTCAACCACATACATGTACCGGTATTGAGACCCGGATGAGACTGAAAAGTGGGGCTTTCTTAATTTCTGATAAAAGTCCGGATATCACATAGACGTTAAACCGTCAGTCCTGCGATTCATTTATATACATTTCGTGTCCGATTATCGGAATTGGACTAAAACGAAAATGTAACTACGCTTGGGTCAAGCGTGTACACTTGTGCACTATAATGTGTCTTGCGCAGTTGACCTGTTTACATACCCAGAGACCGCCATAGCCGAAAAGACAGAATGCCTCATTCACACACAGCCTACGGATAGGACCCGGTTTCATATCCGTAAGAGGAGAGATTAATTTGAATAGTGTAATAAAATTACGCGAAAAACACCCTAGCCAAAATTTTTACTCTCCTATGAGGTAATTCGAAATCTAATCATCCAAGTTATATTTACTCTAGTCGATTAAACAAATTCACACTCTGGAACTTTTGATTCAAAAACTAAAAGAGTCTTTATGGCAAGAATTTAAATATTAATATTTATGCAGTGAGAGTGCTTTACAAATATTGACCTCGAAAGGTTACTGAATTTACACCGTCTGGGGTATCGACCCGCCCTGGAGGACTGGAGGTGAAGTACGTACGTATGCATGATGTAAAACATCTTTAACACCAACATCATCTGGTTACACGTCTGTTATTATACATGGATGATTGGTGGACAGGATATATTCTTTTTTAGGGTTACGTATAAGAAAAAACTGATGTCCCTATGTCTGACCGTCTATCTGTTCGTATGTATGTCCGTCACTCTGTACATTTCCTGTATGTACCCGGTGATATTCGGACCAAATTTCTACTTCATATGCCGTTATATTTCGTAAACAATTTAAAATATACCATTTTCGGAGTTTTAATAGGCATCTAGGCCTCATCTGGTGAAGTTGGCAGTGTTTTATAGTTGTTAATGTATTAAAAAAAAACAGTCCAGAACTAGCAAGAAAAACGACATCAATAACATAATCATCATAATCATTATCAGCGCTTATCGGTTCTCTGCTGGACATAGGCCTATTTAAATTAACGCCAGGACGACCGATCTCCTACTACTCGCATCCACCCCGAACCGGCTACTGCACGGAGATCGTCTTTTCCCACCAGATAAACGGTCGCCCACCACTTCGTTTTCTTAAACGCGGCCTCCGCTCCAGAACCTTACTGGCCCATCTACCATCTGTTCTTCTCAGTGTGTGAACAGCTCATTGCCACTTCAGCGAGCTTATTCGTCGAGTGATATCGGAAACTTTAGTTCTCTATCGTATGAGTTCGTTAAGAATTCCATCGGACAAAGAAGCACCCAACATAGCACGTTCAATAGCCCATTGAGCTACCGTAAACTTGCGGACCAGTCCTAAATTAAAAGGCTATGTTTTGGCCCCGTAGGTCAACGCATTGGTTTAAGTCCTTTGTCTTCAAGCTCTGCGGTATGATAATAATATAATACATATGTTCATCTATTCGATTTAGATACGAGCATTTATTTTACAGCCATTTTGACATTTATTTTAGTAAGAGGTTGTGTCATTGCAGCCAAACTGGATACGACCGGAGAGGCATCTTTCGCTTACGTAATACCGGCATGTACGAATACACTATCGTATTTCGTCTGGTCTGTGAGTATTAGCTGGTAGCCGGTAGAAGGGGAGATGAGGTGAAGTCCGAATTAATGGACGTCGACGTCGGTAGACATTTAATAGCGTAATTATTATTATTTTTGACTGCGCTATGCTAATAGAAGAGTACAGTAGCCACCACTGTACAAGCCTAGTCGTGAAGATGAGGCTCTGTAGTCTGGGGTGAACCAAGGTGAAGCCAATTGAATCGAGGGGGCTGTGCCTTGTACCCCTCTTATGAAAAGAGGGGACTAAGGAGCAGGATGACGGGGCGCCCTTTCCACCCCTCTTATAATAAAAAGGGACAAAAGAGAAACAAGTGGAGGCATTTCTGCGCACGGGAGAAGGAGCAGAGATGGGAACCTCACCCCATTGCACTGTTCCAAAGTTGGTGGGGATTTCCTGTGGTGCAGGGCAACACTTCTCAAGACGTCATAACGTTTTGGTGTTCCAGGCCACTTCACCAATGGCTACACTGGTGGCACTTGAAGTAATTTTAACCCTGGACTGACGAAGGCGCATAAATATGTTTCCCCGCGTTGATAAAACAATGTCTAGTGCATCCTCATCGGTCACTATGTAGCAATCATGTTTTGCCGCTTAAATATTTTGTAAAAAAAGTATATTTATCATCTTTGTCTATGGCTTAGTGTTCTCTGTGTTGAAGAAATGTCACTCTTTTTCCTTTTGGCAATGTTGAGGTCGGATATATTTGGGATGGCTGACGCTATCTGCTATCATCAAATGTTTTTTTTTTATTTTCCGCCGTGAACCCACATGTTCGTGTCACAACGCACGAATAAGTATTTCATATAAAAGGGTGATTTCATGATTTCTCGCCGGTACCATGTTTCTTATCTTGTTTCAAAAAAAAAAAATTAACTCTAACCAGCCAACCAAAATCAGGCAATATGTATGTATATATATATATATATATATGTATATATATATATATATAATCTGGCGAATAAAATCAATATGTATATAAAATCAGGCGATTTTGGTTGGCTCATGAAGTCAAGAGAATGGGACAGAATCTTAGTGATTATGCGTTCCTTTTCAGAGCTCTACTCCTTTTCTTTTTCCCTTTTTAAGTTTGGATGTAATATGAAGATATGATCTCACCATGATCTTCCGAATATCGAATATAAGGAAGGAGGAATAATCCGCAAACAAACAGGGATTAAAATTATATATATATAGGACCATCTAAGTTGCAGCCGGGAGACAACCCAGATAAGACTTCATACCCTCACTTTTCACTAACCCTTATTAAAAACTGTATTGAATCTATTGTTTGTTTCTGCTACTGTTTCAAGTTTGTTCATGATTGTGAATGTGGATAGACTATGATGAAATAAATGTAACTAAGTTTAGAACTAAACCTTTAACAGACCTTACCCCCCATTCTTGGTAAATCCTTTTATAGAATTGAACATAAATTGTAAGAACTAAGACAATTCCGTGAAAAATCATAGACATAACATACATGGGGAAGGTAAGCCAGCTTTAACGCGGCCTTCTAACTACAAGGAGGCAACAAATGTAGTTCATTCTCTGTCTCTCTTTTTTATTAACTTCTCCTTGCGCATGGGAGATTAGACTGACGAAAACAATGTAGTATTTCACGTCTTCCTTCTCTAGTAGCGAAGACGGACATTCGCCGGCATATTGTAACTGCCCATGTCATCACTTTTTTGTCGTTGTTCTCTATGTATGTTCTCTAGCTATATGTGGAAAATTCGTGTCACTCCAAAGAGTAAAGAATCATAAGCAATAATCGTTGGCGTCCTCCTGTACTTCCTGTTCCTTCTAACTTTTTATATATTACAAGAGATCAAATAATAAGTTGGGGCCTGTTGGTGACTACAGATGCCCGAAGACATCTACATATAACTGTTATGTAGGGCAACGGCCCTCCTTCATTCTTTCTCCTCTAATTGACCATCTGACGCGACTGTGACCGTTTGCCTCCCCATAAAAAACGTTGAAAGAGGTTTCATACCAACACTACATTATGATGTAGGAGGACATAAACTCACATGCTCATACTGCACACGTTGCACGTTACATTTCCTGAATAAGCAATAGCTCTGAGAGGAAACGGAGATTTTAACTTAAATTTGAATTGAATCGGTCCGTTTAGACGTAATCCATTAACGTTTCCCGTATTGTGCCTCAAAAGTGGCGTGGATGACAGGAAATACGGTGTGAATTATACACCGGCTTTCATATTCATGACGGCCCAGAACACGAGTTTAATGCGCCTAAGTGAAATGCGATAACGCTTTATGCTCGCGATTAAAAGTAATAAGAATGCAAACGAGTGTAGGATTTGCTGATTTATACTTTACTATCACACAGAGATCGAAATCCAAATTATTTGTAAGAACACAGCCTGTTTCGAATACAGTCTCAATATGTATTAAAATACGAGTAAAACATTTGAGTACCCAAATAAAAATTAAATGCTACACTTAAGTGGTATTACATGGGTTCAAGCATTGTGCGCGTACCGTTTTATTTAATAAAAATAATAAAATCGAATGCATATTATATTTAAATATATGCTCTGCACATCTCCATATAATCTTCAAATTTTAGAATCCTCTATTCGCATAATTCTTTGAATAAAGCGATGGGATTTTTCTGCTTTACGTTGTATATGTTATGTATGCAAATGTGTTAAATGAGAACAACAGCACACAAGAATTAACTCAAATTGCGGTTTTCCAATACTTGCGAAAAAGATGTGAAAAATATTTATATTTAAGCTTCGAATGTGGCTTGAATGACCGAAAACGCGATGTAAATTATACACCGGCTTTCATATTCATGACGGCTCGGAATAAAAAAATATTTTCATGTGATTAAGTGAAATGCGATAACGCTTTGTGCCCACGATTAAACGTTTAAAATTAATAAGGATGCCAACAAATATGTAACAGATAGATTTCAAGTACCACCATTTACCGTGTAGACACCTCGCGCTCACATAACGTTATTGCAGGCGTAAAGTGTTGAACACGCCGTCGCGTTTCTTGTGGTTACTGGTCCCTATCACTGACCACAAGAAACGCGACGTGAAGTGAAGTGAGCTACCTATTTGCATTTTGCTCGATAGTTACCAATAGCTCGTTGGCCCCCCTTTTTCTATAGAATTACGAACTAGCAATTAAATTATAATACAATATAAAAAGAGGAAAAATTAACTTTAAATTTTTTCTTCGTTATGACGTGTAATAGATTTGAAATCACAAAGAGGTATACAGGTATTTTGTAACACACTATACAAAATCATAAAGCTTATTTAGAATTAAGATTTTTAAAAAATATAGGTACCTAAAGTTTGAGCTTCTTGAAGTGACTTGATAATTTCAAATAATTCTAACTATACTGTTACCTGGACCGGGCGGACGCTTCTCGCCCGAACGGCTCACGCGCCCAGGTTCCTTGACCATTAAGCGCGCGAGTTTGTATCAGTTTCATGCGTTTAACGTATTTTCTGAAAATAATGACAATAAATTCTATAAAATTTACTATGTATTTTTGTAATATTAACGTAGTATTGTAGTTTTATTCATTACATGGACCATTCTTACTTTATACTAAAATATGTACACTCTCTTACAATTTATGTTATATATCGAGCTAATAATTTTCGGGCTAATTTAAAAATATATATTACCACTTTTAACCCGCATTTGTCAAAAGATTGCATTAGATTTGTCTAAATTCTACAAAGAAATTGGATTCGCAAACATCCAAGTAATCCAAATAAATGAAGATCAGATATTTAACTACAAATCTCTCGGATCTCTGTTCGGAAATGGTACGTGCGACTTAAGGGTTGTTATTTTATTGTACGCGAATTTTGCTGAGTGTGAAAGGCAAGCTGATAAAGATCAACATAACTATTTTATCGATAAGCTACTACTTTCTTACATTGTAAGTTAATAGTAAGATCTAAGTTTATTTGGATGTTTTACAATCTCGACTTTTCGATTAGGTACTATATAAAGTTATGTGTGTGCAAATCATTTTCTCTTTGTTCAGCGTTTTGTGCCTGAAAATTAAAACGGGATCACTTTGTCGATTATATGTCTATGCATCTGTCAACGAAGCTGTACTGTCCGCTGACCTAGAATCAGGAAAGAGAATAATAATAAATGTAGGTAAAGACAAAATCTGAAAGTTTTCATGCGATTTTCATTAACGTATGGGAAGATTTTAGTATATAATTTGGTAAGGCTGGTACACCATTAGCCGCGGGCGAAGCCAGATTCATATAAAGTTCTCGCTTTATATACGTATCCACTGGTTTAAGTTTATACTTTAAGTGCATACTTTTATACTATCCTACTCTAATGTCACCATTCACTTAAAACAATAATACATCATACAGCGCCATAAGCTGATGATGTCCATGGATTATAATATAGCCTTTATGAATGCCTGCGGTTCCTATACAGCTTGTTGTGTGATTTTCATCTCAAGAAATATGACATTATTTATCAAAGCGGCGTATTCATGTTACGTACGAGGCCCGCTCGATTTACTGTTTCATATTTACCAGAATTTGAGTACCTAAATAATGCGCGCATTATTTATTCTATTATGAGTATAATATGGTCCGATTAACTGCGGTTCGTTTGATTAATCATCATGAGTTAGTATCTATTTATAATAACAGTATTTGTGAACTACTAGCCCAGCCCCTTGTTGTAATAATTTGTGCTACAGCTACTAGACAACGGAAAGATTATATGTATTATTATTGAATAATTTAAAATTATTTAGGCAAGCATATAATATATCAGCAAATACTCCTTCAGTCACCTTAGTATATGTCGCGTTGACCCTGAATGGGACAGGTAGTACACTACACTACTACTGCCTGCGGTAGTAGTGGGATCCCTCTTTTTAGTTCATTGAACCTATATGTCTTGCGCACAGTTATAAGTTTATAGGTGAAAGCCGAGCCGTGCCTTTGTTCAGTTTCAACGTTAAAATTTGTTCAATCACAATAAAATGTTGTAGCTTAAGTAAGACTAGGAAGCGCAGTTGAAGAATTATCGTGATCCCATCCATACCCCTACAAATTTAATTAATTACAATTCTTTGTAATAAAACTTATTATAGGTAAATTTAATTTTAGAATTCCTCCTTTAATAAGATTTCTCATACTAAAACATGTATTTTAACAAAGGGGTGATTGATAAGTATTCGAAATTACAAAGAAAAACTTTAATATTTAAAACAATTTTATTTCTCAACATGGTTTCCTTCTACGTCGGTGCATTTAGTCGAGCGCTTCTCAAAAGCCGTTACACCTGTTTGATAAGATGTTTTTTCTGACCCCTCAAAATCGTCTACGGCGACAATGACTTCATCATTTGATTAAAATCTGCGGCCACCTAACCATTTGTTGAGATTCGGGAATTAGTGGAAGTCAAAAGGGTCCAGATTTGCGGAACAGGGGGAAGCGGTGACAATGCGAACCGTATTTCATGGAGTTTCGCAGCTGCAGCCTTTGACGAGTGCACAGGTGCGTTGTCGCGGTGGAATAAAACTTTCCGTTTGGATAAATAGGGCTGTTTCTTTCGGATTTCTTCACAAAATTTTCGCAGCGAGCATGCCTAATACCCTCCGTTTATTGTTACTCTCCTCCCACGCTTAAAATCAGTTACACTGGTGTGAATTGTACTCAATGCAGGAGCAGTATTACCTAAAACACTGCCTAGTTTGCCTTTAATCTAGGTTGCTGTTTACTTTTGAAAAGTAAAACTCCATCACCGCAGGAATTTCGTTTCTTTCTATTGTTGAGAAAATTTACAGCAGAGAAAAGCACACAAAATCTATCAGTTCGAATAAATTAAAATTTGGCATTCTAGTTTCGAAAAGATGATAGAGTATATTTTTAAGTTCGTTTCGGCCAGTTAACAATCGACGTGGTAGTTTTGCGGATGTTCAAGGGCGTCGGTAGCCATTAAAAGAATTTGTCTGATCATTTACCTACCAAAACTTAAAAAAAATGTGTGTGTTTTTTCTGACGTATCAAGATAAAAGCTAAAACGTTGACTATAGCTAGCGGGGCCTAACGGGGTTCAGGGTGCTTTAGTGACGGTGTGCGCGCGCATCCTAAAAGTTTACTCTACTACTACTACTAATTTGGTTGAACAAATCATTTATCCATTAAATAATGACCAAAGGTAACCTGGTTGTGGTGGACGTAAAGATAAACTGTCTTAAATTTTAGATCCAATACAATGACGTAGATAACCTACAAGGCAATGATAAAATTTTAACCAAAAGGCCCGGTACCGAAATAATAGGCGATAAATAATTAAACGGGTTTATCTCTCGAGCGCAGACTTTGTGAATTGCTGACGGTTGAGAAAAGGGTCCCATTAAAGGTATTGTATGTATACGCATTATGATAGCAGGTCGAAGCCATAATGTTAATGGCATTTATTATCTGACGCTGTTATGCTGTGTCTTCGTTAGCCCAATGGAACGTTAAGGCAATTAATGCAATAGTATTGCAACCAGTAAAAAGTCCCTCCGAAAAAAAAAGTAGGGTAATTCTGTACCACAGCCGAGCTGTGCCGGCACGACCAGGGAGGTCCTATGGCTCACGTGACACCACAGCGAAGTGACACCTCGGGTGTCGCGGTCCGTGCGGCTGTAAGTAGCCATTGGTCATGGGAAGAGATGGAGGCAATGCATCTGTCAGTATGTGGAAGTCTAGAGGAGTCGGTAGTCACTAGAAGACTCCGACTGTTCCTTATAATGTTTCTTTGTTTGAGCGCTACGTCACAGTAGCGCCCAAACAATTGAACCGATTTGGATAATCATATTTTGTCAGAGTGGTGACTTGTTAAGTGTTCTTAGGTATGTCTCTTAAAAATCTCTGTAACTATTTGAAAGTAAATATGTATGGGTTTCAGTTTTTTTGTCCATATAAGAAAGGTGAATACAAGGCGCCTTGTCTATGCTGTACAATGCTAATCCAAGCCCTGGTTATTAGGCATTCCGCTCGGGTTTGGGTAGATTGAATTATTCAAATTTGTTATTTCGCAGTCGCAACGGTTTACGTTGTTTTAATTCCAATATCTGCAAGCATTTCGAATTCACGAGTTATATCGTTTGGAACAGCGTCACGAAATGTTTTCGGCATAATTCTGAGTCATTATTCGTTCAGTTTCGAATACAGATATCTTTCAATGTACATAATCAAATCTATGATAAAAAGTTCATAATAATCCAGATATGGTTGTATAAGTAAGCAAAATTTTCGTCACTACCTGTAAGGTAACTCTCGTTCGCTTGATACCATGAACAGCGTGGTAATGTGTCAGCTATGCATGCATATGTCATGCTGTTCATTTCTTGCGGATAAAAGGTTCCTAGTGCTCATTTGCCTACATAAACCGTAAAAAACAAATCCAGTATATCATAGATTCCTAGAAACACAATCCTTGATTTCTTTCTCTTTTTAACATTATTTACTCTGGTTTTAATCAAATAAGATATGTCAACCACATCGTATCTTATTATATATATCATCATCATTATCAGCCCTAATCGGTCTGCTGGTGGACATAGGCCTCTATCAATGAACGCCAAGACGACCGATGTCCTGATAGTCGCATCCATCCCGAACCGGCTACTACACGGAAATCGTCTTCCCACCTGGTGGACTATCGTCCAACATTTCGTTTTCTTAAACGCGGCCTCCACGGTTCATCTGAATGTGTGACCAGCCTATTACCACTTCAGCGAGCCCATTCCTCGCGTGATGTCGGATACCTTAGTTCTCTGCAATATGACTTCGTTACGAGTTCAGTCGGACAGAGAAACAACCAAAATAGCACGTTCAATAGCCCGTTGCGCTACCATATTAAGTGGTTATGTTGCGGCACCCGTAGGTCATCAGGTAGGTCACAGAGAGAACGCATTGGTTGAAGACTTTCGTTTTCACGCTCTGCGGTACAGGTGATGTGAGAATGTGATGAAGCTTCCGGAATGCTGCCCAACCCAACTGAATCCTTCTATCGGCTTCCTTCTCGAAGTTATGTCTACCTAATTGTAATACTTGCCCGTGGTAGACGTATTCTCGTCTACGACTTCGAAAATAGCACCATCGACGTTTACCGGCCTAGGGAGAACGTTCTTTGAAAACCTTTGTCTTGTCCATTTAGGCTGTGCAATATTTCCTGCAATCTCTCCAACGATTCGGCAAACACAACGATATCGTCGGAGAAATGAAGATGTGAGAGGCACTCGTCGTTAATATTTTTGCGCATTCTGCCCAGTTTAAAATCTTAGAGACGTCCACCAAAGTATTAGCGAACAGTTTCGGGGAAATAACATCCTCCTGTCGCACTCCTCGATCTAATTGGATTGGCGTTTCTTGACCTCCCGGAATCAGAACAGATACAAAACGACGTCCTCTTCCTTCTACCCTCTATTCTGCTCAATCGCTTCGGTAACCCGTTGCGTATATGAGCTGCGAAGGTCTCGGCGTATTGGTTTCGCTTTGAAGAAAGATTGACATCGGCAGACGTAACGTCTATGTGTTCTGCGTTCCCTCGTTAGTACAAGCGTATCATTTGAGAGTTTAGCTCTCCTGATCGTATACTTACTCCTACAATATCCTATACCCACGTCTCGCATACAATCAATCACGCCACTCATGACCTCTTCAATGTCTCTTGTAGTTTCCGACATATCTAGGGCATCGAACCCCCTTTTTAATTCCAGATGAATTTTTTCGGAAACTACCATGGTTCGCCGGAAGTTAGGTCGGAGTGTCGACTATACTAATCGTCAACCTCGTGTCGAGAGCCTATATTCAGAGAGCCCCTAACTAATCGGTGATCACTTCCGGTTTTAAACCTGCTGATCACGGAGACATCCCTAAATATATGCTTACGATCCGTCATAATAAAGTCAATCTCAATCCCAGTTACAGTATCGGGGCTCTGCCATGTCCACTTCCTACGGAACTTCTTCTTACAATAGGAATTCATTAAGGAGAGGCTCTCCTTCTCGAGGAAATTTACCAGCGTTTGCCCCCTGCGATTTCTACTTCCGACTCCATGTGGTCCAAGACTCGATTCGACACCATTTCGTACTCCCACCTTGGCAATAAAGTCCTCCATAACAACATTAAAGTGGGCCTTACAGATGTTATGTAAGACCTTTGAGACATCCTCATAAGTTGCCTCCACGTCGTCATCGGAATGTGTCGAGGTTGGTGCGTATAGTTATATCACTTTGAGGTTGTGTCTCTTAGTGAGTTTATGTATGATATACGCCACCCCACTCGACACACTAGAGATTTCGAAGATGTTGCCTACGAGGGACTTATGATGGAGTGTCGCCTTCCCTGATGTGGAATAGGTGACCCGATGACAGAGTTATGGTGTCCTCGCCTTATCTTCGGACTTCACATAGCTCCAGAAGTCCTTGGTTCCTTACCTAAAGAGAAAATATGTCTGTTAGTTTCTAGACCCAGTAGAAGTTTAATTGAACCCTTTTATTTCTAATATTTTTTTCCATCGCGCGGCGCGGTTGATGTGGAGTAAACTCCGATAACACTGAAATAGGACAATTTTGTTTTCCGTCTATCCGTCCACCTTCCTGTCTGTCCGTATGACAAGAAAACTTTGGGGGTTTAGGTGACTACTTATTGATTGTTATGCACGCGTTTATGTTTATGTGCGGACTATTATCAGCAATACGGTACTTGTAATCGACTGGCATAAATGCCGTAGTAAAATTGTTGGTTACATCTTCTTACTAAATCGTGAAACTTTGATTCTATCTTATAATCTTCG